>JBBBDQ010001916.1:2412500-2797500 GCA_037127315.1 Ascarosepion bandense | reverse complement strand
CTTTGTCTGGGTTCGAAATCTAGTACATGAGTTCGTACTCTGAATTATGTCACCAATATCTTTGAGATCGTGTAATATTACATCATATGAGATGGTGTGCGATATTACATATGAGATAGTGTATGATATTGCATATGAGCTGGTGTGTTATAATGCATACGAGATGGTGTGTGATATTGCATATAAATCCGTTTTTCTTATAAACATATGGAAATGTGATATCGGTGCACTTTCAATATATTTTCTTCGTAATAATTATTTCATCTAGCAGTCTTTTTATATTAATATGTGGTCAGATGTGCTTCGTTGAACTTGTAATGCATTTAAAGAGATGTTCGGCAATAGATTCCAGGAATGTTCGTATAGACTAGATTTATGAATGCTTCTCAAAACAGAAGGATAACACGCACTTTCAAGCGATCTTCAGTCTATCTTATGTTCTATACAGGCATGAAACCGATAGTTACCTTGCATAGTTAGCACCTGGAACAAGATTATAATCACTTTATTCAAGAATATATTCAAGATGATACCGAAGATTTCATTCGAAGATAACTGTTCTTCCCTTTTTTGAGAAACTATAATATTTTTCACCTAAAACGTATGGACTTAATAAGTCCTATCTGTATATACTGGCTGTTTTAATCAGTTTAAGTAGTGCAATAATTTAAATAGCTGGGAAGACGGAAAGTGCGACACAGGCGAATTGACATGGTGAAGGAAGCAATCCAGAAGCTGATTATATTATTAAAGTACAGGAGAATTTCGCTAGAAACAAAGAAAAGTGTACTGGATTGCTATGTGATGTCAGTTCTTCCATATGGCAGTGAATGCTGAACAATATCATCAAAGATGAAAGAAAAACCTGAAGCAATTGAAATGGGGTTCTACGGAGGTACTGCGAATATCATGGATTGACCATGTGAGCAATAATGAGGTTTTGGAAACCCATGATCGCTTATGTTCTGAAAGAACAGGGCACATAAAATAAGAAGATTCACTAGCCCAGAAGGAGAAATCTGAGAGACGATTTAGAACTCCGGCTGAGATCATTAGATCAACTTACGCGAAAAGACCTGTACACACGTATTACACCGCCGGCTCAGCCATTATTATATTGTCATCTCTAGCTTTGAGTGGCAACTCATGTAGAGCGATAAATTTAAATTTAAAAAGAAATCAGCAACAGTAGCGATAGTCTCCGTCAGGTCAAATTATTCTTGACACACCTACGCCTGTTGTCGCTGGTGTGCATTTTGTTCACTATCATCCCTTCTAGGTTACGAGACTCCTGCGTTGTGCGTAATCAGTTAAAGAATCTACTAAATGTGTTGCCTAAATGTTTATCGAGGCGAAAGATTGTATCAGCAAGCCGACTTCGTTCACTTTGTATCTTTCCTTCTTTTCTGCTATCGTTTAAACAGAAAGTCGAATCGAGATCTTTAGCTTCTGTTGGAAACCAGTATAGGAAAAAGAAAGAATCAGAATCATTTCAAAATACCATAAAAACTTCGGAAAACCACTCAATTATATTTCAAAAGAAATAAGGATAATTGTCAGTTAATAAAATAAAATAAGATTGTGAAAAAGCATGACCGACTGAGTCCTGAAGAGAAACGACAATAAAAAATATCTAAAACTCAGGATTTTACGGAGAACGTGTATTGTTACGATTAGGTTCTAGTTTCAATGTTTACTTAATTTGAAAATGAAACTCAATTTAGGAACCAAAGATTTGATCAACGGACATCTAATTAAAGCCTAATTATTTTAATTTATTTTAAATGTATTTCGACTCGTGATGATGAATATAGGTGGGCTTCAATTTAAAGTAGCCGACTGACACATCAACCCCTGAAATTAAAATAGTTCGACAATAATTTTAATTGTCAATCTTCTGGGTATGCCGTGGTCATGTGTCGTACTTTGAAGATAGGAGAGATTTCAATCTTTGTTTTTAATTGTCGATGAAGTCGTCTTTTATTTATTTTACGGTTTATTAACATTAAAGAATTCGTTGCATTCACTAACGCGCAAATACTTTTGAGAAAGGTACTAATCTGTCTCTTCTCCCTCCAGCTATGGGTTAAATAACTGGACAGATCGGTTACTATAGATCGTAACCTACAGTAAAATCTTCTGCTCAATCAATCATGTCCCGTTCTAGACATGTTCGCCCAATTTTATATCACGAATGGCGATTAGCTGACTAACGTCAAGATTGTTAAGAATTCAACCAGTTTGAATTTACAGCACACTTATTTCAAGGAACTAATCATGTATTAGCACTTTCCCATGAAGAGGTATTTTGTCTTCGCACGTCTTTTTAAATTTTACTACTATTTTTTCAGTTAAGCTCAAATTAGACTATCGGGAGAAACACGTATGATACACATTACAACATTTAACAGTTGAAAAGCAAATGTTTAATTTTCACATTTTGTAATTGTGTTGATATCATGAAACTCACACAATCAAAAGCTTCAAAATATGATTATACGCGCGTGCGCACACACACACACACACACACACACACACACACACACACATATATACACATGTGTTCGCTAAATATTCCTTTTCAATAAAAATCCCCTTATCGAAAAAATACAATCAAACATGAAAATTTAGGCTATAATATAAAAGTTTGTTTTGTACAAATCCTGAGGCATCAGAAAGTCAAGGCTGCGTAATTCTTTCCAGACTAAGGGAACATTTAAAGAAAATTTAAAATAAATATACAATATAAGATTAAAGATCAAACTTTGAAAAATATTCTGGTAAATATTTAAGAATTTAGCCCTTTATTTTTATGTATTTGAAACTTAGAGATCATCCCTCGTCTGCCTTCCACAACTCCAAAATAACCTTGAATTTATAACATTTGAATTCAATCAATTGGTTACTAAGTGTCAAAAAATAAAAGAAGTTAAGACAATAGTGAGTAGAAAGGAAAAAAACAGGCTTCAGGATGACAGAAGGTGAAGCACGTTGGATTTTAATTATTTTAAGCTCGTACGTGGTAAGCAAACATGAAAACGGATGAAACTTTCACGGGCGAGAAACGCAAAAGAAGGGACTTTTAGAATAGAAACTTTGTTACATTTACACTCAGTCAGTTAAGTGCCATACGTGAAACACGCTTAGGCGATCATGTCTCGAAAGAAGATTATCCCGCAGTAGGTTGCCATTGCTTTCTGTGGTAGACTAATTGCCAGCCAAGGCTATAGAACCCAATCTGTCCTGTTATTTAACCTATAACTGAAAGGAAGAGACGGATTAATACCTTTCCCACTGGTATTTGCGCGTAAGTGAATGCAATGAATTCAACTGGTATTCGAAAACGGCTCCCAGCTTTCTCGTTCCGAGCCGATATCCACTGTATTACAACGCACATCTACTGCACCACAACGCACATTTACACTCTCGGTCATATTTATTAGGCAACCCCAGTGCTTTTTACAATGATGTATTTCATACTACTTTAATTTTTATAGCCAAGTGAATAATTGAAAATGAAAATAGAATGGTTCTTTGTTAATACTGCGCAATAACATGTGCATAAAATGAATTTATGAATATTACATAATTACCTATATTGCAGTTTCATCAATGAAAGAATGAAGAAAATTTAGGGTTCATCTTTGCTTTCTGGCTGCCTTGTAAAATTTTGCAAAGTAATAATAACAATAGCAAGAAGCCTAATACTAACAGGCCAGATAGCGTGGAAAAGAGACAGGGGAAGGCAGCGGATAACATATTTGAAGAGTCTGATAAAATGGATGACAGAACAAGGGTTGTGTGTTGTAAGAGAAGAAAGTATGCTAAGATCCATCAGGGATAGGGAGACATGGAAAGGCATCATCGCCTAAGTTCTGAAATAACAGGGCACATAAAAAAAGAAGATTCCCTGGCCCAGTTATAGTTGGGTAGAAATAAAAACTAAAAATTATATGAAATACACCATTTCTTCTAAAAACCTGGTGTGGCCAAATAATTATGGCCGGTAGTGTTGCTATTTCAACAGAAAAAATAATGAGAACTAATTCTGAATCTACTAAAACGCCTAAATTCATGATTTTAATGTACCACGATGTGGTCATCAGAACAGTTGCTATGGTAATATTTATAGCAAATACAGTGATAGAGTTAAAATTGATTCTTTATTTTTCATTATTGCCAAAATATATCTTAAGGTTATTTAATTTTTTCTAATTATTGCCAATCTTCGATAACTCATAGTTTTCAAAATTATGAAGATTTACTTAATATACATATATATTTTTTAATCGTGTCACCCCAAGCAAGGCATTCCACTGCCCCTATAGCGAATGGGAGGGTTAGTGTGTTAAGAGGTGTCTATTGACCTTACATTTAAACTCCTGGAGGTGATAGCCGCTGGGGAAGCAAGCATGCGGAAGGGAATTCCACAGGCGGGAAGTGCGAGAAAAGAAGCTGTTGGAGTAGAAATTGCGGTTACATTTAATCGGTTTCACTGTAAAAGGGTGGGAACCTAGTTGCCAATCTAGTATCTCGTGCGAACTCACACCAAGGGGGCACCAGTGATTTAAGTTCATCAGAGCAGAAGCCATGAAAGTATTTATAGAAGAGACACAGGGAAGCCACGTCATGCCGGTGAGAGAGTGACTGCAGGCGGTCATCTAAGTCGGTATCAATCACATTACAGATTTTTCGCTGTATTTTGTCAAGAACCCCGAGGAGAATAGCAGGGGCACCCGACCAGATGTGGCAACAGTATTCAAAACACGGGCGGATGGTAGATTTGTATAAGTGCAGGATAGATTCAGGCGGAAAGAATTTCCTGGACCTGCATAGAGAGCCAACTTTCATGGCAGCGGATTTAGCAATGGATTCGACGTAGTCATTCCACTTGAGGTCCGCTGAGAGTGTCAGGCCAAGCAGGCGTAGTGTTTTACACTCTGGGAGGCATGCCTGTTCCATGCTAATGGGAGGGAGGTGCGGTCTTCTGTGGTGGTTAATTGACAGCAGCTTCGTTCTTTTAAATCGTTCAGTATCTTCTAATCCGTGCACCAAACTAAGGTGTGTTATTTGAGATTCATTTTAAATGTGAAGCAATATGAAACAGCCCATTTTTCAAGTAATCAAATAACTTTTTTTATTCCGTTGGAGTTTCTCCGGCATCATATGTTCAATATAATAATAGTATCTGGCTTTACGATAGACTCTAAACAGTAAGATATTTTTCTCTACACGAATACTTGCTATCCTGATGGCTATAACCTCCAAGAATTTAAATGTAATGTCAATGTGCATCTCTTATCCACTTGACTCCAGTTCTTCCTACCTTCACCTATCACCCTGTATATCTTTTCCTTTCTCTCTACCTTCTGTCTTCACAACTGTTTCCCATCCTTCTCTTGCTCTTTCTCTGATACCCCCTGTAACTGGTCCGTCTTTCTCTTCACTCTCCTTCTGTCTAAACTTTTACTCTTATGTAGCCCCCTGCGCATTAGTGTCCACCTTGCTTGGGGTGAAACAGAAAAAAAAAAAACTACTTCACATATGACTAATCCAAATCTTTCTTGATGATGAACAGCGATGCCTAAAAAGAAGTTTTTTTTTTTCAGGTTTCATCATTTTACATTTGAGATGATTAGATCAAACCGTTTATTCTCGTAATGTTGCACAACTCTCTTTCAGCTTCTTGCTTCCAGTCAACTTTAATCTTCAAAGATTTGAATGCATTATCAATGTCATTTTATTTTTCTCTCTCCTTAATCCTGTTTGGTTTTTTTATCATAATATTTAATAATCAGTAAAACCCTTGCGTCTTTATTACCTTGATTGGGATGAAATAATTATTTCCAAAAAGCAACTAGAACAAACCCGCTTGCAGCAAGGGTATGATGTCATAGTCTGGCAAATTAATCTATCTAAATCTATCTAAACCTATTTATAAATGGAACTTTGTCTGTGTGTCTGTGTGTGCGTGTGTGTGTCCGTTACCTATAGACTCCTAAACAGCTGAAGCTATTTTCTTGAAAATTTACACAGTTGTACTATAAGCGTCTGCGAGTGTTATTAGCTAGGTTCGTGTCGAGGTACCCCCGATAAATATCGAAAATCGATAATCGAAAAAATCGGGTTATAGAAGGAATGGTCCGATTTTAATCAAATTTGATACACTCAGAGACAAAGACATAAGAAACGATATTCAGAAGTTTCAAGGTTGCAGTTCTTACATTAGTGCAGAAAATCAATAATATATATATAAACTGCAAGATATTTGTGTGTGTGTCTGTTTATCTGCCTATATGACTGTATTTTTTCGGCCCTTTTATTTTAGTTTTTGGCTCGGGTTTTGCTCTAAGTATGTATAATTGTAGTTCTTAGCCTCAGCCATGATACCATTTACTCAGAGGACTTATTTATCCGTCAAAATTCAGTTTACGGCGAAAAAAACTTATTTGATATAGCTTAGTTATTTCAATCTTTGACTTACATCCATTCATTTTTCTTTCAGTCTTCGGTTTCAATTTAACTGGAAACAACTATTGCTTTTTAGTCTTTCGTGCAAACATCCAAAGAGTTTGAGCTCCAGGACCATGGATTTTTTTAATGTTTTCATTATACCCGAGCAACGCCGGGCTATACTGCTAGTCATAAATAATTTCAACAAGGTTACAACGTAATGTCTCGATTGTGGTAAGCTAGCCAGACTTAGACGTCAGATCTAGGGATTGCGTATATTTTACCCATCTTAACAGTGATGAAATATTTTGGATCCTCTTGTTTTAGACATGTTTATGGCCTAGAGACATCTAATCTTTGCTTATTTATAACAAACAGAAGGTAGCAGAAGTAAGTAACAAGAAAGGACTAGAAATAAACTGCACGAAAACCGAATGCATGGTCATCAGTAAAAAGGGCAGCGCAAAATGCCAAATACAGGTTGGGGATACCAGAATCAAGCAGGTACAAAAATTTAAATACCTGGGAAGCGTTATAACAGAAGACGGAAAGTGCAACACAGAGATCCGAAGGTGAATTGGCATGGCGAAGGAAGCATTCCAGGAGTTGAGTAAGGTATTAAGAAACAGGACAATATATATATATATATATCAATTAATAAGTGTTTAATATGATTATTGCAAATCGCCTGAAGACACCGCATTGTAGAAATATAGATCACGTAATAACTCGTTTACAAATGAATATATATATTATGGACTTTCCCTTCGATTTCGTCGTAGTGTCTAACTCAGACTGCCACACAAGCAATTGTTTAGAGTGGTGGAGGCTTGTGTATCAACATCCACATTTTTTGGAACCGCTGATAACTAACAATCGGAGCAGAAGTTCGCCACATATCGCATGAACAGCAGACCTCAGTTATTTACCCATAACTGGAGGGAAGAGACGGATTAATACCTTTCCCAAGGGTGCCAGTGCGTAAGTGAATACAAAGTGTTCGACTGAAATTAAACACGGCTCACCGATTTCCCCTTCCAAGCCGACATCCACCGCACCACAACGCACATCCATCAATAACGCTTACAGCACCTGGTATTCCCAAGCGGTCACCCATCTAAGTACTGACCAGGCTCAACTTTGGTGACCGAGCAGGAACTGCTGTATTCAACGTGATATGACCGTACACACACACAAATGTATTGTGTTACCTCGGTACGAATACATGAACGAAGGCTGTTGGGGATCTTAGAATGTTGGCGCATTTTTATTAGAATTATGTTTTAATATCTATCCGAATTAATTCAGAGTTTTTTTATTTTTATTTACATCATTTTTTTAGTAGGTATTCCACACGAAGATCTTCCAGAGATGGTGAAATGTTATCAGAGCCAGGGCGTAAATTTACTGCAGATGACCTTGGTCGACCGCAACGTCATCTACACTTTCTAAATGAATTCGGCTAGATATAAAAATTTCTAACGCCAGCTGCACCCCTCCTTCGTGTACATGTTTAACCATACCAGCATAACTAAATTTAGTCCGATAAATTTATATATATATATATATATATATATATATATATATATATATATATATATATGTGTGTGTGTGTGTGTGTGTGTGTGTTTACTGATGTCATCTTGCTTCGTATGGATTATTAAGTCCATGAAACTTAATGACTTCGCTTTTTATTTATCGTTTTATCAGTTACCTCCTGCGAATGCCCTCAAAATTACTACTTGGAGAAATTGCTTTTACAGATAGCATAACTTAATTCGATTCAAATTGCCTGCCATATTTTTTTTATTTGTGTTATGGCCGGTATTTCCAAAGACTATATTCCGGCTTGGTGAATCTGTCTGCTTGAGATAGACGCCAAATTAACGAATGTTAAATACAATTTGCGCATCTTTCACCCACTTACCCTTGGAGAGCAAACATTGGGTAAGGTTTATGAGTCAAACTTGTTATATAATCAATCCTAAACTTTGGTGCACTGTTTTAGATAGGAGCACATTATTATCCTGTTAAACCTTTCGGCTTGAAATGTATATTTCTTATTACTAAAATGTTTTATCTATATAAGGATGTGTGTGGGCTTTTTCTGTATCTTTTGTTCACTGCTAGTGTCAACAGAGTCACAAAGAATGTAATTACAAGTAGCTGCTTTTACTAATATATAGAAAGTGTATAGTTTTTTTGAGGACACTGAAAATCGTAAGGAAAATAAACACATCTTATAAATAAGTATTGGTAGGAAGTGAATTCAACAGGTATACAAAAATAGAAAGGGGCGTAAGACAAGGATGCATTTTGCTCACTAGAAGTATTTAACTAATACAGCAAAACAATACTCAGAGGAATAAAATCTTTACCAGGATTCGTCAATGGCGGCCACGATATCAAAAATGTAAGATCGTGGATGATAATGTTCTGACAGCAGACACGGAAAAGATAATGCAGGACCTTTTAGAGAACATAGCAAGAGAAAGCGACAAAAAAAGACTGAGCATAAAATTCTAGAAAACTGTATGTCTGATCATCAACAAAAAAAAGACCCCAAAATGTTGACTACAGGTCAGAGAAACTAATCTAAAACAAGCAAAAATAAAATTTAGATACCTAGGAAGTGTTCTGACAGAGGATGGAATGTGCGACATGGAGATCCAAAGACGCATTGGCATGGCCAAAGACGCATTTCAGAAGCTAAACAGAATGACAGGAAAATCTCACTGAAAACACAGAAAGAAATGCTGGATTGCCATGTACAACTGTTTTTTCTGTATGGAAGTGAATGTTTGAAGATCTTCTCAAGGATGAAGGAGAAACTTGAGGTAACAGACATGTGTTTTACAGAAGGATGCTGAGGATATTATGGACTGAGCACGTGAGCAACGACGAGTTATTGGAGAGGATTCAAACGAAAAGAAAACTTATACTTAACATCAGGAAGAGACAGCTGAGTTTCCCGTGACACGTAATGAGAAAAGGTCTGGAGAATTTAATACTCGCAGAAGGGATAGAAGGAAAGAGAGACAGAAGAAAGTAGCGTGAGACATACTTTATAGGCCTGAGGAAATGGATGGCGGAGCGAGGTTTAGGAAAGATACCGAGAGGAAAATAGAGGTCCATGATCGCCTACGTCCTGAACGGACATGACACATGAAGAAGCAGAAGAAGAGGAATCTAGTAGCGGTTGGATTAAATGTTTACGTAATGTAAACGCCTTTATGTGCGTTGTGGTACAGTGGATATCGGCTCGGAACGAGAAGCCGGGGAGCCGAGTTCGAATTCCAGTTGAATCCATTGTATTTACTTACGCGCAAATACCCATGGGAAAGGTATTAATCCGTTTCTTCCTTCCAGTTATGGGTTAAATAGCAGGACAGATTGGGTTCTATAGCCTTGGTCACATGAACTGTGTTTTATTGGACATTACTCTGATAATGGTGTCTTTTAGGGAATTAGTTGTATATTTTTTTAATCATTTCACCCTACGCAAGGTATTCTACTGCCACTATTGCGCAGGGGGTTACGTAGCGAAAAGTGGTGTTAAAGAGTGGTTAGTTATAGGAAATGTGGGATGGTCGACAGATGAGAATACAGAGGATGGGGGTTGGGCAGATGGGTAGAGTGTTTGAGAGAATGGATGTGAGTTATTGTGATAGATGTCTATTGACCTTACATTTAAATTCCGGGAGATTGTTGCTGTAGGAGAAGCGAGTATTTGGAGGGGAATTCCACAAGCGGGAAGTGCGAGAAAAAAAGCTTTTAGAGTAGAAATTGCGGTTACATTTTATCTGTTTCACTGTAAAAGGGTGGGACCTAGTTGCTAATCCAGTATCTCTTGCAAATTCATACCCAGGGGCACCAGTGAACTAAGTTCATCGGAGTAGAAGCCGGGGAAATTATTTATAGAAGAGGCACAGGGAAGCCATATCACGCCGGTGAGAGAGTGACTGCAGCCTGGCTGCCAAGTTGGCACCGATCACATTACAATTTCTCCGTTGTATTTTATCAAGGACCCAGAGGAGACTAGCAGGGGCAGATGTGGCAGCAAGATTCATTATACGGGCGGATGGTAGATTTATATATGTGCAGGATGGACTCAGGCGGGAAAAACTTCCGGGCCATGCACAGAAAACTATATAGTCATTCGATATAGTCATTCCACTTGAGGTCCGCTGATAGTGTGAGGCCAAGGAGGCGTACTGTTTTACTCTCAGGGAGGCAGGCCTGTATTGGGGTAATGTTCAACAGTGCCTTAAGTAATAATCAAGCGTATTTAGGTTTGGCGAATTAGGATTCTACATATTTGGTGTGATGTGGTTGTGCACATTAGCTTCAATCTAATCATGAGGCATTTTAGCTTTGTGAGCAGGTCTACTGAAAGCACACACGTGCTTCCATCACATACAACGTCTGTTCAGGGATTCAGAAATGTTTCCGTTCCTAAATTTTAACCACAACCATTCAACCGAATCTTGAAAATGTGCGGTGGCATGACGTTTCCTTGTCCTGCTGATCAACATTGAAACTATTAGAGGGGGGATTTGGTTTGCATCACATAGCGGAAGTGACAGGGTTCAACAATTAAACATCTGTCATTCTTCTCAGAGAAAACGGGGTTCAGCTGAACGTAACGACGGAAATTACCCTTTTTTCTCATCAAGTATAGTGACTCTCGAACTGTAGCTTAGATGTTGCACTATGCTGAAACTGTGAAGCACTCAATGAAGTTCGAACTCACTACTCAGTGGTAATACCTCTGTTGACACAAGTTTGCTAAAAATTAGTCAAAGTGCCAAAAATGATTTTCTAAGCGTAGTTGAAATGTAGAACATAGCCGAATGTGTAGAGCACCTAGTGAGGTTCGGGCTCACTTTTCAGTCGTAATTAATCTAACGAGACAAGCCTGATAACCATTACACCTAGCATAATGTGGCCAGCATTAGCTTCTAAGCTGGTCACAGATGTGACACAGTCTAACGTTTGAAGCATTCTGTGCGGACCAAGGTCACTATTCAGTCGTAACTGATTTAGTAAGACAAGCTTGCTAAACATTACACTTATACGAAGTGCCCAATATGATTTTCTAAATGTATAACTGAAATATGAAACATAGCCGAATGCGTGCAGCACTCAGTGAGGATCGAGCTCATTTTTTAGTCGTGATTGTTATAGTGAAACATGTTTGGTAAACATTACACTATCACGATGTGGTAAAAATTATTTTCTAAGCCTACCTTAGATGTGGCACAAAGACGAAAGTGTAGAGCATTCAGTCGTAATTGATCTTGTGAGACTATCTTGTTTAATATTACCTTCCGTCGAAGATCAATTTTTTCCTCATCCCGTAAAACTTGTACCAAAAATCCTCATTCGTCCAACTGGAGATCTTTAAAAATGGCCTTCATAGACGTTCCGATATTCGCTTCGATATTGTAGGTCATTCGCTGTATGAATTAAAATGTCCTGATACTTTTCGGCCGCTACACATGCGTTTTACGCATCCCTACAAGCGTCACATTCCCGCTAGAATTTACCAATTCCATACAAACGACCCGACGACATCTACAAAAAGCGCAGTCGTAACATCGCTGTGATTTGCCCGCAACGCAATAAATGCAGCATGTCTTTTCGTCTCTTACGTGAGGTGGTTTGAATTTGGAGCGTTGGTCGCTTTCACATCGTCGTTATGTAGCTTCCCTTGGCCTTTTCTATACCTATTTTTTATGGCAAATGTTCTTACGAATTTTTCCTATGGTACCGAGGCTCTATGACTTTAAGCCTTGTATTAGATTGGCAGCAAGATCTCATAAGTTTACAGTTGAAATGAGTGTAGGTAAGCATAATTTCTAAGCTCACATATTCTTCTATCGGGTATTTTGCTTAAAGAACATATTCCAGTGTATTGTTTTCCAGTCAAATCGTTATAGTTTCTCTTCTTAATGTCGGTTTCTTTTATTGTTCTCGCATTTTAACAATGTTTTTTTTTACATTCGTTCACAATCAGTAACTTCTGGCATTTTGGCGTCTTTGTTGCCTCATTTGCATAAAAAGATTTTTTATACACGATTTTTCTCTTTCTCACATATAAATTTTGTTGATTTGTTTGTTTGTTGTATTTCTGTGTTTAAACACTACATTTTCATTGTTTTTTTTTGTTTTTTTTTTTACATATTTTTCTTTCTGTAAATCTCAATGGTGTGTTCACGGATATATTTTGTACAGCTGTGTTGGCATGTTAAATATTTTTACACAGAGATTCTATTTGCGATTTTAAAATGCCCACTCAATGTAATGTTAACTCTTTAATAACTTTTCTTTTCAAAATACACCAGTTTTTCACGTATTCTGGTTACTCTTTCTTTTCTTAAGTCATTTCTAGGAAAAAGTTCCTGAGTTATTTACTTTCAAAGTCAATATATTAGAATATCACAGACGACGATTATCATGTACATATATGAATTAATCAATTAGGTGTCATAGTTGATGTACGTTTAGGCAATCATGTCTCTTTCAATACATGTCTGAATAATGCAGAAGATTTTCCCACAGTAATTTACCATTTCTTTCTGAGACAGACTGATTGCCAACTAAGGATATAGAATTCAATTTCTCATGTTATTGACGAGGAGTCGTCGTTACTTCTATAAATAATTACAAATCTTTTTACGGGTAGGGGGATTAACCCTACAGAAACCCGTTTATTCTCCGGACAAAATTGGTTAACGACCAAGGCTATAAAAGCGGCTCTTTCGTGCAATTCAGTTCATAGCCGGAGGGAGAAGATACGGATTTTATAGGAATGGACTCTTCCACCGTCTATAAATACTAACCTACGTGACTTCCAGATAAGCAGCTGAGAGGCAGTCGAGAGGCTGATCTATACATCCTCTTGACTGTCTCACAGCGTAACTATACAGTATGGACGTACACTTCTCTTTGCTGACTACTTATAAATGTGTTCTGTTATTCTAATGCACTATTTGAACTTACCTTCTAGTTTCCATGTTTTCCTTCCTGGCCCAAACAGGCCACAACAATTTGGCAACAAAGATTCGCCACAACAGATTCATACCATTCCCAAGGGTATTTCTGCGTAAGTCAATGCAACGAATTCAACTGGAATTCGAACTCGTCTCTCAGTTTTTTTCCGAGCTGATATCCATCGCACCACAACTAACATACTACAGACAAAGACAAAAATCTCTCTGAATTTCTAGACTGAACATTTTTACCTATTTACACGAGAACACATTTTCTCATTTTTGTTGTTATCATCACAACGTTTAGGTTTTCTACTCCAGCCTTCTTCGATAGCTTGTTAGTCTAGGTTACATTCGTGGTATTTTGAACTAAAACCATTTATCAATAGCCTATTGTATTAAGGTGTTGATTGGTGATAGTTATATAGTAATCGTTAGCTCCATTTCTACCCCGTAAACTATGTCGTTAGATTTAGTGGTACCGGAAAAACAATAATGAATAGTATCGAACAGCCTTTGAGATTTAAAAAAATAAAACACTCGACCGGCGGTCAAGAGCGAAGGAAAATTTACTTGCCCTAAAATCATTTTACTCGACTGATTCCATTTTCTTAGTAGTCGCCTTACGTAAACATAGCGTAAATTGCTGACGGAAAACAAAATAAGAAGTTTTAATTAAAATCTCGAACGTGTTACGATTTTAAAAACAATAACAACAAAGTTTGATCTTTCCTCTTAATAATAGTATAAACATTTTGTTGATAAAACTTAGTTTTTAATAAATTTGAGCCCTTTTCACATCATGATATGCTGTTTTTTTTGTTTTTTTGTTTTTTTGGCAATTGAGTGGAGGTACATAAATTCGTAGTTTCTTTCTTCGGTTTGACAACAACTTCTATCTCATAGATGATAAAATGTGACAAATTTGATCTTCTCAACGATGTTCTATAAAAAAAATTACTTGTATAATTTGTTTTTCGGTGCGTGGTTAAAAGAAGTATGCGTATTTGTTTTTTCTTTCTTTCAAATATTCGTTTTTACTTTTCGTAAGCGGGGAGGAAATATAGATGTTGAGTCAAGGATAGTATTTTTCCACATTTGTTTCTAAAAATCTGGGGGACAGAGACATTTTGGCTCCACCCTGGACGCGTTAATTAAATGAATGTTTACACTGACCGGGGCGATAAAAGCGAAACAGGAGCTTGTCTAAATTCCATTTGTCAGACCTTAGTTTTATGATTGCGCGATGTCACTGTTTTTTGTTTAACCACACATTTCGACATAAATCAGGCGCCATCCATAAGACCAAAGGGTTCAATAATGTCATTGTAGATCATTCTAAGTAACTTGTGAATTTTCAATGGCATACTTTTGGCTTGTAAATTCCTTTTTCTATATTTGAAGGGGCTCGTTTCATTGTGAGATTTTTAATCGACCGCGGGTGAGTAACGTTAATCGCCCAATTAAGTTTTCAATCCACTGAGTCGATCCGGCAAGTGAAATCTCAAAGACTGGTAGGGAATAAGTATTAGAGGCGATAGAGTTAGACATTGTTAGAGGACCTCATAGATTAAATAAGGACTGAAAATCAAATGGTTTGACAAGCATCTTATGAAAACCAAATGTCATAGAGGCTGAAATGATGTGATAATAGCAACAAAGAAAATAATCTGTGAATAAATAATGTAAATAAGGAAAAAAATTGACTATTTTTCACAACCCCAGTATCACCTTGACGGGTCATTGCTTTCAACGTGCATCGTTGATACAGTAATGCTGGTTTTGCCATCCCAAACACAAATCTCACTAAGCAAGGCTTAGTCTGCAAATTTCCTGAAGACAGAAAACTGTGAACGGGGATGGCATCCTAAAAATCCGCAACGCTTCGCGCGAACAGATACTTCGAATTATAAAAACTAGTGAACCGGTTGATGGATGATCCTAAATTAATCTTATATATTCATAGCCGATGTTTTACCTAAAATGTTAGATTGTGTTGCTTGGATGCCGGTACAATTGTAGCGTAGCTAACGTATAAAGAAATAGTGGTCTCTAATGATATTGGTCCTGACCTGAAACCTCGACTTCACTCACTTTCTCACTACTGTGAAGTGGGCCCCTTTTCCTTTTTTCATATTTTCATGACAGTTGTTCTAATGAGCTCTCCTTCTTAGTATTACAAATGCAGACATTTATGTTTAATACTAGATTACCAGCTAGGTCTCATAGTTTGGAATAATGTAGCACTACATTCTTCACAGACACAGAAAACTTGGTTTGCATAACTTGGCGGACATGACACGGATCAACACTTAAACAATGGCTATTTTTTCGTTTCACACTAGTAGAAAAAGAAATAGAGTAAGCCGGTTTCTTCTGAATTTTTAAATTTGTTTAGCACTCGTTCTACTCGGAGCAAACGATGTTAATCTGAGCGTACCGACAGGAACTGCCTTTTCCTCATTTTGTATGGCGACTTTCTAAGCTTAGCTTCGATGTTGCACAATGCCGAAACTGTGGAGGACTCAGAGATTATCGAACTCACCACTCAGCCAAATATTTTCCTTTTAAGTCAATTTAATGACCAGTATTTTTCAGGTATCTTGTCTCCAGCTCACCTTTGAATTGCCGAACATACAATAGTGTTAGTATTTTTACATTGCCGGAAAAGAAGGGTTCATTGAAAGGCTGTTCTACCAAAACCTGTCTGAGTTGTTTCCGCTACAAGTTGATGGAAAACGAGCTGGCGGAAATTTGTGATAGGTCCCCTATCCAGTATCTATATAATGAATTAGGCAGTGAGTGAAAAAGCAGTCAGTATAAATAACAAGCAGTCCGTAGGAGTTCTTTTTCCGCGGGTGAAATTTAGTGAGAAGTCAGCTCACTTTCTCGTAGCAGAATGAAAACATTACCGACTAAAGAAGAAATTGTATTCTTTTGCTCCTTCTCAACCCAACAGGTATCTTGAAAAGGATCTGTTCTTATTGTCTTTTTGACATACAGCCGACCTTGGATGTCATCAGAAATGGTGCATCAACGTGAAAAATTACATTACAATAATAGTTAGAATCGTAAGTTATATTGTTGTGGTATACCCACTTTGATTATGTACCGCTTTGTCGAGGAAATTAATATTTCTGTTATATCAAATGAAATCGTAAATGACTAAACCTGTTATAGGTCCTGAGTATGACGGTAAACTGCATCCGGCATCAAGGCCTCTGATTAGAAGGTTGTGAGGAGCATGGAACAACCTCTTAATTGCTGTTGTTTCCAGGTCCAACCTGACCCGGAGTGGTAGCACCTGTTTGGGTCCCAGCTATGGGCAAATAGTTAAACCCCAAACTGGGGTCAAAACACGATGAAAGTATAAAATACACTTTTATAGAAATATATGCATAGAAATAGACTTAAAGAAAACTATACATTTTTTAGTAGAAAAATATTACCAACAATACATTTTTGAAAGAAAACATGATTACAATAACACATTTTTGAAGGAAAAGTTATTGCTATAACACATTTTTGAAGGACAAAAATATTTCCAGCAATATATTTTGAAGATATCGACAGTTTTCTAAAATAAAAAAAAATTAAACAGTTTTTTTCATCAAAATCTGATTAAATCAACCTTCTCACTATAACTGAACATTAAAAAATACCTTACACTTTCGGCGAACCTCAAATGGAATTAATATATCGAATCCAATGCCAAATCTGCCGCTATGAAAGTCGGCTCTCTGTGCAGGGCCCGGAAATTTTTCCCACCTGAATCTATTCTGCACATATACAAATCTACCATCTGCCCGTGTATTGAATATTGCTGCCATATCTGGTCAGGTGCCCCTGCTGCTCTCCTTGGGCTTCTTGACAAAATACCAAGGAGGATTTGTAACGTGGTTGATACTGACTTGGCAGACCGGCTGCAACCACTCTCTCACCGGCGTGATGTGGCTTCCCTGTGCCTCTTCTACAAGTACTTTCATGGCTTCTGCTCCTAAGCACGAATTTACACGAGATACTAGATTAGCAACTAGGTCCCACCCTTTTACAGTTAAACAGATAAGATGTAACCGTAAATTCTACTCCAACAGCTTCTTTTCTCGCGCTTCCCGCCTGTGGAACTCCCTTCCACAAGTCTGCTTTCCCGACAGCTACAATCTCCAGGTGTTTAAATGTAGGGTCAATAGACACCTTCTATTACACTAACTCCCAATTATTTTCAGAACACTCTCATCTACCCAACCCTCATTCTCGGTATCCTTACCCGCCTATCACCCACCCTCTGACATTTCCTATATTTAATTATCCTTTCCCCACTCTATGTAGCCCCCGGCGCAGTAGTGGCAGTGACATCCCTTGCTCGGGGTGAAACGCTTATATATAAAAAAAAATATCTACCTTTTTTTACATTGAATAACCCACAGAGGTTGATATGCCGTTAAGCAAAACTCAAACTCAAACTCAAACTCAAACTCAAACTGACTAAATCAACTTTCTTACTATAACCGAACATTACAAAAATGCTTTAAAACCCTACCTTTTTGGCATTAAATAACCCACAGAGGTTGATATGCCGTTAAGCAAAACTCAAACTCAAACTCAAACTCAAACTCAAACTGACTAAATCAACTTTCTTACTATAACCGAACATTACAAAAATGCTTTAAAACCCTACCTTTTTGGCATTAAATAACCAACAGAGGTTGATATGCCGTTAAACAAAAATCAAACCCAAACTCAAACTGACTAAATCAAATTTCTTACTATAACTGAACATTACAAAAATGCTTTAAAACCCTACCTTTTTGGAATTAAATAACCCACAGAGGTGTTGATATGCCGTTAAGCAAAACTCAAACTCAAACTCAAACTCAAACTGACTAAATCAACTTTCTTACTATAACCGAACATTACAAAAATGCTTTAAAACCCTACCTTTTTGGCATTAAATAACCCTCAGAGGTTGATATGCCGTTAAACAAAAATCAAACCCAAACTCAAACTGACTAAATCAACTTTCTTACTATAACCGAACATTACAAAAATGCTTTAAAACCCTACCTTTTTGGAATTAAATAACCCACAGAGATTGATATGCCGTTAAGCAAAACTCAAACTCAAACTTAAACCTGTTTCACGGAAACAGTTTTTCCCTAGATATTTTCCACAATTAATTCAAGAATAAAAATTGATTCTGAAATCGGATATTGTTTTCCAAAAACATTATAGCTATATTCACAGACGAATAAGATTTAGTGAATATTTTTTCCATACATTGCACATAATTTTCTTAATATAGTTAATATATTAAAACATATAATTATATAGCACTGATTCGATAGATTAATGAATCAGTCCCATAATGCAATCAATGTTTCTCAGTCCATCCCACAATTATTTTTTAAAAATATCATTGAGTTTCACTAAGAAGACACTTTATGCAGAAAATGACAGAGAAACATGGGTGTATACATGAAATGTTTCCAATTTTGTAACAAACTTAATATAAAGAATAGTCTGGAATGTATTTTACGTTGCTTAAGAGAATAAAATGGCCACTGCAATTCATCTGAATGACAGAGATAACTGCAAAAAACATATTATTTGTTACATTTGTAGAAGATCATTCGATGGAATGTAGTCTCTGTATTGGTAGTTTATCGGAAAGTCGTAAACGTCATTTATAATACGGTGGGCGTGAATTGATTTCTTACAAGCATTGTCTATTAAAATGTACCGGTAGGAGACGGGGTTAAATGGCTACTCAAAATGTATCATCTCACTTATATCTGTATAGGTATGTATGCATGTAAGAAGCTTATCTTTTTGTTTATTTAAGCTAATCTAAACTAGTCTCTACCTATCTAATTCTCTACTTTCCTCCTCATCTATCTATCTATCTATCTATCTATCTATCTATCTATCTATTTCTGTTTATATATGTAATTCTCTCTGTTTATATATGTAATTCTGTTCAGATCTAGTTATCTGTTTAATTCTTTTAAGATATATTAATGTGTATATCCAATTCGTCTTAGTACTATCTATCTAATTCTGTTCACAACTATCTTTTTTAATTCTTTTCATGCCTATCTATCTATCTATCTATCTATCTATCTATCTATTTCTGTTTATATATGTAATTCTCTCTGTTTATATATGTAATTCTGTTCAGATCTAGTTATCTGTTTAATTCTTTTAAGATATATTAATGTGTATATCCAATTCGTCTTAGTACTATCTATCTAATTCTGTTCACAACTATCTTTTTTAATTCTTTTCATGCCTATCTATCTATCTATCTATCTATCTATCTATCTATCTGTTTCTGTTTATATATCTAATTCTCTCTGTTTATATATGTAATTCTGTTCAGATCTAGTTATCTGTTTAATTCTTTTAAGATATATTAATGTGTATATCCAATTCGTCTTAGTACTATCTATCTAATTCTGTTCACAACTATATTTTTTAATTCTTTTCATGCCTATCTATCTATCTATCTATCTATCTATCTATCTATCTATCTATCTATCTATCTATCTATCTATCTAATTTTGTTGAAATATTTCTACATACCTGACTGTTTATTCTATTCAGACCTAGCTTGCTATTTAATTCTTTATAGTTCTATCTAATTCTGTTCACAACTATCTATCATTTTGATAATTCTATGCAGATAGATCTATCTATCTATCTATCTATCTATCTATCTATCTATCTATCTATCTATCTATCTATTATCAAATATCTAATATTTTTATCACTAAAGCCACGATTATCTCCCGCCAAAATAAACTTGAATAAAATATTGTACGCGATTTCGATATTAAATAATCCGTAGTGACCCTAAACAAAAACGACAAACTCTCTCTCTCTCTCTCTCTCTCTCTCTCTCTATATATATATATATATATATATATATATTCATTTGTTAATCGCGTTCAACCCAAGCAAAGAAGTAAAGCCACTAAGACAGAAGGTGGTTACTGTGCGTGTAATTATTAGTAAACAGTAACCTTATAAAAGAAGAAGTAATCAGAAGTGCAGTAGATTGCGGCTGACATTGCATTTAATTTTTAAAAAATTAAAGTTGAATGGAAAATATTGAACAGTAAAAAACGCGAGAAAAGGAACTGTTAGCATAGAACTTACGGTTACATCTAGCTAGCTGAACTGTAAATTGGATAATTCCCGATATCATTCAAGTATTGTGTTTAAATTCATAAAGTCTAGGTACCGGAGAGGTGTGCATGTGAAAATTTACCATTAAAAAAGGCACAGAGATGCAAACTTACGGCGATGGGCAAGTGACTGAAGCCGAACCTCCAGATGAAGATAAACAATATTGCTTATTTATCTTTGGCTCTTATCAAGAAGCTCATGTTAAAGAGAAGCGGCACCAGACCATATCTGGTAGTAGTAATATAAGCATGGATGAACATTAGACTTATAGATATATAAATTACATTCTGGAGAGAAATATGTTTAGCACCACACAACTGTTTAACTTCGTTGACAGATGACCTAGCAATGAATCCTATATATTCCTATTTTCACTTCATGTCTACCGAGAACTTTAGCCCGAGAAGACTCAGTGAGTAACACACCTGGAAGTTAATATTAGCCATGTTAGGGGAAAACACAAAGGGGTCAATCAAATGATTAATAGAGATCGGTTTTGTTTTGGATGAGTTAAAATTAAGAAGTGATTCTTTTTCCCATTTTTCTGCAGAGTGAAGGTAATTTTTGACATCAACCCTCAATTTAGCCGTATCGAACTGATCAAATTTACTATCGAGACACAAGTATATGGTTGTTTCAGTTTGTTTGTTTGTTGTTTTTCTTTGTTTTTTATGGAATATCAACCTCAATAGGAGATTTAATACCGAAAAGATTTTTACAATAGATGTATATGAATAGAATACATATTCGTTGTAAGAAGTACGTTTCTAGATCAAGTTTCCTTGACGTATTTTTGTTAATTTCTTTTTTTTTTTTTTTTTTTTTGCATTGCTGGCAATATTTTTTCTTTCAAAAATGTATAGCAAGTAATATTTTTCCTTCAAAAATGTATTGCTGGTAATATTTTACCTTTAAAAATGTACTGCTGTTAATAATTTTCTTCAAACTATTTCTAGAAATTTTACTATAAAAGTGTATTTTTATACTTTCATAGTGTTTTGACCCCAGCTTGGAGGTTAACTACTTGCTCATAGCTGGGAACTTGATAGCTGCTACCACTCCGGGTCAGGTGGACCTGGGAACAACAGCAATTAAGAAATGGTTCTATGGTCCTCACAACCTCGCAATCAGAGACCTTGCTACCGGATGCAGTTTATCGTCATACCCAGGACCCAATACCTGTTTCATCAGCATACTTCCAAAGTTGAGATTTGATGTCATCACGAAGTTTTGTAATGAAAATTAAAAACAAATACGATCAAAGATAGAACCATGAATGTTATGAAAGTGTTATGAAAGTGTTATGAAAGTGTTCCAAAACAGTGCCAGTTCCGGATAACCTTCATTTCAAGGTTTTGATAAGAAAGATTTTATCAGTTCAAAAAATGGCCGTATATACCGTTACTTTTCAAGACAAATCTGTATGCTACACCCTGTCAAATCTTTCAAGATGTCCAAAGCAACAACACGAGCTTCACCATTCTTATCTAGAGTTCGATAGACTCTTTCCGCAACTTTCGTTAGTATATCAGCAGTTAACGAAAAGAAACAAAAGCCATATTGCTTGTCTAAAAAAACGATCATGCGATGTGATATTCTTAACAAATTCAGCATTAATTAGAGCCTGTAGTAGTTAGTTCCCCCCAAAAAGAAGGCCAATAAGATATTAGTTGGAAGAGTCAGAAGGTCCACCTGAGTTCATTAAAACTCGATTTTCCCGCATTAGATTGCCATTATTTTCTCTGGTAAACTGGTTACCAATCAAGGCTGGAGAACTCTATCTGTCCTGCTATTTAACCCATAGATGGAGGGAGAAGAGACGAATTAATACAATTTCCCTAGGGTATTTGCGCGTAAGTGACTGCAATGGAATTCGAACACGTTCTCAGATTTCTTGTTCCGAGCCGATATCTACTTCACTACAATGCACATCCAGGCAAGGGTTGACATGCTTTGAAATAAAACAAACAAAAAATAAAACAATGTACGGCCCTAACAATAAGTAGGTCATTCAATAAACCCCAAACTGTTGACATATTTTAAAATACTAAAAAACAAAGAGTATGGTGTCCTACACAATAAATAATATATTAAATAACCTACTATCTGTTGACATGTTTTACAAAAACAGAAAACAAAAAAAACAGAAAACAAAAACAAAAAACAATATGGTCTCCTTAACAGGTGACATTGTATAAGCCAATGAGGAAAAAATAGTGACTAGCGCAGAGGTTTGTTTTCCAATCACAATTAAAAGGCATCGAGGGAGACTCGAACTCACTATACAATAACAATATCTAATTACACACGCCATTGCTACACGGCTCTCTAAAATACTCTTCTTTGCCTAATTCTGGCTCAAGGCCATATTTACGGGGCACACTGAATATGCTGACGTGCATATTTTCCGATTGATGGTTATAAAAACCAGGCCTCAGCTCCCTATCAAAAAGACTGTCGAAATGAAATATCCTGGACGTCTATTTCTCTATGCTTGGTGCTTATACCGTGATATATTAAACCAAGGAAATATCGCCGTCGACAGAATGAGTCGAATGAAATACTTCAGGACTTAATACTACCCAAGTAACTTTCAAAAGATATCTAATGCATTTTCTGTGTTCTATTAGACGCATTCCCGCTTTTAAATGTATAGAATGTACATTTAATCATGCAAGAAGTAATGTGTGAGTTAATAGACTTTCTTACAAGGGACAGAGTTGCCAGCGCGGAGTTATGAATGTTTATAAAGGGAAAAGTTCTTACGATAGCGTCTCGTTTTCTTAGTTCAATTCACGAAGGCAATCCGTCAGTAATTTCACTGGAGAAATGTCACATTTGTCCGCCCATTTTCTTCTCAATTGCTCCTTGATAATTCGAGATTTTTGCCGTCCATAATTTACTGAAAATACAGCCGTTTGATTTTCTGTATATTTTGCAATGAATGCATTTCACATTTCTACGGATAGCTCGTTTTTATCAAACCTACTTCGGTACAGACGTGTAGGACCGTTTAGTGTCCGGTCATCATGTCAATTTGATAGGTAGATTTTCTTACCATTTCAAGTTAAGAACCTGAAATCTGTAAGTCTCGATGCACAATTTAGTAATTAATCAGGATCTTGATAAAGTTCTTCTTCTTGATGTTTTTTTTAATAATTTTCCTTTGTCAATGTAAATTTTCAAATGTAAAAATATATATAGTAAAAATATATATATATATATATATATATATATATATATTTATACTGATAAGATTATTCAGACTATTGCCCTCATCTTTATTGTCATATTAACGACGTTTCGTCAGTTGTACGTCCTGGCATTTTTCAGATGATATCTTTTAGAATTTCAAGTAAATCTCGCACTAAAGGTCTGATAAAAAAAAACACCCAAATTGTTGATGAAGGCCCCAGATTCAACTTGGAAGCATACATCAAATGGCTTGAGGAGATATTAGTTCCCTGGGTCAAGAGGGTAGATGATGAAAAAAGCTATGTCTGGTAATAAGACCCTGCACAATGCCTCAAAAACATACCAGTCATGACTGCCAGAAATATGACAACCTACACAACAACCGGCAAAAATTATTAGGTCACCAGAGTGTTTTAAAAAAAGGATGCATTTCATACTATCTTTTGCATTTATTGCCAAGTGAATAATTGTCTTTTCGTCATTTTGATTTCAAATTCCACACGTTGGTAGCCAATTTTGTACAGTTTTTGAATGTAGACTTGTGATTGAACCACCTCGTCCCAAAGGTGTCTTTGGTTGATCCCAAATATATTTTATTTTGGCTATTTAAGTCATGTACTTTTGCCTTGTAAATGACTTCTTTTGTATTGCAAAGTCCTTGAAGTGGACACTTATTTTTGTCCCTGCAGTTGTATTCTATATGTTATATACAATGCTATGTAAATGTCTGGCATTTTGTTTTTTATGAAACTATGTAAATTCCTTGTACAACTATGACTTAGCTTGACTGTGTTTCTATTTAAAAAATTGTGTTTAAGTTCTGATCCTTTTGGAAAGTGTTTATCTATCAGTTGAAAAATATTTGTCCTATTTTGGTCTTTAACTTTAAATGAAATGGTGGGTTGAACCAGATAATGTTTCGTCTTCTATTATCGTTTTTTGTTTGACTGTTTGGTTGAGAATGATATTTTAAAATGTTTTTATTACCACATTTTCTTAGTACATCTTCATACTTTTTTCTTTTCATCAAATATTGTTTTGATTGACGAATTATTTGATAGTCCTTTGTGAATGTGCCTAATTATACCAATTAACTGTCCCAAATGTACCTAATTATACCAATTAACAATTCTAAAAGTATAATTAGGTACAATTGATAACATCCTTAATCCAAGACTAGCACCAACTTACATATAATCAGATGCACCCATATACAAAAAAAAAAAAGATATATATATTTAGGTGCACTCTTATAGATAAAGTATACTTATAATGAGGTGGACCCATTTACACGGAATATATATAAATTAGTATAGATAAGCATACGTGTATATATAATTACAATTTGTCGCCCCTGCATATAAGGAACATGCACATAATGAGGTGCACCCACATACACGAAGGTACCCTATATAAACTTACAGTTAGGTGCACCCTTATACTCATGAAATATTGCTATTAAAATACATTGACATTCACACAGTGCAAAATAGGATAATCTTAATTACATACAGAAATAATGTAGTCATTGCCTACATATAATGACATGTCTATTCATTACATATTAGATATCTACCTTCACTTCTTCAGTCCGTAAAATTCTCCATTGAATGATCAACGCAAGATAGGAATGAATCGGCAAGTGTGATGGAATGGGATAATTCTAAGATTCTATGTATTAGATAGTTTAAATTTATTTTTATGGTAGCATTTGAAATTCGTTTCATTTCCTTGCTTTAATAATTAGCTAGTTTCTCTGAATTTAATAATTCTAATTTTTTCGCTTAAGCAAAAATTGCATCTGCTTCTGAAGCCATTAGGAGTTTGTGATTTCCCTATAACCTTCTATTCAATTTGTGGGTAGAGATTTCTGTTTTTTAATTTCCAGAAATGTTTTGAGAGAGCTGTTTGATAATTGAGATGGAGTTTAGAAAAATGAGCTAATTTAGATTATGGAAATGAATTATATTTTATAACCAATCTAAATGATGTGTTGAGTTTTCCTTTATAAATATCATATTGCTCTGGACAACATCCATTGATATTTCTATACAGTTATAAACACTTAATATTTTATATTAAGCAAATCTTGTTGGATTACCCTCGCCACTCATGGACTTTTCATCATTACTTATATATATATATATATATATATATATATATATATATATTTGTGTGTGTGTGTGTGTGTGTGTGTGTGTAATATTTTCCTTCTATCACGCACAAATAATTTTGGATATTTTTTCTTATGTCTAAAAGTAATATATCAATGTTATGTACATCAATATAAATGTTGCCGTCAGTTTAGACGAGCCAACTCGTTTATATATGATCAGTGAAGTTATACATACCTGTAATATAACAATCTGGCCCCACCCGAGGAAGGCTGATGCAAGCGAGGGTGTTTCCGGTCGTTGAAAGGAACGGATGTCGTTTGACCTTATTTCCGGCAGCAGCGGAAATAATTACAGAGGCAAACAGAACAGGTGTCTCTGAGAATTACGTGGGCGTGCGTGGGCGAGGCAAAACCGGAAGAAAAAGTCCCGGTTCTGGAAGATTATAAAAAGACCTCGGCACACGGATTCGCCAGTAGAGGAGCAACAGAGATCGGCCGGTGAAGAGAGAGACACAACAGATAAGACTACACTCCCGTCAACCCATTAGAAGCGCGCTCTCTCAATTCTCTGTTACCTATGCTACACGGTTCATCGTCATTAATAAAAATATAACTTTATATTTTTATATATATGCGTGTTTGTTGTTTGTCGATATATAACATACCGATGTATATATATGTGTGAGTGTGCTTATGTGTGGTGTGTGTGTGTGTGTGTGCGTGTGTGAGAGTATGCGGTAGTTTATATATTTCATATATTTGTAGATTCACAAAATATTTGATTAATAAATATTTCTACTGATTTCATTTCTTAAAATAGTTCATACTTTCAGCTTTTCACTTCACCCTAAAATAAATATCTTTCTGAGCCTGTCCCGAACGATTTAACAAATGCGACTATTCCATAAATTTAGCGGAAAAATTCCTTTCCTTTCAATATTCGTTTGCGGGGCCACAACTATTGTAAATCGAGTCCTTTTTTTCTAAGGCTTTAAACAGAAGGACTGCTGTATTCAGTCTGTCAGTTAAGTGCCATACGTGAAACACGCTTATGCGATCATGTCCCGAAAGCGACATGACTGACTGGAGAGAAAATTATTCCGCACTAGGTTGCCATTACTTTCTGCGGCAGACTGGTTGCCAGCCAAGACTATAGAACCCAATCTGTCCTGTTATTTACCCATAACTCACTCAGTGAATATTGATAATATACAAACGATTATCTATTTTTCCGTCCGTCACGTCTCTTTAGTACGTAGACAATCATGGTTGTCCAAAACTTTCAAATCCTATTAGCAGTATTACTCCCTTTGCTAAGATCCTCGTTTCACATCTACGTACGCAAACCCATCAGGTCAGTGATTCGTTGCATTCCCCTATCATTTTAACATTCAATATGCACTGTGAGGGTTTATTTGTTTTAAGCCCTTGCTCCTGAAATTCTGTTGACACATAATATGTTCAATAAAGTGCAGATGTCTTTTTTTCCGGTTTTGCGCGTAAGTGTGCTTTCTCTTATCATTTTTTAAAGATATCCTTGTTGATTACTGGCTCATTACATGGATTTCTTAGTATCATTTTAGAGAAATATGTTTCTGCTGTTTCTAGTTCATTTCCTCATCCGTAGGAAGATTGCCCAGCATTCACTGTTTAACTTTCAAACTCCTTTATTTGTTTTTAACTATATTTTTTCCATTTGAAAAAAATTCCCGCCTGTTGAGTTCCCCTCCATATATTTGCTTCCCTGACGGCTACTACCTCCAGAAACTTAAATGCAATGTCAGTTCCCATCTCTTATCCACTTTACTCAAGTTCTTTCTACATCATCTCGTATACCTTGTTCTTTTCCTTTCTCTCTACCTTTGCAACTGTCTTCCCTTCTGTGTTCACGTCCTTCTCTTTCCTTTTCTCTGTAACCGGTTCGTCTTTCTCTTTACTCTCCTCCTGCCTAAACTTTTATTTTCTTATGTAACCCCCCTGCGCATCAGTGCCGGCACCGCCTTGCTTGAGGTGAAACGATAAAAAAACCTTGCATAGAATTTAGAATGTTTGTTTTGATCGTCTAGTGTGTGTTCAGATCTCGGTGTTCTATGTCCAAGCTCTTGTTATGCCTATCACGTCATCAAGATTATAGAAGGCACACGTACGACAACCAAACATATGGGATATGATGACAGTTTTCGTTTTAAGAAGTGCGGAACTCTATCAAGACTTCTGCACCTGTTAATATCTTTAACTCATGACTCTTATTTAAGTAATTTTTTTCGCTAAAAAGCCTGTTTCTGTCTGTAGCAGTTGATGGTCTGTTAATTTTTTCTCCTTATCTTCTACTACTCTCACTAGGAATCTTGTATTTTTTTATTTAGGGGTCAGACAACAGCACTGTGTCATCTGGGTATTGTATATTGTTAAGATTACGCCCATCTATAATAAATCCTATTAAAGACTCCAGTTAGCCTAGGATAGCATTGTTATAGAGACTGAATAAATTTATGGAGAAAACACAGCCTTGTCTAGTGCTTTGTTCTTTTCTTTCTTTTTTCTCTATTTATTTTCGATCCGTATGCAATTATCTATATATTTATTGTCAAAATATTAGTTCAACATGACATCATTATCTATTCCAATAAAATTCCATTTTCCGAGATGCTGATAGGAGTTCAAATGTTCGGATCTAATGAGATAAGATAGACAGTGGTCAGATGGAGCCCTATAATGGGATTTAGATAAATGTATATGTCTTTTTCAATGGAATGGTCGGTGATCGAGTGAGTGGAGGTGGGGATTCTCAATGCTGATTGGCGAGGTACTCATTAAGGCAAGTTTGCTATTTTCATTGGTTTATTAATTAGTGCTGATTCTGGTGCATCTAATGTACCAAGAATAATGAACTTAATTTTCTTTCTCTATTGAAGAAAATGGTAATCTTTTTCTATGTACCGTTCTCCTTTCAGGACGTAGGCGCTCATGAATCTCCACAATATCCTGTTCATTTCTATTCTCTTAATAAATTTGTCACTTTGGCCATATCTCAAAATTCCTCTTCGGACAAAAATATACAACAAGCTCATTAGGGATGTTATGCACTGCATTCCTCTGTCTTTATTCCCTTAATATATATCCTGTGAGAAAAAAAATTTCTAGGCCATTTTTCTCATTATGAGTTTGAGCTTAACGGAATTTCAACCACTGTTGGTTAATCAATGGCAAAATGGTGGGGTCTAAGGTATTTTTAATGCTCGGTTATAGTGAGATGCGGATGTGCGTTGTGGCACACTGGATATCGGCTCGGAGCAAAAAACAGGAAGCCGTGTTCGAATTCCAGTTGAATTCATTGCATTCAGTTACGCTCAAATAACCTTTAGAAAGGTATTAATCCGTTTATTCCTTCCAGTTATGGATTAAATAAGAGTACAGATTAAGTTCTATAGACTTGGCTGGCAACCACTCTATTGCAGAAAGCAATGGTAACCTACTGCGGGGTAATCTTCTGCACAGTCAGTCATATCTCTTTCGAGACATGATCGCCCAAGCTTGTGTCACGTATGGCACTTAAATGACTGATTATAGTGAGAAGATTGATTGAATCAGATTTTAGGGAAATTTTTTGTATTTTTTTAATTTTTGAAAATTGAAGATGTCTTCTAGTTTTATATTAAAAATGTATTGCTGGTAATAGATTTTGCTTAATAAATGTGTCGTGGTAATAATTTTCTCTTTCAAAAATGTATTTTTAGGTAAATTCTTTCTTTAAAAACGTTAATTTTTCTATAAAAGTCTGTTTTTATGTATATCTTTCAAAAGTTTATTTTTATACGTTCATAGTTTTTTTTTTACCCCATTTGGGGATTAACTATTTGCCCATATCTGGGACCCTTACAGGTGCTACCATTCTGGGTCAGGGTGAACCTAGGAACACAAGCAATTAAACGGTGGATCCATGCTTCACACAACCTCCCAATCAGAGGCTTTGCTGTCGGATGCATTTACCGTCATACGCATGACCCCGTCATTATGATGGATAAAAATTTCACTTATCTATCTCTGATTCTAAGTATAAGTGTCCTTTTAGCTTCACTTTTTTCTCAACTTTCAGTTCTTTGTATTCTCAGCAACCTTCTGTAGAACCACATGCCTGTTTCCTTAAGTCTATACTTAATCTGTGAGCAGAGTGCCCAGCATTCACTGCAGTATACGAGGGAAGCTATCACATAAGAGTTCAGTACTATTTTTGTTTATTTCTAATGAAAGTTTCCTGTTTCTTAATACTTAGGTTTTGGAAGGCCTTTTTCACTAATGCGCGTTCGGATTTGATAATGCACTTTGCATCATCTGCTAAAAAATTCCTGTATAATTTACTAATTGCACTTGGTTTATGTTGGTATCTTCACTAAATAAATCACATATTAGAATATCCTTTTTTGCCGACAAATATCATTCTTGTTTTCATACATTGAATGTTCAGTCTTTTCATCTACCGTTTCTTTCCTAGGTTCTGTAAAAGTTCTTTTCTCTTTCTGCTATCAGCAATGTGTTATCTGCATACCTGGGGTTAGTAAGATTGCGACTGCTAAAAATTAATATTGGTAGGACTACTAAGTGTCACGGGTATCGCTTCATTGTAATGGTTGAACAGCTTTTTGACAAACTAATAATTAGAAAGACTCGTATCACTAAAACTATTATTATCTCAAAAAATAATTGCATAGTTATATTTGGCATTTAAAAACCCATAGAAGTTGATAGAGGTTGATATACCGCTAAAAAAAAAACAACAACATCTGATTAGTGATTTTTTTTGTTATCATTTCACCCCAAGCAAGACGGTACAGCCACTGATGTGCAGGGGGCTACATAAGAAAGTTAAAGTTTTAGACAGGAAGAGACTGAAGACAAAGACAGACCAACTAGAGGAGGTGAACGAGAAAGGGCAAGAGAAGGATGTGAACACAGGTGTGAAGACAGTTGAGAAGGTAGAGAGAAAGAAAAAGAACAAGATATACGGGGTGATGTGGAAAGCGCTGGGCTTAAGTGGCTAATCGATGGGAATTGACTTTGCATTTAAATTCCTGGATACGTTTTCCAATAGATCATGCATTTTTCTTCGTACGGCTACCCTTAATAGGAATCATATAATCCGTATCCCATGGTATGATTGTACCGTTCACTGCAAATGACTCACTTTTAGATCTTTAAGATTTTATCACCGCAAAGGCTGAATTGGTTCTGTGAAAAGACAAGTTCTTTTCCCTATAGTCTCGACTTCTTTGACTTCCTTCCCGATGAAATATAACTTGCCTCTGTCTTTTTCACAAATATTTTCACGGCTTCACCTCTGACTAACTTCTTTGCCTAGTGCTCCGATCACATGAATTTACTCGTGCTACACGATTGGAATATAGGTCTCACCCTTTTTACCAACAAAATAGTTAAATGTAACCACTACTTCTAGTCCATCGGTGGAACTCCTTTCTGTGGACTTGCTTTGCTGATAGCTACAATCTCACAAATTGTAAATTGCTGTTATTTTCTACGCTAAATCACACCTAGCTCCCTAAATCCTATACATCGCTTATCTTTTTTCAGTATTCCCTGTATCTTGTTTTTCTTAAACTGTAAAACCCTGCGCACCAGTAGCAGTCCTCTCTTGCATGGGATAAAATAATTAGAAAAATCAAAACAAAAAGAAATTCCCCCTTAGATACGTACCGTATGAATATACAAAGCAGAATATGTAGAATGTTTGATACTATCTAAGTTTTCATTCATCCTTATGAGTCTTGGATAAACAGATGGGGATAACGTCTTGGAAATTTGCTAAAGTTATTATTCCTATTCCAAATTTCCCTTGTCAATATAGCCTTGTGTGTCACTATGACGATGAAATAGTCACAATAGTTCGTTTTGTTACAAATGGTAAAAAACAGCAGCTTTGGTGACAAGACATTGCTTTCGTTGGTTAAGCTATAACGATGGAAACCGTGAAAGGTCAAATTGGATATTTCTGTCACCAACGAGTCACGACAAATATCTTACAAAAATAAACTGATGTAAAAACTGAAATTAGTAAAAAACTTTTTTTCTTTAGTTTTAAAAATAAGTTGCATTGACAGCAACGGACACATTGGAATGCGTTTGAATCGATTGTACACTAAAAATACACGAGACAAGTTTCAGGAGCTCAAAATAGAAACGAACCGTACTTCCACAATTCAACAAATCGTTCGCTGATTGCTGAGCCCCTATAACTCATAAAGTCATGTAGGTGACAACTTTGACGTGTTGGAATGTTGAGCAAGCTTGCCTCTGCTACATCAATTACGAGTAAACAGTGAGTTCGATCCCCACCGGGTGCCCCATACTTTCGTCCTTGTTTCACGTCTAAGCCACACATAGAAAATCACCGAAAGTCACACACGTGCTTGCTTAAATACATTTAAAAGATGAGGTAAACTTTTACGCTGAAACTGAAAACCCAATTACGGTAAATTGGAAAAGCAAGGTACAAGATATAGGATTGTGTATGCAGTTTTTTATTGAGTTTCTCATGACTGAATGGCTCAACCAACACCATAGATTTTGTTGTATAAGTAGCATTTAGTATTCAGTGATGTAAAGGAAGGGAAGAGTAAGAATTCCCATGAGCAATTTAAGCGTTGGACTTTGTAAGGGGAAATGTACCACCATGCAGAAGAGGGATGGTTGGCAGTGTCTGTTTGTAGCACTGATAGGTGCAAATTCAGCTGACGCAGTAGGATAAAATGTGGTTGGGTAAATGTTAGAGATTTGCTTCTGGTTTGGCCGTGCGGAATACATCTCCGCTCGAATAAATTTGCAAGGGATGGGTAAGTTTTGAAACAAATCGGATGGAAAATGTAGGAGAGTTATGTTAATAAAAATTAGTGAGGATACACACACGGTACACATACATACACACACTGACACAGACCCGCACATTGACACGCGGACATACTGATATACACAAACATCTTCACGTATATATATATATATATACTAAAAGAAGCATCTTAAAAGATTAATCCCAAATGGATCCTATTAAAATTCATTATTAAAAATCAAATATTAAAACTGACCCAGTCATAGGGCTCAATGCAATTAAATGTATTTATTTCACAGTCTTTATATATATATATATATATATATATATATATATATATATATATATATATTATAATTATCAACATATATTATAATTATCAACAAAAGAAGTTTGAATAAACATCCAACTGCATTCTAAACATTACAGACAATTATAGTCACTTTTTTTCTCGTGAAAACCTTCTCAGACTTTCTGCTGAAAGATTTAATCCATGAAAATATCAGGTTATTCAGCAAAAAGTTTCAGTTTTCAAATTTTAAGCTTCTGATATCTCACTTGTGGCCCAGCTATTTTATGCGGTTGCATAAAATAGCTGGGCTACAATTATTAAAAAATCTATTTAAGCGTACTTTTAATATTTTTCATACTACCTACATTTGCAGACATTAAATACGAGAAAAAATGCTTATATTTTTCTGAAAGAATTATTTTTCATATAAATGTTACTGTGCTGAACAAAAACAATACTTGAAAATCAAAATTAAATTGAAAACCAACGCGCAGTTTCTTTGTTGTATAGAATAATACATTTGCAAGGAGTGTGTAAGTTTTAAAACAAATTGGTTAAAAATGTGGAAATGTATGTTAACAGAAACCAGTGAATATAAACACACAGGTACAACACTGACACACATCCTTCAGTTTTATTTATATAGATAAACACTATATTTATTTATTTCCGTTTGTCGACTTGACTCTTCGAGAAATATGATAAAAATAATGTACTGGAGAGCGCCTCTTTTACTTTAAATCTAGAAATAAGCACTAATATAATTTTAGAGCATGCAGATTTAAATGTATACTTAAAACACGCACATACGTCACATCTTGCCTAAGTCACAACGTTTTTATTCTATGTCACACGACTCGCTAATTCTACAGATGTCATCATTTCTCGGCCTTTTGGCTGAGGAGTGAAATGACCAAAATAAGACCAGTTCAGACAAGTTCTGAACCTATCCACCGCGGTGGATAGGTAATATTTGACCAGTACCTGGGCGTTCGCGCTCAGGATCCCCACATTAAAAAAGACCTTGTGTCACATCTCTCTCAAGTGGGGGAGAAGAGTAAATAATTCATCATTTGTCTCAATCAGCCATGTTGATGTGTTAAGAAAGATCAATGCTTGGTCCATATTCTTTCCGAAATGAGGATTATTATTAAGTCGATCAGTACAATGTATAAACACAAAATGTTCGTTGTCTTAAATAATATTTTCCTTATTTAGGTGTTCTGTCTGAAAAGTAATTCCAAACTAGAAACTAGACACTTTTCTCCTTCAGAATAACTTTCAGAATTTTTAAATTTTAATGCTTCTAAAACGAAGCTACTCTCAATTAACCATCATCGACAATCTCACCTACCTCCCATTAGCATGGACCAGGCTTGCCTCCCAGAGAGTAAAACACTGCGCCTCCTTGGTCTCACACTTTCAGCGGACCTCAAATGGAATGACTATATCGAATCCATTGCTAAATCCGCTGCTATGAAAGTCGGTTCTCTGTGTAGGGCCCGGAAGTTTTTTCCGTCTAAATCTATCCTGCACATTTACAAATCTACCATCCGACCGTGCATTGAATACTGCTGCCATATCTGGTCGGGTGCCCCTGCTGTTCTCCTCGAGCTTCTCGATAAGGTTCAGAGGAGGGTCTGTAATGTGATAGATACTGACTTGGCAGACCGCCTGCAGCCTCTCTCCCACCGGCGCGACGTGGCTTCCCTGTGTCTCTTCTATAAATACTTTCACGGCTTCTGCTCCGATGAACTTAGATCATTAGTGCCCCCTAAATACGTATTTGAATGAGATACTAGATTAGCAACTAGATCCCACCCTTTTACAGTGAAACCGATAAAATGCAACCGTAATTTCTACTCCAACAGTTTCTTTCCTCGTACTTCCCGACTGTGGAATTCTCTTCCACACGATTGCTTCCCCGACGGCTTCAATCTCCAGGAGTTTAAATGTAAGGTCAATAAACAAGTCCTAACACACTAACCTGCTCCCATTCTATCAAACACTCTTCCCATCTGCCCAACCCTCATCCTCGGTATCCTTACTCATCTGTCACCTTCCTCCTGATATTCCCTATATCTAACCACTCCTTCTCTTTACCTTCCCCTATGTAGCCCCATGCGCAATAGTGGTAGTGGAATGCCTTGCTTGGGGTGAGATGATTAAAAAAAAAAAAACCCTCGAGTCGAATGCAATTTTTCATCCTCCCCTGTCAGGCTTCTATCCATTGCTTGTAGGATTCTTCTTAGATGTACCTCAGCTATGTCGTTACGGATGTCTTCATCGTCTTCACGATTTCAATACAAACGCATGTGTCCCCCAAGGCCCCATCTTATGTCCTACACTCTTCCTGATATACATGAATGATCTCCCTGATTCCATAAGAGCCCGAATAGGTTAGTACGCCGATGACACCACAGTTTACTCTCGCCTCCTACAAAAATCTGGTGAAGGCGTCAAAGCTAACCTCGCAGTCGAGATTGAAAAAGACCTCCAATCCATATTGGACTGGGGTAAGAAATGGCTACTAAATTTTAATGCTTCTAAAATGAAGCTACTCTCAATTAACCATCATCGACAATCTCACTTACCTCCCATTAGCATGGTCCAGGCTTGCCTTCCAGAGAGTAAAACACTACGCCTCCTTGGTCTCACACTTTCAGCGGACCTCAAATGGAATGACTATATCGAATCCATTGCTAAATCCGCTGCTATGAAAGTCGGTTCTCTGTGTAGGGCCCGGAAGTTTTTTCCGTTTAAATCTATCCTGCACATATATAAATCTACCATCCGCCCGTGCATTGAATACTGCTGCCATATCTGGTCAGGTGCCCCTGCTATTCTCCTCAGGCTTCTCGATAAGGTTCAGTGGAGGGTCTGTAATGTGATAGATACCGACTTGGCAGACCGCCTGCAGCCTCTCTCCCACCGGCGCGACGTGGCTTCCCGTGTCTCTTCTATATATACTTTCACGGCTTCTGCTCTGATGAACTTAGATCTCTGGTGCATCCTAAATACGAATTTGCACGAGATACTAGATTAGCAACTAGATCCCACCCTTTTACAGTGAAACCGATAAAATGCAACCGTAATTTCTACTCCAACAGTTTCTTTCCTCGCACTTCCCTACTGTGGAATTCTCTTCCACACGATTGCTTCCCCGGCGGCTACAATCTCTAGGAGTTTAAATGTAAGGTCAATAGACACCTCCTAACACACTAACCTGCTCCCATACTATCAAATACTCTTCCCACCTGCCCAACCCTCATCTTCGGTATCCTTACTCATCTGTCACCTTCCTCCTGACATTCCCTATGTCTAACCACTCCTTCTCTTTACCTTCCCCTATGTGGCCCCATGCGTAATAGTGGCAGTGGAATGCCTTGCTTGGGGTGAGATGATTAAAAAAAAATACGTATAACTTTGGTGATCCACTTCACATTATGGAAAAGGAAAAGAACCACAACTAGCAAGATAAGGTAAAGAGGGAGGTTTTTACATTGCGGTCATCATTTTGGACAGGAACTGCCGCATACTTAGGGCTTTAAGATCAGATACATTGTTGTGGCAAAGTAGGCACGAGAGGTCCTGCCACAGCTGTCGTCTATTTTTACTTGAACTGAGCCAAGCCAATGATAATTGGCTCGGCTCTGTACCAAGAACTCAGTCAGGACGGTGCCTCTGACATTCAAGAACTTGAAAAATCTGGTTAGATTTTATTAAAAACTATATATATATATATATATATATATATATATATATATATATATATATATATAATACTACGCTCTCACACTCTGATTGAGCACTCTGGAAGAATGGTAGACTTTGAAAAACAGTAGCTTCTCTACCATCTACGCATCGTTCATTCAGCAATAAATTAGAACACTCTCAGCTATCGGGCGTGTATAATGATGATATACACGCTAAAAGTCTGCCTCTGACATTCAAGAACTTGAAAAATCTGGTTAGATTTTATTAAAAACTATATATATATATATATATATATATATATATATATATATCGCACACTGGTGCCCGAGATATATAAATTTACTCGAGCCACAAGATTAGCAACTAGGTCCTACGTTTTTCCTATGAAACCAATAAATTGTAAACGCAAATTCTAGACTACCAGCTTCTTTTCTGGCACTTCCCGCCTGTGGAATTTACTTTTATTTACTTGCTTTCCCGACAGTCACAATCTCCAAGAATTTAAATTTAAAGTCAGTCTCACTAACCTTCATCCTCTCCACTCCACTTTCATCTGTATTTTCATCATTCTCTTATCCTACTCCTGACACCCGCATTAGCTGTCACTCTTTTTCATAACTTTCTTCTTATGTAACCCCCTGCACAGTGGCTGTAAAATGCATTTCTTGATATGACATTATTATATATATATATATATATATATATATATATATATATATATATATATATAATTTTACGTTCTAATAATCGCTAAGTAATTCCTCAACACTTTTTCCTTGAAGCAAAAAGAAAATTTACAGTAATTTTTAGCAACATAGTTTTGCGGTTAGTTTTTGTTATAACAACTTACACACCTGAATATGATCTCGGAAGTAGAATGAAAGTACTGCGGAACATCGTGAAATGGATAATAATATCATCTGGTAAAGTTTCAGCGCATTTCTTGCATCTTTCAATTATAATACACAAAAAGTTATCCGTGAGTATGAATGGATTTTACTAAAAATAAGGAGACACTGTTAGCAAGTTGTTTAATCTGACATGCATAAAAGTAAATTTGCTGACTACATAAAGAAATTTTAATACATACATATATTAGCAGTATAGCCCGGCAAAAGCAAAGCTTTAAAACTAATCCATGGTCCTCGAGCTCAGACTCTCTGGACGTTGGCACGAAAGACTAAAAAGCAATAGTTGTTTCTAGTTAAAGCGAAACTGTAGACTTAAAGAAAAATGAGGCAAATTTTGATTTCTTGGTATTGATATCAAATAATTTTTTTCGTCGTACACGGAATTTTGAAGGTTAAATAAATACTCTGAGTAAATGGTATGATGGCTGAGACTAAGAACTACAATTATACCTATTTAGAGCCAAACCCGAAGCAAAAACTAAAATAAAAAGGGTGAAAAAATACAGACATACAGGCAGATAAACAGACACACACACAAACATCTTGCATCTTATATATATATATTATCGATTTTCTGCACTATTGTAAGAACTGCAACCTTGAAACTTCTGAATATCGTTTCTTATGTCTGTGTCTATGAGTGTATCAAATTTGATTAAAATCGGACCACTCCTTCTATAACCCGATTTTTTCGATTTTCGATATTTATCTGGGGTACCTCGATAAAAAAGCTAGCTAAGAACACTCGCAGACGCTGAAAGTGCAAATGTGTAAATTTTCAAGAAATTCGGTTCAGCCATTTCGGAGTCTATAAGTAACGGACAGACACACACACAGACAGGCACACACACACATACACACAGAGACAAAGTTCCATTTATAAATAAGTTTAGATATATAACGTCGCATTTTATATTTCTGATTTTATATTTGTTTCTTTTTTTTTTGTCTCGTATTGGCTGAGGCGGAAGTGACGTACGGCGTTTCTGATTGGACGCTTGCTATTTCATAAATGGCAGTGGCTGTTATAAATTCGTTGCTGTGCGCTTGATGATTACTGGAATAGCATTGTTCCGCTAGGGTCTCTTTGGTTGAACAAGTATGATGCTGAAAGAGCCAAAACATCATAGCCCCAAGGCATAACCTCACTGATGAGGCGGTCCATGTGTGCCTGTAGGAGTGTATTCATGAGAAACAAGATTTTTAAAATGATTTCCGTATTTTGCAATTAATTCATAAAAATATGGTAAGAATTTTCTAAATACGAAAACCAATTCCAATATTCCTCGATGAGAAATAACCTTAGAAAATTAGCTTGAGAAATAAACGTATGAATTAGGCGTGGGAAATAAGCTTGAGTAATAAAAGTAGGAAATATGCCTTGGGAAATAAATATTAGTATCTTTCCCAAGGTTATTTGAGCGTAATTGAATGCAACGAATTCAACCGGAGTATGGAATTTTATTGGAATTGTTTTGATGAGTTTTCCTCTCGGGTACCTAGAATTTAAGCGCGATATTAGATTGGATGGATGTGCGTGGTGGTGCAGATGATATCGACTCTGAACGACAAATCGGGGTGCCCAGTTCGAATTCCAGTTGAACTCCTAGCATTCATTTACGCACAAATACCCTTGCGAAAGGTATTAATCCGTCTCTTCGCTCCAGTTATGGGTTAAATAATAGAACAGACTGGGTTCTATAGCCTTAGCTGGCAACCAGTCCACCGCAGAAAGTAATGGCAACCTACTGCGAGATAAACTTCTTCCTAGTCAGTCATGTCTCTTTCGAGGCATAATCGCTGAAGCGTACATCACGTATGGCACTTAACTGACTGATTTGATTGGGGGTGCGCTGTGGTGTAATGGATATTAGTTCGGAATGAGAAATTGGAGTGCCAGTTTCGAATTACAGTTGAATTCGCTGCATTCATTTAAGCACAAATAACATTGCAAACAGTATGAATCTATCTCTTCTTCTTCTAGCTATGCGTTGAATAGCAGGACAGACTGTGTTCTATAGCCTTGGTTGGTAACCAGTCTATCAAAGAAAAAATAAGCAACATATTGCAAAAAATTCGTCTGCATGGTAATTCATGTCTCGAAAGAGACATGATCGCCCAAGAGTGTCTCTCGTACGGCACTCAACTAACTTATTGTAGAAAAAGTGTGTGGTGCTCACAGGATATATATTAGAGGTGCAGAGTGAAACCGCGAACAACCTAAAACTACAGCTAAAAAATGGAAAAGAAAACTAAATTCATGGTCATCAATAAAAGGAGGAGTTGAAAATGCCAACTACAAGTCCAGAATACTGAAAGCAAGCAGGTACACAAGTTTAAATACTTGGGAATTGTTCTAACAGAAGACGGAAAGTGCGACGCTGTGATCCGTAGGCATATTGGCATGGCCAAGGATGCGTTGCAAAGTAGAATATTGAGAGCCAGGAAAATTTTGTTGGAAACAAACAAAAAAAGTACAGGACTCTTAAGTGGTATCTGTCCTCCTATATGGATGTTGGACACACACCACAAAGAGAAAGAAGAGACCTGAAGTAACAGAATAGATGCTGAGGATATCATGGACTGAACATGTGAGCAACTGTAATGTCTTGAAGAAAATGCAAACGAAATAGAAATTTATACTCAGCATCAAGAAGAGACAGCTAATGTTTCTGTGCCACGTAATGAAGATTTACCTGAGTGACTTCTCGGAACGCAGGTATGACACAGCTCTGACGCAGTCAAGTGACAGTCTAGAGACAGTCAAGACGCAGCGTAACTCTACCGTTTTGACTTACAATCTATTAGTAACACTCGTATTTGTATATATGTTCTGTTATTCTGTTACACTGTTTGAACCTACCTTCTGTTTCCGTGTCATACTTCTGGGCCCAAACAGGCCACAAAAAAAAACAACAACAAAATGTCTTGTAACTAAGTTTCGCCACAACACTTTGAATGTTGACATGTTTTCCAATTTCGTCTCCTTTATAATCTTATTCTTTTTGGGATTATTGCATTATTTCTGTTTCTCACTAAAACCAAAACAAATGTCTTTTCTATCTCCGTTCGCAATCAAAGAGAATAGTTCATTATATATAAGTTATTAGTAAGGCGTAACGAAAGTGCAAAATAACTAAAGAACAAAAGTAACAAAAGGGTCACACGATGATTATTACATTCCACATCATTGTTTAACGACATTTATTGGCATTATATATTTTTGTGTTCTCGACAGGCTCCAAAGTAAAATCTGTAATCTGATTAGTCCCAACCTGGCAGCTCAAATCTGGCTTCCCTCTGTCTCTTCTACCAATATTTTCATTGCTTCTGCTCTGAAGATCTTAGGTCACTGTACAAGAATTTACTCAGGCAACCAGACTGGCACCAAGGTGCCACCCTTTTACAGTTAGATCAACCAAATGGAGGCGACAATTTTACTCCAGCAGCTTCATTTCTCGCACCTCTCGCCTTTAGAACTCCCTTCCTTATACTTGCTTTTCTGACGGCTATAACCGCCAAGAATTTAAATGCAATATCAATTTCCATCTCTTATCCACTTAACTCCAACCCTTTCCACATCACCCCGTGTATCCTGTTCTTTTTCTTGTCTCTCTACCTTCGTAACTGGCTTCAGTCATATGTTCATATCCTTCTCTTGCCCTTTCTCTTTCACACTCTGTAGCTGGTTAGTTTTCGTCTTCACTCTCCACCTGTCTAAAAATATAACTCTCTTATGTAGCCCCCTGAACATCAATGGCGGTACCGCCTTGCTTGGGGTGAAATGATAAAAAAAACATTTTTTTCGAAGTTTCAATGTACATAGCAGTAGTGTGTGCTGTGTTGTGAACCTTATCACTGCTGCTATTGTTGTGCAACCGGGATTAAATTCGTTCCGTTGCAAATAAACACCTTTGAATGCAATAGAAAAGAAAGAGATTGTAAATATTGTTTGTTTGCAAAGAGTTCAAAATGGAAGGCAAAAGGCTAAGTCTAATCCGAAAATAACTGCTCTTCTGCATGAAAAGTCATTCCAAATGACATTTATAGCTCCGATTCAGGAGCTTTAGGTTTAGGTTTACGAGAAAAGGCCACTTGGATAATGGAATAACTTCTAAAGTAACAATTGACATTAGAACCCCTTGACTGCACGGACCAGCATTTCAATGGATACAGTTCATTTTAAAAGGTGATAGCTCCATTTAATTCATTTTTTTCTTTATACTTTACAAAATGTGTTGAACTATGTTTTCAAGGAATGTATTTTGATATTTCTGTATTATTGCTCGTCTTCTTGTCTTATATTATTTTTATTTTAACAACGTGTCGATTAGGGTTAGCAAAACACATTTCTTGATACAAACTTTTGCAGCGTCTATTTTAGCAATGCAAAAGAAATCTTAGAAGCACAATCTACGATGCATAAATTCAACTATTTCTCTTATTGCATTACTTTCAAACACATTTCTTGATACAAAATTTTGCAGCGTCTATTTTAGCAATGCAAAAGAAATCTTAGAAGCACAATCTACGATGCATAAATTCAACTATTTCTATTGCATTCTTTAAACATTTGATACAAAATTTTGCGTCTATTTTAGCAATTCACACAATTTCACGATGCATTTAAATTCAACTTATTTCTCTTATTACTTTAAACAGATTTACAAAATTTTGCAGCGTCTATTTTAGCAATGCAAAAGAAATCTTAGAAGCACAATCTACGATGCATAAATTCAACTATTTCTCTTATTGCATTACTTTCAAACACATTTCTTGATACAAAATTTTGCAGCGTCTATTTTAGCAATGCAAAAGAAATCTTAGAAGCACAATCTACGATGCATAAATTCAACTATTTCTCTTATTGCATTACTTTCAAACACATTCCTTGATACAAAATTTTGCAGCGTCTATTTTAGCAATGCAAAAGAAATCTTAGAAGCACAATCTACGATGCATAAATTCAACTATTTCTCTTATTGCATTACTTTCATTGGTTTAAATTTCTAGAAGGCCGTCACTAAGGATTTCTGTTCACAGATTTCGGAAAACGCATTATCGTGTCCTTTCTTAATTTTTGTATGTCACGAAAGTTGCGCATTACAATAATTGAGATTCATGTGTAATCGATATTTGAAATTGAAGAAGATGATTAAATGCTATTGGAGGTGGGGAAATGTTTCGTTGGTTCTAAATTTCTAATTCAGAAGACATTGATATAAATGATTTCCTTTCTTGAAAGATCATGATCGGTATCAAGAAAGAGTCGCATAAAAATTACCCTGTGAATTGTGTAAAAGATTTTATTTGAAACAAATCAATGAGAATTGAACTGCTTGTTGAACTGCTTTATGGTAGTAAATACTAAAAGATTTAGGTGCATATAAAGAAAAAAATTCAGACATCAGTTTTGTGTTTCTGTAGAACGATGTTGACTGTACAGCACATGAACAACAAATCACTTTTAACCAAACAGGAACGAAATTTATGATTTGCTTAGATTCAATCTCGTTTAATCTCCTGTAAAAGTCATGAAATATTCTTATTTTTACGCTCCCCGAATTCCTATTCCTGTTTGGCCCCAATATTATTCTCACCGGCAACCTATTTCTACATTCCTATTAGGTACGTCACTTGCTGCTTGCCTCAGTTGCCATTACCTTCAATCTAACCATTAAGTATCGAATTACCAGAACCATCTTTCCTCGTTATATGGCTCAATATTTAAAGTGTTTCTTCTTTTATGTTATTCTTTTCGGTTGTTCTATTTGTGATTTCGGTTGTTCTATTTGTGATTTAATAATATTGTTGTAAATTGCAGACAATGAAAATAAAAGGCAAAAAATCCAGGTCTGACTTCTTCTCAAGAGAGTCAGTGTTTTCAACGTTCTTGAATTTGAAGCAAGGTTTATTTCATTTCCTTTATTTATTTATATTTTTTTTTGTTCATAACGCATATTCATTTTCCTTTGGTCTTTTTATGTAAATTGCATTGACTTTATTTCTTAGGATTTTATGCTTTTATCATTGCGAGCAAATATACGATTTGCCTCGATACCACACCGACTTCTCGCGAGACTTCGAATGAACATCTGTGTCCACAACGATCATCTTATTTTTTGTAGATTATAAATTTAAAAATCAATGATACTGAAAACAATAGTCAAAATGATTTTATTTACCACTGTTTAATAGTAAGAGCCGAGAATACATTTGTTAAATTCCAGAAAGAACATATTCACATGCAAAATAATGAAACTGGATTTTTGATGCTATAATTTCTTTTTCCTGAATAATTTTAAGCAGAAGATAACTTACGTTGTCGATTCAAACTCGCATCACTTCTAATTCTGGGTAGTAAAAATAATTTTAAAAATTTTAATAATTTTTAATTACTAATTTTAATTTTTTACTTTTAATTAATTTTAAAAATTAAATTAAATTAAATTAAAAATTAAATTAAAAAACTAAAATTAATTTTAATTAATTTATAAAATTGGTACAATCAGAACTACAAGTATAACTTTGGTAGGAATCGTTAAAAATTAAAGAGTTCCTCGGACAATTAATTTTATTATATTATCGCATAATACTGTAACGTCTGGATGTGCGTTGTGGTACAGTGGATATCTGCTCGGAACGAGAAGCCAGAGAGCCGAGTTCGAATTCCAGTTGAATGCATTGTATTCACTTACGTGCAAATACCCTTGGGAAAGGTATTAATCCATCTCTTCCTTCCAGTTATGGGTTAAATAGCAGGACAGATTGGGTTCTATAGCCTTGGTCGGCAACCAGTCTACTGCAGAAAGCAATGGCAACCTACTGCGGGATAATCTTCTGCCCAGTCAGTCATGTCTCTTTCGAGGCATGATCGCCCATGCGTGTATCACGTATGGCACTTAACTGACTGAATGTAACGTCTATCGGATTGTGCGTTGTGGTGCAGTGGATATCGACTCGGAATGAAAAAACCCGGGTGCCGAATTCGAATTGTAGTTGAATTCCTTGCATTGATTTACGCGCAAATACCCTTGGGAAAGGCATTAATCTCTCTCTCTCTCTGTTAAATAATAGGACAGATTGGGTTCTATAGCATTGGTTATTAACCAGTCTACCGCAGAAAGTCTACTGCGAGATAATCTTCTGCCCAGTCAGTCACGTTTCTTTAGACATAAAACTTTGCTAAACAACGATAAAAAACAACTTACATTTAATAAAATCACGTTTAAATCTGGTCATAAGATATTACATTGCATTTAAATATATGATTCTGTTATCATTTAGAGCTCTTCCGCGGTGTGACATCATAGAACTGCATTACAAATTTACGAACTGCGTTTGCTATTTTTGGTAACTGCTATCGTTGCTTAGCAAAGTTTTATGTCAACACAAGATAAAATCGTCGCAGATGGTGGATGTTTTTATGTTAACGTTCTTGTAACCTCTCCGAAGATGGCTCATGTGAGACGAAAGCTTAAAACAACTTAATAATATCTTATACCAATGTTGGAGAATTTTTGTCTTTATTTTCACCTGAAATTAAAGTGAAAATACGATGTTTAGAACGGCTCATAATTAAACATAAGACATTCATTGTCTCTTATATTTAATAGTATATGTTCAAAAAATTATCTGCTGTCTCGATACACTATATATACATATATATATATGTGTGTGTGTGTGTGTGTGTGTGTGTGTGTGTGTTTATAAAGCTTGTCAGTAATGACATTTGTATTAAGAGACAAAGCCACTAAACACTGGACTTACCAATACTAATATATAACTCATCATCCAACACTGGACTATTGGTTCGATAAATTTAAATAGTCTCTAATCGGGATCCCTCTAATTTTTTGCTAATATTTCTTCCCTTTTCTTGTTTTTTTTTTCATTCTAGCTCCACTAAAACTAAGTTTGAAGTTATGCGTTTTATCTTTACAAACCAAGCAAACACATTCTTTGTGCTTCTGTATTATCCTCTAGCAATAAGGCTTCTCTGTTACAAAACTTTTATTGGAATGGCGCCAGACTTGCTAACTTCCGGGTTTCTTCCGGAAGTAAATGGGACATCCGCTGGCTTTAAGCCAAAACAAACCATGCTATGTATGAGTTGAGGGCTTCTTTGAAGTCGAGTTGGAGATGATCAGTCGTCTAAAAGGTTGCTGAGAAGCAGTTTTTGTTTTTTTTGTGTTTCATTGTTAGATTAAGGGGTTGAAGTCTTGAGGGTGAGTTAGATACACTCTATAGCCAGTAAATAATCGCAAAGACAGCAAACATATTACAGGCAACGGATGCTTACCTTAAGGTCGGCATAGTCGCGAAGACAGGTGATATGTTGGCACGTTCAACAAAGAAATTGGAGAATATGGCTGTACAATTTAGTAGCAAAAACTGTTGCAAAATAAAAAGGCAAACTGATATGGAAAAATGTACTGGATAACGAAGGATCATATTTTGCTTCGTATTAAGCTTGACATTGTTTAAAAAAGCATCATCGTTATCCCAGAGATAAAGAAAAAAAAATAAGCATACATTTTTATGTCTTAAGATTAAAACCCGAAAATAAAAAAAAAAGTTTTTATTGAGAGGGGCGTTGAACGTGTTCTTATCAAGATATATAGATACGATCCGATCAAGATAGATAGATAGATAGATAGATAGATAGATAGATATAAGTGGTACGGTATAAGATGTATAGAGTTAGATATATATAGATATGAAGTGATTTAAATAGATATGAACTGATGAATCTAAACTTATTTATAAATGTAACTTTGTCTCTGTGTGCGTCTGCATGTGTGTGTGTCCATTACCTACAGTCTCCGGAACGGCTGAACCGATTTTCTTGAAAACTTACACAGTTGTACTATAAGCGTCTGCGAGTGTTCTTAGCTCGGTTTTGTGTCGAGGTACTCCTGATAAATATCGAAAATCGATAATCGAAAAAATCGGGTTATAGAAGGAGTGGTCCGATATTAATCAAATTTGATACACTCATAGAAAAAAACATAAGACACGATATTCAGAAGTTTCAAGGTTACGGTTCCTTCAATAGGGCAGAAAATCGATAATATATATATAAAAGGCAAGATGTTTGTGTGTGTGTCTGTTTATCTGTCTGCATGTCTGTATTTTTTCAGCCCTTTTATTTTAGCTTTTGCTTCTGGTTTGACTCTAAGTAGGTAGAATTGTAGTTCTTAGTCTCAGCCATGATATAATTTACTCTGAAGACTTATTTAGCCTTCAAAAGTCAGATTTCGACGAAAAAAGCTTATTTGATATCGATACCAGGAAATCAAAATTTGACTTACATCCATTCATTTTTCTTTCAGTCTACGGTTTCGCTTTAACTGAAAACAACTATTGCTTTTTAGTCTTTCGTGTCAACGTCCAAAGATTCTGAGCTTCAGGACCATGGATTAGTTTTAAAGCTTTCATTACACCTAAGCAACGCCGGGCTATACTGCTAGTCGGACATATTTTCTTTGTTCTTCTGTAAGCAATATTATACAGATTCAATTTGTTTCTATTACCAGTGATATTACTGCCGAGATTTCTATTCTATGAGGTATTAAAAGTGCAATTTACACTATTTACATTTTTGAGATTATTGTCCTCATCATTTTGTCTTATTCACCACATTTCGGCCGTACGTTGGAATTTCGAGTCGATCCCTTTATTTCGTCCGCCGGGGTAGATTGTTCTAGTTCAACGTTCCATACTCTTTCGGAATATCATAGTTTCAGTTAATTTCCTTTAGTATATCGACTCTGCAGATTTTTATTGACCTCTGCTGTGGCCAGGTATTGAACTCACACATCACTGGATTACTTCAGCCGAAGCTTTTATTTACTGAACCATGTGCGTCAAAAGCGTAGGTTCAAGAAATACCAGCATATATCGCCTGAAGAAAAACATAACTTATAACGATCGAAACGCAGTGAATACGAAAATAAAGATGAAAACAACCATCTGAACAATGTAAACAGTGTAAATATGTGTGAGTTATAATTTAATTTCTGAACATTTTTAAGGCTTTGGAATGGAATATATTTTATAAGGGAGGGCACATCGAGGTAATATAATGGTTAGCAAGCTTGTCTCGCTAGAACCATTACAATTGAGTATTGAGTTCGATCCTCACTGGGTGTCCCATACCTTCGGCCTTTTGAAACCTTGCAAGAAATATGATTATATTTTGTTTACCCTTAATACCCTTAATAGAATCTTCCGCAGTCCTTTGCTAAATATTACATAAGCACATTCGCTTTGTGACCATCATGGCCAGAGTTCACATCTTATTCTGGTCGATTTTTCGGGAAGGTGACTTCTTTTATGTCATCGGTCTGGATATACCAATCCGAACGACTGGTACTTTTGTAAAGTTCCTGAAAACCATTCCACATGTTTAACCAAGTCTTGTGAGGGAAATTAGATAGAAGGCTCTTTTTGAGGTGTCGTCGGTAATTGTGCTAGCTCGAAGTCACAAGTCATCGTGACCGAGGGTTTGAGCGTCCTGGCAACGTTCACACTAGATAACACGCTTTCTCCCACAAATTCTAACTAAGGCTCGCTCAGCATTCTTGCAGTATAAACCACAGGTGGGCTCTGTGAGTGTTGAACAAACATAAATATGCCTGAGCACAATGGGAATTAGCTACCCGTTCAGGTAGACGGGTATCCTTTAATACGTTTGGCGAGCAAATATTATTTATTACACATCTATAAGTCAACTCTCCGGACGTGCTTGAAATATACGCTACATTTGCAACAGCCTTTGATACTCCCTTGCGTTGATTTGCTTTTCTGATAGATACAATCTCCAAAAGTTTAAATGCAACGTCAATCGTCACCTTCTATCATCTTGAGTTCCGTTCATCTTTATAATTTCTTCAGTACCCAATATGTTGACATAGAACATTGATATGCGACTATAACAATTACCGAATAGCAGACGCAGGTCGCAAATTAGTAATGCGGTTCAATGACGTCACACCATGTGAGATACCGAAATGTTAACAACAGAAACATATGTCTAAATGCAATGTAAAGTGTTGGGACTAGTTTTTTTTAATCATTTCACCCCAAGCAAGACATTCCACTGCCACAATTGCGCAGGGGCTACATAGGGGAAGGTGCTGAGAAAGAGTGGTTAGATATAGGAACTGTCAGAAAGAGGGTGATAGACAGGTAAGGATACCGAGGATGAGGGTTAGGTAGATGTGAAGAGTGTTTGAGAGAATGGATGCGAGTCAGTGTGTTAGGAGGTGTCTATTAACCTTACATTTAAACTCCTGGAGATTGTAGCTGTCGCGGGAGCAATTATGTGGAAGGAATTCCACAGGCGGGAAGTGCGAGAAAAGAAGCTGTTGAAGTAGAAATTGCGGTTACATTTTATCGGTTTCACTGTAACAGGGTTGGACCTAGTTGCTAATCTAGTATCTCGGGCAAATTCGTACCAAGGGGGCACCAGTGATCTAAGTTCATTGGAGCAGAAGCCGTGAAAGTATTTATAGAAGAGGCACAGTGAAGCCCCATCACACCGTTGAGAGAGTGACTGCAGTCGGTCTGCCAAGTCGGTATCGATCACATTACAGATTCTCTGTTGTATTTTTTCAAGAACCCCGAGGAGAATAGCAGAGGTACCCGACCAGATTTGGCAGCAGTATTCAATACACAGGCGGATGAAATATGATTTTATTAACTGTGAGTTGATTTGATTTAATGTAGATGGCCTCCAATATCTATATACGGTTTTTGCAATTAAGAAATATGCTGCACGATTTATCTCGTAAATCAGTATGTTTCCAAATTTTCAACAAAAAATTATTTCCAATTTTTTTTTGTTTTATTCATGAATTTCTAATTATTAATCAGCTGTTGACTAATGATCTTAAGATTTCAATTTTCGTTTTAAGGATTGGCCACTTGTGAATGAGATGTACAATGGATATCGTCTCGAAACGAGAAATCATAGAGCCGAGTTCAAATTCCAGTCGAACTCGTTGCATTTACTTACGCGCATATACAATGAGTAAATGTATTAATCCATCGCTTCTCCCTTCAGATATGGATAAAATAGCAGGACAAATTGGATTATATAGCCTCGATTGGCAACTAGTCTATCGTAGAAAGTAATGGCAACCTACTTCGGGAAAATTATTTCGAGACATAATCGCCTAAGCGTATATCACGTATGTATTGCACATAACTTACTGAAACTTTGGCCACTTGTGAATTTTTCGCGTGGCGTAATTCAAGAGACCTTTTAACATATCTTCTTTTCACATTTTTCAATCATTCCAAATAGTATTCATGTAACTATTTAATAAGAAAATTAACTGAAGTCAATAAAACATCTAAGACGCTGACGTTTACGGTGTTTTAGAGAATATAAGAGAGAAAAACATTTTAAGAAGATAGAACAATAACAAAACAAGAATTAAGAAAACAGAAGAAAACGACTGACGTTGGATTTAATTTTTTCAAGATCAAATTTCACTGGAAAACAAGTAGCTAGGAGAGCGTTTCAAGAACGAGAACTACAACAAAAAAGAAACTGTCAGCATAGAACCTACGATTACATTTAGCAATTTCATCATTAAACTGATGAAAACTTGCTGTCAATCTAGTACTAGGCTCAAGCTCATAAAGTCTAGGTACCATAGAGGTAAGTCTATTCGAACAATTACTATTAAAATATTTATAGAAAAGTCGCAGGAATGCTACATGAGGACGATGGCAATGTAACAGAAGGTCAGGTCCAATAACATATCAGATTCTTTTTTTGCTTTTAAGAATCAGTAACAGATTGATGAGGTTCCTGGAACACGGTATGAGGAAAGATTGCGTGGTGAGTTTAATACTCACAAGACAGAAAGAAAAAGAGATGAATAAAGCAATACCAGACATATCTGATAGGCTTGAACGAATGAATGGCAGAGCGGAGTTTAGGAAGAGGAAAAATATTGAGAGCAACAAGCGAGAGGGCAAAGTGGAAGTCCATGATCACCTAGGAGCACTAGACTAAATGTGGCAGCAGTAACCAAAACAAAAAAGAATGGTAGCCTTATAAGTATATAAGATTCAAGAGAGAAAAATTGTCAAGCACAACACAGTGAACCAATATTAATAGCAGCAAACCTTGCTGTTGATTCAATATAATATTTTCACTTTCCGTCAACAGAAAACAACGGGAAGGAGCAATAAGCCACACTCGTCAGGCTTAGCATCAACTAAGACGATTCCATCAGGCGTTTGAAATGGACCAGTTTCATCTTGAACTTGTTAAAATTAGAAACCATTCTTTACAGTAGTTCACAACAGATTGCAAGACATTTGTCTATATTTCTGAGATTAGGTATTTTGATTATTTAACCCGGTGGACGAAATAAAATGTTCAGTTGGAAATTCTATACTAAAGTAAGCCGAACCGTACAACGGCCGAAATGTCATGATTATGGCAACGAAGATGAGAACGGCAGTCCACACAATGTAATTAGTGTAAGTTTATAAGACAGTTTTAGATAAGCTGCCAATTTGACAGCAAATAATTATGTCATCAATTTGATAGCAAATAATTATGTCATCGGTATAGATAACAATTTAAGAAGTGATGACAGCAGAAAGGTCGCTTATGAAAATCAAGAACAAAATACGTTCACGGATAGAGTACTAGGAAACACCTGTTTTAATTAGAAAAATCTAGAATAATGGCTACTCAAGACATTATTCATTTTTCGATTTGATAAGAAAGACTGCATCGGAAATTCTATCTGAAATGCCATAACCTTTCAACTTGTAAAGAAGAAGAATTTGAAATAAATTCTTTGATTTGACAAATGAATACCAAATCCTGTACTTATGTCTTTCACTGTGGGCGATTTGAGCCGGCATCTTCTCTAGAAGTCCCATGGCACTTTTTGTTTCTGTGATTATTTTTCATCAGTAGTTTTCCAGTTCTTACTGCGGTAGACTGGTTACTAACCAAGGGTACAGAAACTATTTTGTCATGCTATTTACCTATAGGATGTGCGTTATGGTACAGTGGATATCGGCTCGGAACGAGAACTCGGGGAGCCGAGTTCGAATTCAAGTTGAATTCATTGCATTCACTGACGCGCAAATATCCTTTGGAAAGGTATTAATCCGTTTCTTCCTTCCAGTTATGGGCTAAATAACAGGACAGATTGGGTTCTATAGCCTTGGCTGGCAATTAGTCTACCACAGAAAGCAATGGCAACCTACTGCGGGATAATCTTCTTTCGAGACATGATCGCCTAAGCGTGTTTCACGTATGGCACTTAACTGACTGAGTGTAAATGTAACAAAGTTTCTATTCTAAAAGTCCCTTCTTTTGCGTTTCTCGCCCGTGAAAGTTTCATCCGTTTTCATGTTTGCTTACCACGTACGAGCTTAAAATAGTTAAAATCCAACGTGCTTCCTTCCAGTTATGGGCTAAATAACAGGACAGATTGGGTTCTATAGCCTTGGCTGGCAATTAGTCTACCGCAGAAAGCAATGGCAACTTACTGCTGGATAAACTTCTGCCGAGTTAGTTATGTGTCTTTCGAGACATGATCGCCCAAGCGTATGGCACTTAAATGATTGATTTAGCGATAGCTGGGTTAGAAGAAATGGATTCATATCTTTCTAAAGTGTTTTAGCACGGAAGTGAATATAATGACTCCAACTGATATTCGAACTCTCCTCTTAAATCTAAATCTGTGAATATTCATTATAATTTTCTAGGTTGCAAACATCTATTATGAAATAAATATTCATATTGGACGTTCATTTTCGTTTTGTTCGAATCAGAAAATTTAATTAAGCTTTTCTGTCGACTTATTTCATTTTAAAAACGACACCTCAGGTATTGTTTCTATTTAATTTTAATAAATTATTTTATATTTTTTAATATTCCAGGGATTTTCATTTACATCTTTTATCCAATTTTTGATATTCGCAAAAATTACATTAATCCACACTTCATGAATACAAATTGCTTTTATCGAGACGTCAGAATTAGCTTTGCTCTGTTCGTCAATTTTGTATTAATTCCTTGTCTGTGTTTTGGATGGCGTTTATTAATAATTGACGTTAAACATTGATGTGAGAACATGATTGTTTTTTTTATTATGATTATTTATTTTAAAGAAAACAAGTTAGAGTGTAAAGAGATGATTCTCTCTTTTGCATGACCTGCTCCGATAAATTAGAATGTAAAAGAGTGTAACTCTCATCTCATGATGAGAGTTACTTTTATAAAGTAATATTTATATTCTTCATTGCCAGATTTTGGCAAAAGCAGTAGCATAAAATGCAAAACCACTTACTTGTTCGGTTTCTGTCCTGTTATTTCTGCATCCTTATTTTTAAAGTGTTTTTCCTGAATGTTGCTGATTAGAGTTCTCCTGTCAATGCATCCCTGTCATAGATTCTCTGCTAAACCTAATTGATTTTCAGGGAATTATTCAGATTTCTATTTGCGAAAACTTTTCAAAATGGTGTTTGGATACTATCATTTGCTTCACTTGCTTTCGGTGTGCATTGAAGTACATTGTCACAATAGAATCGTTTTAAAAATTTGGCTAAGCAGTTACCTTTTCCCTCCTACCTACCACTACTAACTCAGTGGTCAAGCCACATACCTCCCACTACTATTGAAGAAATTACTACTAAGATTCCGCTAGCTTAAACCTATAATAGCCAATATTCCCCAACCACTTCCTCTACTAGACCAAGCCTCTGACATTAGAATTTTTCCTCATTCTTTGTTTAAACAGAGTTGACAATGCATGTTTTAAACTGACATGTTGAAAATGGCTATTTCTCCTCTAAATTTTATCTGAAATTACAGTTAAATGAATAAGTAAATATCTGCTCTGCAAATTAAATTAATTTACATTGAGCTCTCTATTTGATCAGTTTTAATATTTTAACGATATTACTAGGATCCTTCTGGATTATTTACCAACCTTATCCCTGATTATTTACTAATCATATCCTGGGTTTATACCACCGCTATACACACACACACACACACACACACACACACACACATATATATATATATATATATATATATATATAAACAAATACACAACAGTCATAATTATAATAGAGAGGAATGTTCTATTACTGCAATCCAGTTTTCACTGAGTTATGTACACACTACTCGACCCAGGGATTGAACTTGCAGCTACTATATCACCAAATTAACAAAACGACCCTAGAACACAAATAACATAAGAATTGAACGATATCCATAGACATAACCAGCGGAACCAGAATAGTTTTCCACTGTTGATTGACTAAATATTAATTTCGGAATGACCCAAAGATTATCCGTATCTATATACATGTGAGGCTGTCCAGAGGTCTGAACGACCGAAACATTATGATCAAAACAATAAAGACAATCGCGCAAATATAAATATTAAAAAATACTTGTTAAAATTAATATTTACTAAACTATCTGATGAGAAAATTGACTACTATTAAACTATTTAGGATATTTGTAGAACATTGAATGAAGAATGCCTTCACATCTACTGTCATCTCACCTATCAATTTTGCTCCACTAAGGTTTATTGTGTATAAACAGACAGCATTTGAATGTTTTTGCGATTTGGTGAGATAAGTCATATTTGCAGGAGACACAGTGTTTGATGCTCATATTACAATAAAGGTAACTAGATATTATTTTTGTTACAGTACCAATTAGATGTAAATAAGTTCAAGTGAAAAAATAGTGCTCAATAAATTTTGTGAACAATTAATTATTACAACATTCGCCGTCAATAAAACAGATAGCCACACTTTCCTTTTTGAATCACATTGATAAAACTTATGAAACAGTGTTAACTCAACATAAACAGTGATCATTGTAGAAGTCAAATAACTTACCTTTCAACATGGCTGTCTTCTTTTGTCTCCCTGCAGGAAGATGAATATTCAAGAGTGTGGATATTGTGCTCAGTATTTTTGGAGCTCAACATACACACAGAAATTATCAGCTAATCAATGCTTACAGAATAGACTTGCCTGTAACAGAATGGAATCTCCCAGGTTATTTAAACCACCTACCAATTTTCCCTGTTTTTTTTGTTTTTTTTTTGTCAGTTAGACTCAACTTCTATTCTAGTTGATTACTGGCTGTTTCTTCCACAAGATCTTTACAATCATCGTATAAGAAAATAGATGCAAAGAGAAGCACTTTCTTCAGAGAAATCCTTGCTTTGTGTCTCGTTGAATATTTACGGTGTTGTGCATTATAAACTGTTGGATCATGGACAGGCCATCACTGTAGACTTTTATTTTCAGCAATTTGATCAAGTGGACGCAGTGTTGTATAAATCGTTCTCTGCTAATCAAATATATACAGTGGAACCTGTCGTATGCGACCACCTCTACTGACATCAAAAACTGGTCGCATACGGCAAGTCTTCGCTCACTAAAGTTCATAGTCATGACCTATTTACGCCAGGAATATACATATTAGAATTGTACCATGTAATCTGATAATAAATAAGAACGTAAGAAGATGGCCTAACTTTAAAGAAATTTATGGAGCATAATTCATTTTAAAATTTTAAAAACGTATTTACAATGGTCAACAAGAAACTAAAATATTTATTCACAAAAATATTTATTAAGTGGACTTTTAAAAAAATCAGTTATTGCTTTCCTTTTCCTGCCTGTACTAAAATTTGTAGGTTGGAAAATTAGTGACATATACGGTTTCAGTTTTTTTCTTAGAAGTGAGTGATAGCAAAATAGAATCTGCGATAATACATTGAAAAAACATACAAAAAATGACAGCGATCGTGGGTGGCGTTAGAGAAACAAAAAAATAGAGATAAATATACCCAGATAGAAATAGAGTAGATAGATACACAACAAAATAAAGGAACAAAAGAGATCGACATCTGAGAAAGGGACATAGTTGTGATTTTCCCCATCCCTGAATTTATTCAAGTCAGTACAGAGACTGCTATAAATCTCTGGAATATGTCAAACAGCTGCTGTTTGACAGTGAGGTGAACAAGAAATAACAGTTTGATACAACACTACAATAACAAAACAATAAGGAAGTGTTCAAAGCAAAATGAAATAGAGTACTGATTTAGTTTCTTCTAATTTAGAAGTTCGCAGTGTACGATCAAAATGGACTTTTTAAGCGGTCGCTTATCAGTAATTTTTACCCGTTGAAGTTGGTCGCTGGTCGCATTCTGGAGGCGGTCACTTACTGAGGGTCAATTAACATTTGAAAATAGTCCGTGCATATAAAATAGTCGTTGACAACAGGTGGTCGGTGATGGCAGGTTCCTCTCTCTCTCTCTCTCTCTCTATGTTTCAAGATTAATTCTCATCATCAGACAATGCTGGTGTGGTTGTGCAAACGATTTACATTTAAGTGACAAATACTTTCGGTTTACTGTCAATGTATGTGGGTGTTTGTGTGTGTGTGTGTGTGTGTGTGTGTGTGTGTCTGTGTGTGTGTGTGTGTGTGTGTGCGGCTAATCAGAAAGGAGATTCACTTAGGGGTTTGACCCCGAGGAATTTCTGGGCTAACCAACTTTTTTCTTCCTCTTTTTTTTCTTTTTCCTTGACCCTATTCTTCTCTTGTCTGCTTTCCTTCGCATTTACCTGATCTTATCATTTTCCCTTCAGTTTTATTACATTTGATGTGGCATTCCTTCTTGGTAGTACCAATCCCCTTCACCTTAATCTATTTGTTAAAGAAAAGATTTTTTCCAAAAGGAAACCCCGAACTGCTATTTTTCGCTCCATCTATCAATTTGCTGTAAAGTTTATTATCCTGATACGAAGGAGGGAATTATTAAAAAAAGAACAAACTTATTCTATCTTTGGCTTTATTTTTATTTTCATTTTTTATTTTTACCTAACTTGTCTGTGGGCATGTTATTTAATTTAGGTTTTATCCATTTTCTAATGTGAATAATTTACAATGCCTACATATGACATTAATTTCGCTACGTTTATTTAATAAATTTTTATTTTTAAGGGATCTAATAATAAATAGTTTTTCATATAAGCATAATGAACATGGTTCATTTAAGGACTTACATGTTTTAGCTTCTTTTAGGATTTTTCACTTTATTTTGTTTTTTTGTTTTTTTGTTTCCCTTAGGTACCAATGATATCTCGATAGGGATGTTCTATTTTTGTATTTGCTATTATTAAATGAAGAGGTATGCTGGTAAATTCTCTGCTTTAGAGTGTTTTAGTACTCCCTATATAGACTTTTATATTGTTTGGGTTTTTCTTCGTCGATATTTCGCATTGATAGATTATCGATCTCGTCAAACACCTATTTTCTAGCGGACAAATTATGGGGTTTTACAATTACATTTTTCTCGTCTAAATTGTTATTTTCTGTTGTCTGGTTATTTTTACTGGTTTTGTTGAATTTTTTAAAAATATTATTATTGTGTTTTTTTATAATTTTTTCTAGATTATTCATACTGCTGTAACTTAATTTTATAGTGTTTTTATTAAAGATCTTACTAAGTGGATTTTTCTCCGGGAAGTGTTTCCTAATTAACTCGAGGAATTTTCTTCCCAACCTACCATTAGTCATCTGGTTGTAAGTGGGGTGTACCAGATGATTTTCCTATTCCTATTTTTTCTTCGAGGGTTGCTTTTTTGTTTACATATTTAATATTTGGGTTTATGTATCCACTATTTTTCAATGCAGTTTTATAAAAATCGCTATGTTTATTGAACACTTCCTCTATATTGTACAGCAACCCTGCAAAGCTAACTCGTTTGGAATTGAGGATCTGTAGGGAATACAAAATGAAAATAACTTCTACACTGTTTTTTGAATTTGCAAGTATATGCAAACATTTACTTTGAACAATAAAAAAGGGATTGGCTCTGGGCTTAAAAAAAAAATAAAGAAAAGTTTCCAGTACCTAAGTGAAAATTTATTTTGACCAATGAAAAACAGCGGCTTACAAACTAAGAAAAGGTAACGAGTTCATATCGCTTTTTTATATAAATAGGCCAAGAAAGTTTAATCAATAGATGAGAAATAGAATAAAGCAGAGTTCTACGCGTCTGAATAAAGCTGGTGTCAAATTACACGCTGATACATTATCATCCTCTAATGAGAGCATGTGAATTTTAAAGAACTTTATTCAGTTCTACCACATAGAATTTATTCTGACCTAAAAGTCACAATTAAATGGGAGAAAAAAACTGTAATATCATTCAATACACTCAAAACTAAACTCGTAGCATATCATCAGCGCCGACTTAAACCCTAAACCTGAAATTAACTCACACACACGCAGCTTCGATGACATTCTCCACAGCAGTGTTTCATAATTCTTTTCCCAATCCTTCAATTTTAACGCATATGTTCTTTTTCAGTTGCTGAATTATCTACAACTTATACTCGCTACTTGAAGCACCCTTAACACTGGAACACTAACTATAACTATCAATTAAAGTTACACCACTACTAATCGTGGGTATATCAAACCCGATTTTGAAAATATCAAAAAAATATTAAATATATATCTTTATTTGAAACATTTTACATGCAAGCACTTGGAAATTTGTACTTTGAGTTAACATTAATAGGAACTGAAAACATATTATTTAGGTAAAAAATTGCTGAGAATTGTAATTAAATTGTAATTAAATTGGCGTCATTTGCGCTGGGTATTATATACCCATAGTTAGTGTTCTCGGGTTAAAATTTAATTCAGTGAACATCTACCTTTATCCTAAAAACGATCACTGATCATTTCGATTGCAATGCTGAGAAACCAATAAAATTTAACCGGAACTTCGACTTTACAGCTTCTTTGCTCGCACTTTCCGCCCATGGAATCCGCTTTCGTATACTTGCTTCCCTGAAATCTACAATCTCCAAAAGTTTAAATGCAAAGTCAATTTCCATCTCTTCTCTTGACTCAATGACAAAACCTGTATCATGTTCTTCTTTATTTACACTCCATTCTCAGGCAGTCCTCTTCACGCCTGTATTCTCATTCTCTTCTTACTCATTCTCTGACACACCTGTAACTTTTTCTTTCTTTTAATCACTCACCTGTTACGTAAAACCTTGCGCATCAGTGGCAGTTCTGCCTTGCTTGCGGTGAAATGATAAAAACAATAGAATTAAATTTCATGTTATAACTGAATCTGCACGACATTAACACAAAAAAGCTTAAAATAAATGCGTAGATAGTGGATAGCAATGTGTTGAACGACAAAATCTGTCTATGAACATTCCGATAAGATCTTGGAGACGAATTTTAAAGATGATAAACTCTTTCGCGCCATCTATAAACGCAATAGCTACTTGGAAAATCAAGTATGTAGTTATTTCAGGTGTAAAACGCAGTTTCTTTTTATGACTTATCCTTTGATTTTCTCTTTTGCTTGTTCTCATTTTCTTTAAATTTTCTTTCAAGCATAACTTTAAATAATTCTGTTTCATTCTTCTTCCTATCCTTCTAATTATTTTTAGAACGCTTTTTCTAATTTCCATGGCATTTTCAACTTCTCCCTCAAACATACTATTTCTTTCCGTTCATCTCATTCCTCTGCATTTCTCCTTATTTTTCGTCACTTCATCATTCTCTTCTCTGTCTTCTCTTCAAATTCCTTCATTCTTTTTCTATACTACTCAAACACTCATCATGGTATATATATATATATATATATATAGATATATATATATATATATATATATATATATAAATTGTTAGATATTCTACAATTTCATGGGTATACGTATTTCGCCGCTGCTAAACTTGCGGGTAATCAGACCCAAATGGTACAACAGTTAATCCTCAAAATATTCCCGAAAATCATTACACACAGACGTATATATACTCGGTGATGGTCGTTAGCATACCAGCAGTAGACCTGTTGAAGCGGAAACCATACTGTTTGTCCGAGAGTAGCCTATGGACTGAGAGATGCTGAATGACCTCGGCGTTGATAATGGCTTCGAAAACTTTGCCAAAGTGCGGAAGAAGGCTGATAGGGCGGTAATTTGCGGGGTCCGAGGGTTCTCCGGTGTTCTTAAATATTGAAACCACAGAAGAAGACTTCCAACAGGCAGGAAAGCAGGAAGAAGATAAGCAGAGTTTGTAGAGATTAGAAAGGACAGAGGAGAGTTCAGGGGCACATTTCTTCAAGACTATGATTGGGATTCCGTCCACACCACTCGCTTTGTGAGGGTCAAATTTTGAGATTATGCTAGAAATCAGCGAGGGTGTGATGTGGACGTCATTCAATTGAGCCTCGGTTCTAGGTGGGAAGTCGGGTGTATAAACTCCAGACGAATCCAGACTCGAATTGGTCGAGAATCTACGAGCAAAGCATTCAGCCTTGTCCGATGAGGAGGTGAGGATCACAAACTCATTGATTAGTGGGGGTATTGAGGACTTACTCTTGTTAAGCCCGCTTTTACAGAGGTGCCACTAGTCTTTGGCGCCAAACTTAGAGAATGCTATGCGTTGCTTCATTCTGGCAGCAAACAGCATCTTAACTGTGATTCATTTTAAAGTTTGGTCAGCATTGGTCTTCTCATTTCGCTGTCTTTAGCAGCGACTAGTTCTTGGACAAATATTAGGCATTTAAAGTTGTTAGATCCGCCAATTTAAATTCGTCACAATGTTTGTTGACGATGGCTGCGAATGAAACTAATCCTCGTTTTCGCCTTATTTATATATTAAGGCATTTTCACCTTTTAAGGAATACCGAGATTTTGTGGGTAAATAGCTCAGTGAGGCCTGTCACTGCCTAGTCAAACTTTAAATCGTTCGTCTTTTTTGGAAGAATATAATCTACACACATATTTTTGTGCGTTTATTTCAGGTGGTTGGCATAAATTGTTCTACCTACCTTAAATTTGATGGGTTTCTACGATTTTTATCAACTAAATATTGCGATATGTTAAGATTTTAAATCGAACGTGAATCAGCAATTTCAGTACAGCAGAAACGGCAGCTAACCATGAAAATCTAAGACCATTTTTGGAATTAGCACTATCAAATTTCCTAAAAAAACGTGTTTTGTTCCTTAGCATAAAAAAATCTTGTTGACCAGTGTTATGTTCTTCTGTGCCTAATTTTCTGACATTTTCTTTTCACTCTAGTGCTGGCAGTCGATATTAAAAATATTTTCATATTGCCTGTAATATTCTCCAAAATTTTTGTCTTCATCAATCGAGTATTTGAAAGTTTCTATACCGTTCCACACCGCATCTTGCGAAAATGTCTCCTCTTTTTGCGTGTTCATTTCTTGTACTGTACTTATTAATTTTAGTAATATTTCTTGTAGTTGTAATTGTCTTTCTTCATTTGCTTTTTGCATTTCCATTTGGCTTTCTTCATTTGTCTTTTGCATTTTAATTTGTCTTTCTTTATTTCTTTTAATGATTTCTAGTATTCCTTTCTGGAAGTCATCCATTGCTTGCTGTTTTTTAACTGTTACTTTCTGGCAATTCATCTCGTGAAAAGATTTTGTAAAAATTTTTCTTTAAATTCCCTTTAAAACTTTTTCTTATATCTCTCTGTGATAGTGTCACCAAATTGTTTGTGGTCGACTTGTGTTCGAAATCCTTGTTGCGAACTTTGTTGAGGTGGTTCGGGATATACTTGAACGTGAATTCGTCGCAGATTTGTTTGCAACTTGAGTACGTGAGTTCGAGATCCTCGTCGCTAATTTGTTATGCGACTTGGGGTATACGTGAGTTTGTGTTCGAACTCCTTGTCGCCAATTTGTTGTTGGCAACTTCGTGTATGTGAGTTTCAAGATCCTCGTCGCTAATTTGTTGTTGGCGACTGACATGAAAAACGTATTTTTCTCTTGGCGTGCACTTGTTCGAAATCCTCGTCGAACATTTGTCCTGGATTCTGGGTGAGAAACCACACAAAATAATAAATAACAAAAACAGAAATCGAGATAGAAAATGTAAGTTATATTGAACAAAATATACAAACTAGAACACGGCTTAGTCAATTCAGGAATACAATTAGTAGAAATCAATATATACAGTCTGGCAATGAAATAGTATGTCCGGGTAATGAGTCTATATCCAAACAACTCCAACTAACTCTGAAACAACTTACTGACCAACGAAGCAACTGCTATACAACTACTCTTTACAACTAGTTTACAACTACTGCCGATCTTTCTATAGGCAGGATTTATATGTATACATCAGTCGAGCCCATTCTTGTATACAAAAGGGGCGATCCCACAACAATATATATATCACTTCATGTATTTACATTTGGAGTACCCTTCTGCCTACAAGTGTTTTCTTTTCTCCTACCACCTTTTCTTTTTCTACTGAAAGCTTTCTGTACCTTTCTTCTGTCACTCTGCTTTCTACTCTTCATCTCAGGGTTCTCGACAGGCTCCAAGCAGAATCTGTAACGTTATCGGTTCAGACCTGGCAGCTCGACTCCAGGCACTTTCTCACCGGCGGAATACAGTTTCTCTCTGCCTATTCTAGAAATATTTTCATGGCTTGTACTTCGACGAGCTTAGCCCACTGAATCCCCCTTCACAAGAATTTACTCGAGCAACTAGACTGGCAAGAAGGTCCCACCCTTTTACAGTTAAATCAGGTAAATGCATCTCCTACTTCTACTCCAACAGCTTCATTTCTCGCACTTCCCGCTCGTGGAATTCTCTTCCGTTTAATTATTTCCCTGACGGCTGCAATCTCCAAGAATTTAAATGCAACGTCAATTCCTATCTCTTGTTCACTTGACTCCAGTCCTTCTCTTGTCCTTTCCCCATCACCTCATGTATCTTGTTTTTTTTCCTTTCTGACTCTACCCTAGCAACTGTCTTCACACTGGTATTTCCATATTTCTCCGACATTATTTAAATTTGTGCTGACTATTTAAAATATTTTTTTTAATCATAGCCCTTTTTAACTTCCTGTGTATGGATATGTTTTTGGGCTTCTTCTGGTATGGAAATTTTGTAACATATTTAAATTAATAATTTTTTGTTTTCGACCGTTGCTGATGAAGTGAAATTCTTTTCGCTGAAATGGCCATGCAACGAAATTAAATTTCGAAATTTTTACCTATATATATATATATATATATATATATATATATATATATATATATATATATATATAAGCATGCAGTGTGGTATAGAAGAAGTCAAAGGAGTATCCTGTACATATAGTGGTACGATAACTCTCTAAGAGAGCTCTAAATATATATGTATATAAATACATATGGAGCAAATATAAGAAAATTAAGGCGTTATTTCATTATAAATCATAAGTATGGACCTATTTCAGGCGAACCATCATCAGCTTCGGTCTTTATTTTACAAAGGATTTACTTTGTAAAATCAAGACGGAAGCTGATGATAGTTCGCCTGAAATAGGCATAAACTTCCGATTTATCATGAAATAACGTGTCTGCCTTAATTTTTCTCATATATATATATATATATATATATATATATATATATATATATATATATATATGACGTGTATGACCAGCGAATTTGTTAAATTATCATTTAAATTATCTTTTGTCTTCACAGATAAGTTTATTTTAAATTTCCTCATGATTCTCCAATGTACTGTGAGGGACAGTATATATATATATATATATATATATATATATATATACATATATATATATATATATATATATAGAGAGAGAGAGAGAGAAAGAGAGACAGACAGACAGACAGACAGACAGACAAAGACAGAGAGAGAGATGCCTCTCTCAAACAATCGATTTGTAATCGAGATAACTTCTAGGTTCGTACATATTGAAGTTTAGATTTAATAAAACGCCAGCGTAACTTATTATGAGGAAATTAAATCAGCTGAAATAATGAATGAGGAAAAAAACCTACAAACATTATTTCAAACAACGCTAGCTTCTAACTTCTAAAGGCAAAAATAAATACAAAGGAAGAACCTGCAAGCTAATTACAAGCAGATCCGTTGGCTAAAATAACCATTGCTCGCCATTGATAAATGAAAAGAAATCCGTTAAAAGAAAAAATAAATGAAAATCCTTGAGCAAACTTAATTAATAATGGTTTCATTGCGAATTATCTGAATTTTAATCAATTACGAATAAAATTAATGATTAAATTTAATCAGCATCTGACCAGACCTGTGAACCTGTAACGACATCGATAAATATAATGGCTAAAGTTTTAGCGGAAATATTTTTATCATTAAGGATGCTTTCTCCGCACTGTTTTTTTTTTCTTCTCTTAATGGCTTTCAAAATTTTGGCAAGTAAATGCATCTTAAAATTACTGCGTTAATAACCCATGTCCGCTGGACTTTTGCTTTGGTTAGTCAATTCTTTTATTTGCACGCACCATTACTAAGTCGCGAGTTATGGTCGAACAACGAACACGTACTGCAACAATGGTTGCAATGACGTGACTAGGGAAAATAGCCGGATGGAGTCCACCGTTGTTCGGGCTGCTTTTCAAAATTTTCCTTCTTCATAATTTGTTACTAATCGCACCTACCTCCTATTAACATGAACCAGGCTTGCCTCCCAGAGATTAAAACACGACGCCTCCTTCGTCTCACACTTTCAGCGGACCTCAAGTGGAATGACTATATCGAATCCATTGCTAAATCCGCAGCCATGAAAGTCGGTTCTCTGTGCAGGGCCCGAAATTTTATTCCGTCTGAGTCTATCCTGCACATATATAAATCTAACATCCGTTTGTGCATTGAATACTGCTACCATATCTGGTCGGGTGCATTTGCTACTCTCCTATGGTTTCTTGTCAAGGTACAGCGTATACCCGTTTATTGACAAAACAGATCAAGAATGAATCCCGTTTTACAAATACAACAAAAGCCAATACATATATCACTTCTTTTTAAACTTACGCGTTACAGCAACATTATACTGGAGCATATTTGTAATCACTTTACCTTACCATTTCAACATAACCACTGAAAAAAAAAACGCGAGCAACACCGGGTTATATAGCTAGTTAGTGATGAAGTTTATTATGTAATTTGAATTTTGATGATAAACTGGAAAAATCAATATTTCTTTTTTAAAACTTTTGGCACAGAAACAATTTTTGTGCGTTTATTTCAGGTGGTTGGCATAAATTGATCTGCCTACCTTAAATTTGATGGGTTTCTAAGATTTTTATCAACTAAATATTGCGATATGTTAAGATCTTAAATTGAACGTGAATCAGCAATTTCAGTACAGCAGAAACGGCAGCTAACCATGAAAATCTAAGACCATTTTTGGAATTAGGACTATAAAATTGCCTAAAAAAAACGTGTTTTGTTCCTTAGCATAAAAAATCTTGTTGACCAGTGTTATGGTAAAGTGGATATTATATTGTTTATTCGTTGTGTATGAGAAAATTAAGAACTTTTGATACTGAAATTCATTACTTTGAATGATTTTGTTTTATTGCAATATCTGTAAATAAATAATGAATTAAAGCAGTTTACTTTTTTCATAGATGCCGAACACGAAAGGATTTCAGTTTATTATAAGATTTTACCTAACATAAGCTCAAGAGTCGCTCAAGGGAGGGGGTTACTGAATGGTGCTAGTGATATAAATGTAAGAAAAAGTAGAATGAAGATATGTTGTGAGAAATTGTGTTAATTTTATTTGTATTGCCTCCAAGTCAAGTGATAAATCGATAAAAATTTTAAAAAAATATAATTATTGATTTAATTTAGCACTTTATTCTAAATTAACCTCGTTCCCTCAAATTTCACTCCAACTCCCGAATTATTCACGAATATCTATCTATCTATCTATCTATCTATCTATCTATCTATCTAAGCCTGTTTCTTACCTATCCCACTTTTAATCTATCTATATATATATAATTCCAAATGAAGAGGACTCAAGGGTTTTTTTTTATTTTGAGTACTCTGGCATTTATTTTATTATAAACAGTGCTCAATATAATGAGTATTATAGAGCTTAATATAATATTATATAGTTATGTATCACTTTTACATTGCGACATGAAAATTTCTATGTTTCCAGATAGGTTCTCATCATCAGGCAATGTTGATGTGGTTGTGCAGATTATTTACGTTTAAATGACAAAATCTTTTGGTCTGCTGTGAATGTATGTGGGTGTTTTTTTTTTTGTGGCTAATCAGAATGGAGATTCACTTTGGGGTTTGAACATGCTAACCAACTTTTTCCTCTTTTTTCCTTCTTTTTTTTATCCTACTCTTCCCTTGTTTGCTTCCCTTCCTTAATGTTTTACCTCCCGTTAATCTGATCTTATCATTTTCCCTTCATTCCTTTCAGTTTTATTACATTTAATGTGATATTCCTTTTGAGTACCAATCCCCTATTCTTTCCTTACTTATACTTTTTTAGTCTATTTGTTAAAGAAAATGGTTTTTAAAAAACCTAAACTGTATTTTTTTGTTCCATCTATCTATTTGTTGTAAAGTTTTTTTACATTATACAAAAGGGGGAATCTATTAAAAAAAATATATTCTATTTTTGGTTTTATTTTTACCTAGTTTGTCAGCAATTGTCGGTTATATGCATGTTATTTAATTTAGGTTTTATCCATTTTCTAATGTGACTAATTTACAATGTCTGCATATGACATTAATTTCGTTGCGTTTATTTAATAAACTTTTATTTTTAAAGGATTTAATAATAAATAGTTTTTCGTATAAGCATTATGAACATGGTTCATTTAAGGACTTACATGTTTTAGCTTCTTTTAGGATTTTCCACTTTATTGTGGGTGTTTTTTTTTGTTTTGTTTTTTTGTTTCCCTTAGGAAAAAAAATTAAGACAGGCATATTAATCGATGGTTAGACGGAAGCACTGCCCTATTTCAGGCGAACCATCTTCGCCTGAAATTAGCCTATACTTCCACTTAACCATAGAATAACGTGTCTGTCTTAATTTTTCCACACACACACACATATATGTGTGGGTGTGTGTGTGTATCATCAACAGCTATGTTACGGGTAGAATTTGACAGGTATCCGCGTGTGTTTAGATGAGATCGAATTGTACTATGGTTTGAGTGGTTCAACGCGGGTTTTATCGTCAACGGCGTTATAGTCTGTCTAATGATATTATGTACTGATTTGGATTGATCAAGAACACAGTTCTTCAAAACATATGTAAATTCGTAAATATAGGGTGTATCCAAAATATTTTCACATATTTTTGTAGACGGGTTTCTTGTAACAAAACCAGGACAAATGTCCACATAAACATATGTCTACAAAAGGTTTTGTTTTCAAGTTACTAAGTTTATAGTAAGTTTACAGTAAAATTACCAAGTGTTGCCATTTAGATCAGGTTCCATTTGTCATTCATGGACATTGGTGATTACTCTGATTTCAACTTTTAACGTGTGTAATAATGAGTTATCTAAGAATTATTCCGTTTTACAATGTCATGATATTTATACCATGAGCAAGCAGCCATGTGAATGGTAATGGACGCGGGTTGCATGGCTGTATCAGAATGCGTTTCCAAACCGAAGGTATCCGAGTCATCCAACTTTTGCCGCTGGTTATTGTCGCGTTACTTAGATAGGATCTCCAAACTATAGACTGAGAAAGTGTCATGGGGAAACACGCCTATTACTCAGATGATGGACTCTCCCTCTTATATTAATAAGAGTTAACAGAAGGTTCTTAGGAGTTCTAGAGTGTTCTTAGATTTCTATTGGAGTTCAGTAGAGCTACTAGGCAGTTGATATTAGTCAGCAGTTAGCCGAATACTATGGAGGCAGCTTTCAGTGGAAGATTACCAAGTTCTTAACATTTTCGGTACGTTAAATCCATTAGCAACCGACATAGCATGGTTATGACTTTCAGTGGGAAAAACACAACAGAAAGTCCAAGATCCGCTCGTACGCCTGATCAGAGAAAACACATTCAACAGGATGTGATAGACAATTTAGGTTATTGGCACACGTCATTTAGCCCTAATATATCGTACATCTCATAGTACTGCATGGAGAGTAATTCAAAACACCTTCTGTATTGGTATCATTCGCAATGTGTGCAACGTCTTTTGCGCTCATCACGGAATATTTTTCCGATGTTTATTGCACAAACTGCTGATCCCCCCTTTTATTTTTTTCCATTCATTCTTCTTTACGGGTGAGGTAACATTTGGAATAGACGGAATAACAAATTTACACAACCAATATTTTTGGGCAGATTGGAATCCTCATGGTACTATACAGGCTAGACACCAGCATCAGTTTTTGATTAATGTGTGGGCTGGAATTTTGTAGGATCTGTCTGGCTTATTCATATGTTCTTCCAACGCGTCTCACAGAATCTCTCTACAAGAACTTTATTAGAAACACATTAACAAATATGCTAAAGGATGTACTCCTGCTAATATGAAGACGCATTTGGTTCATTGTTTAAGAGCACCAGCGCATTTTAATCACATTGCGATGCACAGGCTGATCCATATGTTCTTACAACCCGGTTACATGACCTGAACCTTTCTCAATCCTTCTACCTGAACCCCTTTTATCTGTGGTGCCACCTAAAATATTAGTTTATACAGCAGAGAAAAATAACACAGAGACACTTCATCAATGACACCGTGGGGGAGTATTTGAATAAGTCCGCCAGTCAATTATATATATATACCCTGCTCCCCCACTGGAGCGAGATGAGACACAAAGTCTTTTTTAACATGAGGAGCCCGAACGCGTACGAATAGGCGAAGGAACAAAAATTCTCCAGTCCCCGCAAGTCGCGCTAGCCCCTGTGACGCAGACCTGGTCCACCCCTCGGGGGCAATGGGGTGACGCGGCCGCGGAACACTATTCCCCGTGACCGGGCATCTACACAGTATAATTTTTCTCAGATGCATCCCTGTCCTCGGACAGAGCTACAACTCTGTCTTCGAGGACAGAGACGAAACTGAGAGATTATGTTTGGTCTCTACTCAACACAAAAATGGGCCAATTAAGTATCGACGGTTTTAAGCGTGTATAGAAAGAAGCGTAGAACATTTCGTACATTTGTTACTAAGTTGAGGTAAACGATGGCATTTTTTTTACACATATTTATATGGACATATTTCCTTTTTTTTGTTCTTAGGAACCCGTCCCTAAAATTTGTAAAGTATTTTGATACATCGTGTTAATAAAATGAATTTGACACGAATTTTGACATGAATTTGTAGTTTAATTGTTTTCTGGTTACTACTTCCAACGACGTTTAAAATATCACAAATACTTTCTTTTATTGCGTAATGTTTTGCTTGATCCCTCAATAGATTGTAATTTACAGAGTACAAAACAAATAACTATATTGTTTGTAATATTCACAAAAAGAAAATTGTTTTTTTAAACCTTATCTCTGAAATACTCGATAACAAAAATGTCCTAATCCAAAGCAAAACACATTTAATAAAATTCAATGTTTATATCTTTTTCATTAGTATCAATATAGTAGTAATGTTATTTTTGCGTTAGAAATTATCTATGCTATAATAATGCTGATTGTTCCTTAGTTACTAAGTACATTATACACTGTCCATGCCTAATAATGCAGTACTGCTTTTTGGTTGAGAGTAATGACGGAAATGATATATCAGAGACGCTGTTTGATTTCTTTATTTTTTATAATCATTTCACTACAAACAAGGCAGTACCGCTACTGGTACGTAACGGGTTGTATAAGAGGAGAGTGACGAGGAAGAGCCACAGGGGGTGTCAGAGAATAAGTAAGAGAAAGATCACTAGTTTGAAGAAAGCTTCATGAGAGTAGAGTGGTTAATGGAGAAGAACATGATGCAAGAATTTTCAGTGGAAGTATGCGTGTCAAGAAGACATAAGATGGCAATAGATATTGGATTTAAATTCTTGGAGATTGTAGCTATCATGGAGGTAAGTATATGAGAAAAAAGAATGAACATAAAAAGAGTATGATAAGAGAGAAAGACAGAAAGAAAAACAAGAGGATGAGATATTATACTGATGTTTTTAATGTCTGCTTCAATAAAAGAAAAACCATTTCAATTTCAAATCAGACTACTTTAAAGATGACTTGCATTCATGCTTGTTGAGGCAATATTTTGTTAAATTTGTTAATCTCAAATATTTTCCGAATCAATACGGAAAATTTTCATGGTAATTTTTTAGTTGCAAAACAACAAAGTAAATAATTCAGTAACTAACAGTTACGTCATTATTTCAGTGAATGATGATAACACAATCAAAATACTGGCTGCTGATCTTGAGAGGGATCTACATTCTGTGATGGACTGGGGTAAGAAGTGGCTTGTAAATTTCAATCCGTCTAAGACCAAGCTGCTCTCTGTCAATCATCACAGGCAGCCTCTCCTGCCTCCCATAAGCATGGACCACGCGAGCCTCCCTGAGAGCAATGCACTGCTCCTCCTTGGCCTTACTCTCTTTTCCGATCTCAAGTGAAACTATTACATTGAGTCAATAGCTAAATCCACTGCTAGGAAGGTTGGGACACTGTGTCGGGCCAGGATGTCTTTTAAGTCTGAATCCATCCTGCATATATACCAATCAACCATTCGTCCGTGCATGGAGTTTTGCTGTCATACATGGTCAGGCGCCCCTAATGTTCATCTCAGTGTTCTTGACAGACTCCATAGGAGAATCAGTAATGTGATAGCTACCGACTTGGCGGCTTGACTCCAGCCACTTCCCCACATACCGTATACGCGGGGTCGGGTTCTTGTCTATTTAAAATAGACGAGACTCTGGCCGAAATAGGGTTCCTCTCTTCTCGAAAGCAGAAAGCTTGACAATGACGAACTAGCGATGGATCACTCTGCTGACGATCATCAGCATCAGTATATATGTTTTTTGGACGAGACCAAGTCATATTCTGAAGGGGTGTGTTTATCTCCACCACACTATTCTTTTCAGATATGCATTTTCTTTAGACGATGCTTTTACTTTGCTTTGGAATAATCGTTTTAGGAATAAGTACTTCAAAAGCATCACAATGTATGTCCATATGAGAATTAAATTGTACTGGTTGCTTATTCTATGCACATCTAGACCTCAATTAATTTCTGTCTTCTATGTTGAAATCGCTCACCTTCAGCAATGTACATCATACTACCAAGGCGTCAAATAATTTGGTTCCTTTCGTCAATTTTGATTTCTGATTTAGAGATATTTTTGAAAAATTATCTCCGATCTTAAATAATGTGGCAATTTCAAATTTTCGAATTTTCTTTTTATTCTCTGGCAGTCAGTCAGTTAAGTGGCATACGTGATACACGCTACGGCGATCATATCTCGGAAGAGACATGACTGATTGGGCAGTAGGTTGCCATTGCTTTCTGCGGTAGACCGGTTGCCGACCAAGGCTATAGAACCCAATCTGTCCTGTTACTTAACCCATAACTGGAAGGAATAGACAGATTAATACCTTTCCCAAGGGTATTTGCACGCAAGTGAATGCAATGGATTGAACTCGAATTCGAACTTGTCTCCCCGATTTCTTGTTCCGAGCCGATATCCAATGCACTACAATGCTGGTAGTACTTTGTAGAAAGTAGATCTAACTTTCCTACCAAACATAAATTCCGCAAGTGATATTTTCGCGAAGACATTTGAATTTAACCTCATACGATATATGCTCAGAAATTCATATAACAGCGTTTCATCAGCTTTCAAGCCTTTATGACAGTGTAAAAAACTCTCAGCTTGACCAAATCACCTCGAATGATAAATCGGCGTTTTCAAATGTTTCACTGCGTAGTTTTTGAAGAAATTTTTAAATTCACTAGATTTAAATTGATTTTCATTATCGGAGACCACACTGTCAGATAATCCAAATGTTGCATAAAGTTAGGTATATAATTTAATCGTACGGTAGTAAGTCGTTTACATTTTAATATCTCGAACCATTTTGTGCAACTGTCGATAACAATTACATAGTATGAATCGTTTAGTGGTTCAGCATATTCCATTAATGTAACATATTCCATATGTAGTCTTGTCCATGGTTTATCGGTGCTTCTTCCATGCATAATGATTTATAGGTGGTGATTTTTCTGCCAAATTGCAATTACATTTTCTAACTGTATTTTGATGGATGTGCGTTGTGGTAGAGTGGATATCGGCTCGGAACGAGAAACCGGGGAGCCGAGTTCGAATTCCAGTTGAATCCATTGTATTCACTTACGCGCAAATACCCTTGGAAAAGGTATTAATCCGTCTCTTCCTTCCAGTTTTGGGTTAAATAGCAGGACAGATTGGGTTCTATAGCCTTGGTCGGCAACCAGTCTACTGCAGAAAGCAATGGCAACCTACTGCTGGATAATCTTCTGCCCAGTCAGTCATGTCTCTTTCGAGACATGATCGCCCAAGCGTGTATCACGTATGTCACTTAACTGACTGACTAAACGCCTTTTACTGCAATAACGGCTTTAATACGGGTCCGAAATCGTTGACATACCCTCATCACATGAACTGTGTTTTATTGGATATTACTCTGATAAATAATAGAAAATATTGGGTTAAATAATGGAAAATATTGTGTTTTATAGCTTTGGTTGGCAACCAGTCTACCGCAGAAAGCAATGAGAACCTACTGCGGGATAATCTACTGCCCAGTCAGTCATGTCTCTTTCGAGACATGATCGCCCAAGCGTGTATTATGTATGGCACTTAACTGACTGACTGTCCAACTTTAGCAAAAAACGTAGCTTTTCATCTGGGTCTTCAGCCTCATAATTCCCTGCTGACCTACGTAGAATTGTTTCAAAACCCTTTTTTGTACTGAGAAGAGAATTACTATTCCTTTCCCATACAAACTATTCCATCAAAAATAGAAAATGATGTATTATTGTTACCACGTTTAATTTTATTTTAAAACAGTTCGACTTTACGCTATTCAGATTGTTTTGAATAAATGCATCGTTTTTAGAATGAATTCTGGTGTCTTTTATCGTGACCGGCAAATCTTTAATCGTGTTACATTAATTTTGCTTTCGGGTTCCATCAAAGCAATCACATTATCTTCAAATCTTTGCATTCAGATATGAAACTGGACAAGCAATCCGCGTGTTCCAATTTTCTAACGATAAAAACACCACATTGAAATCAGAGTTAGATAAAATCGCAGCCCAACGCTTTTGCCTGTTTCTAATATGCATGGAATCTCTTTCTTAGAAGCGGATATCTATATATATATAAGGCAATCTGTGAGTCTGTGTGTTACTGTAATCTATGAACGCCTACATTTTTTAAGCTACGCCATTGAAACTTTCTAGGCACACATATCTACAGGGAAGCCAGGTCGACACATTTTTTGAGTTTAAGTTCAGCAATTTTCTCTTTCGCACTTTTTGGCCAATGGGGCCGATTGTTTACATCTTAGACATGTAAGGTCTGATGCTACTGAGGAGACATAAGATATATACTGGGCTTTCCTCGTTCTTGAAAATCTGACATGCGCTTGCCACATTCCAAATGCTTGGGAAATATGTCTCCTTCAAGAAGGTGTTAAATTAGGGGTCATTATGAGTTGATATTCTTAAAGACGACAACTGGAATCTTGTTTTGGCTAGTAGCATTTTGAGGGTTGATGCTTTTGATAAGTCTCGTGATATATGTTAATGAAATGAGTATATTACTGAGATTGTGGTCAGAGAGACGTGGGAAGTTAGGGGAAGTTGATGTCTTTGTCATCGACCGTTGTATTTAAGACAAAGCTCGAGCCTGTAGAGAAGAATATGACCTTGGGGCCATTTTAATAGTGAAAACAGCTGCTTTGCCTCTGTTCATAATTTGGTTGGTGAACTCTAAAAATTCGCGAAATCTCATTTGTTTTTTATCAACCTTGACCTAGACACCTCTCGCGGATCTGCAATTTACGTTTTCCAGAATTTTCTTACAGTAATCGAGGGCAATCTGGAATAATAAGGTGTCAGATTACAACGTTCCTTGTGATAGATTTTGATGTAGCGGTTCCAGTGAGGTATGACTGCAGGAGTGAACCAGAGTTGACCGTTTGGTTTTTGTTATATTAACAAAAAAATTAGTATCAGTAGAATAACCATTATATTGAGGGAATTTTAGGAAAAGATACTTATTCTATTTAAGAGAGAGGTAGACGAAAAAAGAGCTTCGAATTATGATGTCACTCTTCAAGTCACAGACACAAGACTGGAATTGACGCTTGTTCTGATATTTCAGTAGAACTAGTTGTTTAATGGGGCGTAAAAAGGATTAAGGATGGGCCTGATAGCTACTTACGAGCAAATAACCTTAGGAAAGGTATCAATCCGTCTCTTCTCCCTCTGGATTAAATAACAGGACATGTTGGATTTTATAGCCTTGGCTGGCAACCGGTCTACCGCAAAATTCAATGGCAACCTACTGCCAAAAGGTGTATCACGTATCGCACGTAACTGACTCATATGTTTAAAGAAACCCTCTATGATGATCAAACATATTTACCCAACAGTTAATTCACCACTTCATAATAAAAAAAAAATCATTAAATATATTGACAATTTACATTAATGCACGGGTAAATCGTACACACGCCGGTACATAAATTTATTTTCTGAGATTAACAAAATCAAATTTAGATATACAAACGATGACCTGCAACAAGAAACGAGAAACAACATTTCCACGATCGACCAATCTGATAAGTTAATCATCTTATTAGTTAAAATGTGCGACCATTATTATATCGACGTGGATTTATATCATAAAGTCATCAACAAAAGTCAATAAAAGTTATGAAAATGCGCCGGGAAAATACAATCAAGAGTTAAGATAAAAATAGCTACTGTACTTAACATCGATGATAGAATCCATCAATTACGCAAGCAACAGGCATCATCACGGTCAAAGACCACAAGGAAAATTACCTAATCGGCCCCTAATACCGACTACCCGATCCATCTGATAACAATACCGGTAAAACTAGCAGAATCCTACTAGAAAGAGCGTGAGAATACACGGAACAATGCTATTAGAAACAACCAGTGGCGAACAACCGGTCCAAGCTATAGGCTACTAATGACTGTTTTATATTTAACAAAAAAAAAGTCCTATCAGCGACCTAGACATAAATATAATCAAACAAGCACAAAAATTATTTCATGATGGCTGCTTGTGGTCAAAAGAAATAACCCGGATTTCTGCATTGCTATGTATTCGTATGACTTCGAAGGATTGTGAATTGGTTATTATACTATAACTATGCAGAGTATGATTCACCTTCAAAATAAAAAACACCGTACTATATAGAGACAACAGAATTAAACAGGCCAACGGCAAACAAAGACGACTAAGAAAGAACGCGATTTTTGTAAAAAATCACAAAGTTAATTGAACTAAATATAACCACCACTAGCGTCAAAGCAATCAACCTCCTCGATCTAAACTTTGACCTGACTAATGAACACTATAAACCACATACCAAAGATTCATACAACCACAATTATTTTAATGTTTGGTGTGGTGCAGTAGTTATCAACTCGGAACGACAAATTGGTGTGCCGAGTTCGAATTATAGCTGGATTCCTTGCATTTATTTACGCACAAATACCCTTTGGAAAGGTATTAATCCATATTTCCCCTACAGTTATGGGTTAAATAATGGAAAATATTGGGTTCTATAGCCTTGATTGACAACCAGTCTACCACAAAAAGCATTGAGAACCTATTGCGGGATAATCTACTGCCCAGTCAGTCATGTCTATTTCGAGACATGATCGCCAAAGCGTGTGGCTCCTAACTGACTGAATCTACTATAGTAATAAGGACATTTTTTATAACAGCAATAATAAATTAACGTCCTTAAATTCACAAGCATTTTACCTACACTAAAAAGAGTATCGACAAAAATAATATTAAGTTAGCTATAGTTGCGTTAAGAACTTCATTGAAAATATATTACAATATATGAAATTAAATAAACACATATTTAATGGGCAAAATAATTGTAACTCAGCTAAAAATAATTGAGTTAGTTAGAGATGAAAGCAAATTAGAGTAGAAGAAAGCGCCGATGGCGTGAATCTGTAGAGTGGAACCACACATTTTATTTTACAACCGTTCTTCTGCAGCAAATATAGAATGAAACATGCAAAATCCAGTTATTAACGTGCCACGAACTCTATTTTTCATGGCACTTTTTCTTGCAAGTCTTTCATGCGTCGCTTTAATCAACATGCGTATCTTTCTTCAACCACGACGTCAGCTGTTCGCGTCTTCCACCGTTGGTGACTTTGGGGTTAATCACGCTTAGTCTGGATCCTCGTCCTTGCCAAGTGCCTCCCTACAAGGAATTTAGAACTCCTGACGGCATCGCTTTCACAGTCATTGAATTATTGTTAATATATAAACTCATCTTCTTCTATGTTCCTTGTCCTTTCAGAACATAACCAATCATGGCCTTCCACCTCTCCCTGTCCCTGGTGGCTCTTACCACGATTTCTTCTGTAACACCACGCAGCCTCCGTTCTGTCATCCACCTGTTCAGGTCCTTCAAATATGTTATCTGCTTATTTTCCCCTGTCTCTTTCCCTGTCTATCTGGCCTGTTAGTATCAGGTTCTCCAAGCCCCAGTTCCTCATTGCATGTCCCAGGAACTTTAGCCGTCCAAAACCTCATCATTGCTCCAATGCTCGGTCCATGATATCCACAGCACCTCATTTCAGTTGGTTCAAATTTTTTCTTCATCTTTGATGATGTTGCCCGGCATTCACTTTCATATTGAAGAACCGACATCGTATATCAATCCAGTACTATCTTCTTTCTTTCTAGTGAAGATTTCCTGTCTCTTAATATTTTACTCAGCTTCTGGAATGCGCCCTTCGCGATGACAATATGCCTTCGGGTCTCTGTGTCGGATCTTCCGTCATCTGTTAGAACACTGCCAGGTATTTAAATTGTTGTGCCTGCTTGATTTTAGTATCCCCCACCTGTATTTGGTATTTTGGGCTGCTCTTTTTTCTGATGACCATGCATTCGGTTTTTTAGTTTCCTTTCCGTGTCTGCAATCAGCACCGTATCATCTGTGTACCTTGTTGTTCAAATTGTGGCCTCCGATTACAAATCCTGGCATTGCGTCTAGGGTCCTCAGAATAGTTTCGCTGTACAAGTTGAAAAGATCCGGTAAAAATACACATCCTTGGCTTACGCTCCTTTCTATCTTTGTATATATCCTGAATTCGTTACCTGTCCCTATGCAGTCAGTGGCTGCCAGTAGAGATTCTTGATTACTCTTATGTGTTACTCAAATATGTCGGGGCTGCTGAGCATCTCCGTCAATTCTTTGTGCCAGAACATTTGTTATTAAACGTTTAAATGTTAGATTTATGGATTTTAAACTAAACTCATGGACACGTGATATATTTTAAAAGGAATTAACGGACGGTTTCTGAATAGGTTTATTTGAATAGTAACAAAAAATATAATGTAATGAATATTGCTATAATAAATAATTTACATTGTTTGAACTGTTGTCTTAATCTATATTGTCATATTCACGGCCTTTAATACGTTGCACGCCGCAGCCTTTTTCAGGTGCTTAGAATTTCGAAACGAACCTTTTATTTTGATCACTGGTGTATATCATTCTTGTTGCATGGGCTATGTGACTTCCGGATGCTATGTAGTTATCTCGGTTTAACTCAACCCTCAAAGCTTGTATCCAGGTAATGAACTTGCTAATCATGCCACCAGATGTAACTAACGCTTTTATCCAGTGGGCTATGTGTCCTTGAGGAAACATGGCCCAGATGCCGAAAACAGTCCAAAACCCTAAATAATGTAAATACTATCTCATTACAGAATTATAGACGAATGATATTGTTCATAAAGATGAATATTATTTCTTTATTTCATGATTTTGTACATTACTGAGGTTAGTTAAACATAAATATTCACCTCGTCTCCCCAAAAAACATGAATGTGACACAAAACTGAGGTTTCATGTGTGTAATCCAAACGTACACGAACGGGCAAGGGTCAAAAATTGCAACTGTCGGTCGCGCTGGCCTGGTTGGTGACCACTGAACCAGCCCTTTAATGCAATGGTGTGGTACAGTCTCGGGAGATTGTTCCCTGGGACCGAGCACCCCTTAGTGCAGTTTTTTTCAGATGCATGTCTTTCCTCGTACAGAGACACAACGGTGCCACACTCTACCCGAGGACAGAGACGCAATTGAGATATGATGACCCCCATTAGCACCCACCAAAACAAAAATGGGTGAGTGTGTTAGTTAGATATAACAAACGGTGAATGGCGAGTATCCCTGCTAGTGTTAGTTAAAGGTTTTCAGACTACAGGTCAGTAAGTCAGAAGTGCCATACGTGACACACACTTGGGCGATCATGTCCCTTTCGAGACATGACTGACTGGGCAGAAAATTTTTCCGCAGTAGTTTGCCATTACTTTCTGCGGTAGATTGGTTGCCGACCAAGGTTATAGAACCCAATCTTTCCTGTTATTTAAGACATAACTGGTGGAAAGATGCGGATTCATATTTTTCCCACGGGTATTTGTGCGTAAGTGAATGTAACGAATTCAGCTGGAATTCGAACTTGACTCCCTGATTTTTCTTTCCGAGTCGATTTCCACTGCAAAATAGGGTTGCTTTAATTATAATTTCTTTTTCTCTCTGTTCTGAAGAATTCTATCTCCTTTAATATCACGAAATTTAATTTAAATTGTCTTTGTTTTATGCGGATTCTTATATCAAGTGCTTCTAAAAAAAGCATATTTTTCCATAGTATTGTCTAATGTTTTTTCATTGTTAGGAAAAATTAGAAAGCCTTCATAGGAAACGAAACTTCGAAAATTAAGTAGGAAATGAGATTTTGGAATGTAAGTGTAATGATTGAATACTTTTTTTTATTTCTTTCTTTCGATAAACTAGTGTTTAATGTCATTCTTCAGAAATCGTTTATCTTCATTGCTGAATTTTAAAATCAAATTCGTATTTGGCTCTCGTTCGTAACATATACAGTTATATCTGTAATGCAAAAAAAAGCAATTTATTTCAATAGGCAAGACAAATTTAAACAATGACAAAACTTCAATTTTAACATACGATATAGCAACGTAATTATTATTTCTCTCAAGTTTTATTTTAAACATAACTTATATGATATTTCACATATATATATATATATTGTCATCCGCAGACAGATCTGTTTCGCCGTATCACAGTTCATCAGTACGATTAGACTCCGATTGCTTTTTTTAACAAGGATTGAAACCCGACCGAAATGGCGTCAGTCGGCGACTCTACCCCTGGGCTATGGCGTTGGGTGGAAGTAGGCAGCAATTTTAGCGCATATCATTATACGCGCCCAATAACTAGAGCGCTCTAATTCATTTCACTGAATGAGCGATATATATATATATATATGGTAAGACATTTAGTAGATGAAGATGGAGATACCATTGTCAATAACGTCTTACCATTATGTGGAGGTATTTGTGGGAGGCATTTCTGAAGCACGCGATATATATATATATTACAAAAGCTAAAGATAGGATCTTTAGAAACTATAAAGCTTTATAGTATTAACATTACTACCACGATATTCACTTTTAATTGTATGATTTCCCCACTTTCTTTTTTATATACACTCTTACCTCTAATCTTACCTTTATTTCTTACTACAAGATGTGATTTAATTAAAGTTTGATATAAAAAAGAGATTTCCTAAATTTTAAATAAAGGTTATATATATATATATATATATATATATATATATATATATATAACAACTAAAGTTAAATACGAAAATATTTGTAGCCGTATACTTCATTAATACAGATATGTTTGCCAAATAGCAATTCCTGTCCCCTTTTTTAGCCCATCCTTTCCTACTCCCCCCGTCCCATATACATTTCCTTATTTTTTCTCTTTGTTAAACCTAAAGAACTGGCTGTAAAAGACCATAATTTATCTTATACTGTTAAATCTGTCTATGAAATGTTCAACATGCCTCTTAATAAGCTCTCTCCTCTAACTGTTCCTCATTTTGTTCAAATTCTAACTTCTATCTTCCAACTCTGATTTTCCATTTTTTACCCCACTTACCCTTAACACATAATTCGCTAATATAAGGTAAAGAATTTTCCATCTCATTTCACACTATCTGATGAAACATTGTCCTTTCAATGTCGAAACAAAATGTACACTTTGTAGTAGATGATAATTTGTACATGTTCTAAACTTTAATTTATAATATATCTATAAACGGGCAATCCACCTTGATAAATTTTAATATTAATGAATTTAATATTAATTAGGATCAAGTCTTGGGATTTTCCTATCTGATCATCCTTTTTGATTTAAAATATACTCGCGCCTAAAGATTGCGTCAAACTCAGTGAGTATTTTATATTTAAATATCCTCAATCAGTCATGCTGAAAACTTTTACTCATAGATAGAGCATAGCTTATATATATATATATATATATATATATATATATATATATATATGAGAAAAATTAAGGTAGACATGTTATTTCATGGTAAATCGGTAGCTTGGCTTATTTCAGGCGAAGCATCATCAGCTTCCGTCTTTATAGTACAAAAGGATTTTACACGACAATAAAGACAGAAGTTGATGATGATTCGCCTGAATCTGAAGCCACACTTCCGATTTACCATGAAATAACGTGTCTGCCTTAATTTTTCTTATATTTCTTCTATATGTATTTATATACATATATATTTAGAGATATCTTAGAGCGTTATCCTACCACTTTATGTACAGGATACTCCTTTGGATTCTTCTTATCTACACCGCATATGCATATATATATATATATATATATATATATATATATATATATATATATATACCAGGTGCTCTAAGCGTTTATTGACGGATGTGCGTTGTGGTGCGCTGGATGTCGGATCGGAAAGGGAAATCGCTGAGCTGAGTTCCAATTCCAGTCGAGCACTCTTCATTCACTTACGCACTGTTACCATAGGGAAAGGTATTAATCCGTCTTTCCGTTCCAGTTATGGGTTAAATTACTGAGGTCTGTTGTTCATGCGATCTGTGGTGAATTGTTGCACCGATTGTTTTTTTATCTGCAGTTCCCAAAAGTGTGGATGGTGCTACACAAGCCTTCACCACTTTAAACAATTCTTTGTGTGGTAGTCTAACTGAGTTAGACGCTCATACGTTGAAATCGACGGGAGAGTCCATAATATATATATATATATATATATATATATATATATATATATATATATTCCATAAATATATATATATATATATACATATATATATATATATTCCAAAAGAACACATATTATGTATCAACCAAAGATATTTGTAAGACTAGATGGTTCGATCACAGGTCTACATTCAAAATAGAGAACTTTAAAATTTTACAAAATTGGCTAGCCACGTGTGGAAATTGAAATTAAAATATGTGAAAGACCCAGACATAAAGTGGAGTATAGTGAAAACAGCTAAGCCATACAACCGTGGCAAAATATGTAGACTGTGCCAGGAAGAAAATTTAGCTATTATGTTATTCCCAAATAAAAATGAATAAAAGCACAGAAATTTTGATTAAGTGTAACAATACCATAAAATACCTACTAGGGTCATACAACCATGGATGAAAACGTTATAATTTCTTTTAATTTTGAAAATTACGCGTTCAAAAAAACGTTTACGTAAGCGTTCTTAAAAAACGGTAAAAACAGTAAAATCTCCTGAAGACATCAAATGGTAGAAAGCTAGGTCACGTAATAACTCGTTTACAATGAAGAATATATATATATATATATATGTATATATCCTGACCCAGATATTGAGTAAACATAATATATATATATATATATATATATATATATATATATATATATTATGTTTACTCAAAATCTGGGTCAGGATAGGGCGCATGTAAATCGAAAAGTGAAGGTTTGGGCTAACAGCCAGAGGCGACAATCTCTTTCATGCTTAAACACAATCTACCAGATATGTCATGAAGATTGCGTTTAATCATGAGACACACAGTCTTGATAATTGTGATAATTGCACTGAAACATGAAACAATCCGTCACCGGTGGATATATTGCGCAATATCGTTTTATATATATATATATAATAGATGTTTTTTTTTATATGAATATAATACATAATAAACAAAAAATTCAAATTTTAGAAGCCTGTATATCAAAAGCAACCGACCAACACCCAACAAAATAAGAAATTTTGCAATTTAACACGTTCCTGCTACACGCGTAATAAAGGAATATAGCAGGAACGTGTTAAATTTCATAAAATATACATTAAAGGCCATTTTGAATGCTAACAATTTCCTGTTATCTCTCATTTATTAGGACTCTTTTTTGCAAGACATGCCATAGCTACGACGGATAAACTTTTTATTTTAAAATAATTATAACGTACATTCATGCGTGTTTTTTAATCAATATCACAACGAAATGCACATTTTATCACAGTTACAATAAACTTTACGTTTGTAATTTTCCTCTGTGGATAATTTTGGAAGCGATCGAAAGTAAGTGGGTAGTAGAAAATTACGACACATTCCTTGATGAATTTCATCTTAACATCGAGAAACTGAAGTGAGACTAAAAAGGATCATTATGAGAATAAATAGGCATAATATGTCTATATTATTCAACGAAAGATGTTTGGATGAAGATATGCTGCCCTAACACACACACACACACACACACACACACACACACACACACATATATATATATATATATATATATATATATATATATATATATATATATATATATATATATATATATATATATATATATATATATATATATATATATATATATATATATATATATATATATATATAATTCCAAATGCTGGAGCCGCGAGCAAATTCCCATCACAGTCTCGTGATTAATCTACAGGGTCAACCTGTGGCTAATACTATGCGGAGAGCTTAGTTGTACTTTTTGGAATTGAACGTATACTTTGGTGAGATGGAGGCCAGTACGTTTAGATCCTGGGACGGTACCAATTGTAACTTTGTGATAACTCAACCATGGACGGTTGCCAAATATATTTTTCTACCTAATTTTCCTCACATGACTTGGGTTAACCCGTGGTGTGAGTTTAAGTCACTGTTCAAATATACTGTGCGCTGGAATCACCTCCAAAATCCAATCACCTCCTTGATAAATCGATCCCAGTCAAATTTACAGCCCGATTTGTCGCTTTCATGCCAATACCACTCAGTCAGTCATTTAAGTGCCATACGTGATACACACATGGGTGATCATGTCTCGAAAGAGACATGAATGACTGGACAGAAGATTATCCTGCAGTAGGTTGCCATTGCTTTCTGCAGTGGACTGGTTGCCAGCCAAATCTACAAAATCCAATCTGTCCTGTTATTTAACCCATAACTGGAGGGAACAGACTGATTAATTTGTCGTTCCGGTTCGATATCCATTGCACCACAATGCACATCCAATACTATAGTACACGCATAATTCCGTCGATTCTTCCCAGAAATCGTGAAACAGAAGGGGTGACTGTACTCCAAAGATCGAGTGGGGTCAACTAGTCTAAGAGAAAGACAACTGTAGGTTAAAACTATGGAGAAGTCAGAGATGAAATCAATTTGTTATTTTTCGAAGAAGTTACAGCGATTTTAAGATGATAAAATGCATTCAAGAAGTCGAAGTGGCGTTTCTTTGAGCACGACGCACGACAGCCTGGAGTTACACAACCCTCTCCAGGCTGATTTAAATTCTTCTCTTAGACCAGTTGCAACGCAAGACTATAAAACGTAGATTTTTTTCTGCTATTTTACCTTTACCTTGGCGGAGAAGAGATGGATTCATACCTTTTCCAAGGTTATGAAGAAGTAAGTAAATGTTATCAATCCGACTTGAAGTTGAACTCGGCTCTCCAATTCCTCAATTCGAGCCGCTGTCCAATATTCCAAAGGATATAGAGGCAGAAGAAAACATCGAATAACTTACCTATCAAGCTCGTGGTGATGGATAGTAAGAAAAAAACAAGGAAGTCGATTAATGCCAAGAGTTACAAGACAGTAAAATGTATAAAGCCATGATCGCTCTCCATCGAAAGAGTCACTGTCCATAAAAGAAACAGATCTGCATATTTTATATTGATAAACAATTATTATGTATTTATTTTTCATCAATAGGTTTAGGAGTCATTGATGCAATTATTTATGCATGCATGCGTACATGCGTAAATATATGAAGCATTTTTGTGGATTGTAAGTGAAAGTTATGCAATCATTTTCAGCATGAGTTAGGTGGTTCATAAGCTTTTTCTTGTACGAAAAACATTATCAAATAACTGTTGTTTTTCTTTTAGGATGAATGGATACTTTATAGTATTTGAATAGAGTTACATATTATTCATTGGACAAAATATATACACGGCTTGAGAGATGTCTTCTGACAAGCTCAAAGGATTAACATTTGAAAAGAGGATTAATATTAAAAAAGAATTACAAAAATATTTACTGCAAAAAAAAACAAAACAAAAAAACAACGAGCATATGTATCTCAAGTATGGAATTATATTTACAAGGCGCAACTGATAACAAACATTATTTTCTTCTTTAAAATTATGCGTTGGGAACGTGTTGAGGTCTTTTTTTTTCAGTCAATGAATTTCCGGTTTCTATAAAGTGGAAATATTTTGTTTCATTATATAAATGGCATTTTCTTGCATTTTCCTGTTATTTATAAAGATAGATTTTTTATATTCTTTCTTGTTAGAAAAATGGATCTATTTTATATATTATTTGTTACTGATAGAGAAAATGCATCAATAATATTTAAACACGGTGTACTCTTTTTTAGTGTTTCTCTCTCATTCAAGCTAACGTACACCAGAGAATAGGAGAAAAAAAAACAAAGTAGCTAAAATAGCACAGAATTTCATTCAGTTTTAAATACTTTATTCCACAGCATGAACGAAAGATGCATTTTCATATCTTGGGAAATAAGAGATACTATATTAAAAAAAGACAAACAAACACATGCTCTTGTCTAATATCATAATTCTATCCTCTTGCTAATCTGAATCAGATAGTAATATCTGTGATTTTTTTTAGATGTCTGTGAAAAACAAATCTATGTAAAAGACTTCTTTCTGTTACCATTGTTGTGATTGGGATTTATTTCGTCACTTTCTTCAAGACACCCCTTGAATTGATATTCTTAATCTTCTTAAGGTGAATTTTACCTGGGGATTTTTTCTCAGATTAAAATCAACATTTCTTTTTTTTTTACCAAACGAAACCACAATCTTCTGCTTGGTTTACACCGGATTGTTCAGTCACTATAGCCGAAAGGAATTTTTCGTGTGTTTCAGCGTGATAGTTCAGATCACGACCGACAGATATCTGTGTCTCCTCATAATAATTAGTAAACGAATTTTCAAGGAGGTTAATTATTTGTCTGCTAATAGAAGTGGGGCACTGTTGAGATTCTTAGACGTTTAGCACCCTTCAATACTGGAGGCTATAGCACAATGTCTTAAATAATAGTAAGTCTTCTATCCGCCCTAACTCGTTTCACTCAGATTGAGGTGTTAGTCAGTCAGTTAAGTGCCATGCGCGATACACGCTTTGGGCAATGATGTCTCGAAAGAGACATGACTGACTGGGCAGAAGATTATCCCGCAGTAAGTTGCCATTGCTTTCCGCGGTAGTGTTCTTTTCTTTTTTTCAGTCAAGTTTGATCTTCAAAAATTTATATGTAATGTCATTTTCTTTCTTTTTAACTCATGCTGTTATATTGTGTTCGTTTCTTAATTCTTGTTTATGCATCAAACACAAGGCTCAAGGTCCTGAGTTTGACCTTAACTTCATCCAGCAGCAAGGTCCTTGATTGGGAGGTTGTGAGGAGCATGGAAGTAGCTCCTAATTGCTGTTGTTTCCAGGTCCACTCTGACCTGGTGCGGTATCACTTGTTAGGGTTCAATCTATGGGCAAACAGTTAACCCTAAACTGGGGTTAAAACACTATGAAAGTATAAAAATAGACTTCTATAGAAATATATACGTAAAATAGACTTTTATAGAAAAATATACATTTTTGAAGGAAAAATATTAGCAACAATACAGTTTTTAAAAAAAATGTTACCATAACACATTTTTGAAGGAAAAAAGGATTCTCATCAAAATATCTTCTAATACAAAACAAGAAGACATTTTTAATTTTGTAAAATATAAAAGAATAAAAACGAAACAAAAAAAATCATTAAAATCTGACTAAATGAACGTTCTCACTGTAACCTACCATAAAAAATACCTTAACCCCCAACCTTTTCGGCATTTAATAACTCATTAAAATTACATAATTTTTCATCTTTTTGTTTTCATGCATTATTTACTTTTTTTTAAATGTGATACAGAAATGAAAGATTGTCATTCGCAGTTAAAATAATGATAAAGATTGTAAAACAATGTGATTATCAAGAGATATTTCGTTTGAGAAAGCCCCTATTTCCTGTTTGTAAATATTGCCATATAATTAAAAAAATGTATTAGAAATGAGACACTGTCAGACAGAGGATGTGATAACTGAATTCCAGATTTAACAGCTGTCATTAAATGTTGTTTCTGACTAGGTTAGTTTAGTGATAACTTATACCCGCCTGTAAAGTATTTAATTTTATAACACACTCTATTCATCTCAGTCTTCTCGACAGGCTCCAAAGGAGAATCAGTAATGTGATAGATACCGACTTGGCGGCTCGACTCCAGCCACTTTCTCACCGACTGGATGTGGCTTCCTTCTGTCTGTTCTATAAATATTTTCATGGCTTCTGCCCCGACGAACTTAAGTCACTGGTGTCTCTGCCACATGAGTTTACTCGTGCAACCAGACTGATAACTGGGTCCCACCCATTCACAGTTAAGTAACCAAATGCAGCCGGCAATTCTAATCCTTCAGCTTCTTTTCTCGAACTTCCCGCCTGTGGAAGTCTCTTCCATATTCTTGCTTTCCTGGCGGCTGCAACCTTCAGAAATTTAAATGCAATGTCTATACCCATCTCTTAACCACTTAACTCCAGTTCTTTCTTCATCACCTTGTATAACTTTTCCTTTCTCTCTACTTTTGCAATTGTCATGACACCTATGTTACCATCCTTCTCTTGCTCCTTTCTCTGACACTTCTGGTTCGTCTTACTCTTTACTCTCCTTCTAGCTAATCTTTTTCTCTTATGTTGCCCATGCGCATCAGTGGCGTTACCGCCTTGCTTGGGGCGAAACAATCAATCAATCAATCAATCAATATATATATATATATATATATATATATATATATATATATATATATAATTAATGCGAAAAAGTTTGTCAGTTATTTTAGTAGAGTCATGCTCGCTTCGAAGTTTCGTGAAAACAACAGTATGATGCACCCAATCCTCAGGGCTTAAAAAAAAAGCCTTGAGGAATGAAGACATTATAGTGGTACCTTCACGAAATTTCAAAGTCGCCGTGACTCTGGTGAGTTAATTGAAATACCACTCGACATTCCATTAAAGCTACACCTCTCGCTTTACTTTTGCAATAAAAACCCTCAGCCAATATCAATATCTTTTTTTATTAGCAAAACTAAAAAACAAGAATCATGGCACTAATCATCATCACAAGAATCATGGCACTAATCATCATCACAAGAATCATGGCACTAATCATCATCACAAGACACTATATATATATAATCATCCGCAGACAAATCTGTTTCGCTGTATCACAGCTCATCAGTCATTTTTAACGAAACTTGCATAAAAGAGATTACTGCCGATGTATATATATTTACTACCTGCCATAATTATTAGGCCACCCAAGTTTTTTTTAAAAAATGGTGTATTTCATACTATTTTTAGTAGATAATTCAATATGAAAATAGAATGTTCTTTTTATAATTATTTTGCAAAATTAAGGCAAGGCAGGAAGCAAAGATGAACTCGTCTGAATCACCGTAAATTTTCTTCATTCTTTCATTAATGAAACTGCAATGTAGGTAATTATTAAATATTTATAAATTCATTTGATGCATACATTATTGTGCAGTATATATATTTATATATAAATATACATATATATATATATATATATATATATATATAAATATATATATATATAAACTTATTTATCAATGGAACATTGTTTCAGTGTGTGTGTGTGTGTGTGTGTGTGTGTGTGTGTGTGTGTGTGTAAAAGCATCTGTACAAAGACAGCTAAAGGAATAATATGAAGAAACAAAGAATGATAAATGATATAACAAAATCAATAACAAAAAGTAAACATGCCTGCACAAAAATTTAAAGTGTTTAATCCTTTTAGAAACTATACTAACATGGAACAATAACACAAATAAAAAACAATCACTCAGAGACTCAGTTCAAAAACATAACTGAGTGTCACCCTCTGTGATCATCAGAACACAAAAACACACACAGCACAATCTATAGTAAAATACAAAAGAAGCCATAGAATAGATTCAAAGCGTAAAATATAAAGAATGCACATTCATTCAATTCTATATTATAAACTATTACCAGTCCATTACTGAATAAATAGTAAAAGGTGCGTTGTAACTGCCTAATCGGTTTTATTATATGACAAAAATAGGGATGGTAATAGACACCCAGAAATTTGTTTTATTCCCTGAAAGGTCTGCATCGAGAGAAAAAAAAACGATCCCAACTTCGTCATTGCCATGAATGCATAATGAAGGAGGCTTGTAAATTGGTTTTTCTGTTTGGAGGTATGAGCTCGTTTTTCGACCTGTATAACAGATAATGAACTTTTGGTGCTAAGAATTACAAGCCAAAAGAAAAAAGGATATGGGAAAATAACTTTTCAAATTCCGGAAAAGCTACAATTTAAGAGTTTCTTGAAAAAGTAACCTGACGGAAGTATTCTTTTGGGATGTCAATAAAATTTATTAACAGGTGTGTTTAGACATTTTTATTAAGTGCCAACGGGTGTATTAGTAATTAACCTAGCCACCCAGCAAGTATTTTGAAACATTGTTCAAGTCAATAGTGGCAGAACTATCCACGAGTTGCATATGAAAACTATCCTTAATAATGGCTAATATAATGGATGAAATTACTTGGAAATATACAATTTTTGTCACGATTTTACACACTTTATGTTCAGCAAGAAAACACTTAAAAGCACAAAAAAATAAATGAAAAGATTTTGAACGGAATCCGTTTGCTAAGAGATTTTGTTTACGAAGCTAATTGATGGCCAAACCAATTACAGCATCGGAGGCGGAGAAGCTGAATGGAAAAGACGCTTGTAAAACCAAATGATGATTCTGAACAACACAAAATACAAAGGAAGCACAACTATTTCTACGCACAACTGGGACGTCATTAGCAGGGAATAAATGCAAACTACCGCATGGAAAATAGTCACTGAATTTATTCTTAACTGAAAGATTCCTCATCCTTCAGTGAATGGCTGGCGAGCTGTTAAATTCGAGAAACAAACTCATGTCCGCTGCATTTCGACATGAAAAGGTAGGAGTAGAATAAATAGTAGTATTGTTTTAATAATATTATGAGTGTATATATATATATATATATATATATATATATATATATATATATATTATATAAATATATAAAAATAAATATATATATATACATAAATATAAATATATTAAAAAAAATATATATATATATGCTATTAAATATAAGAGAAAATGAATGTCTATTATGTTTAATCGTTCTAAACGTCGTATTTTTGCTTTAATTTCAGTTGAAAATAAAGACAAAAATTCTCCAACATTTGGATAAAACCATGTAGTAAAATGCAATGTAATATGTTATTTCCTGTTTTAATTTCTGTTTGGCTGTGTGCATTTGACGTTTTATGAGGTTCCATTGCAATTTCTTAGTGGTGGGATCATTTAATGCTGAGGCATCATGTAACTTAAATTTAGTATAACGAGGCAGCAAGTAATTTTCTAAACATATGCTATTAAATATAAGAGACAATGAATGCCTCGATATACTAAATTTAAGTTACATGATGCCGCAGCATTAAATGATCCCACCACTAAGAAATTGCAATGGAACCTCATAAAACGTCAAATGCACACAGCCAAACAGGAATTAAAACAGGAAATAGCATATTACATTGCATATAACTACATGGTTTTATCCAAATGTTGGAGAATTTTTGCCTTTATTTTCAACTGTAATTAAAATAAAAATACGACGTTTAGAACGGTTCATGATTAAACATAATAGACCTTCATTGTCTCTTATATTTAATAGCATATGTTTAGAAAATTACTTGCTGCCTCGTTATACTAAATTTAAGTTACATGATGCCGCAGCATTAAATGATCCCACCACTAAGAAATTGCAATGGAACCTCATAAAACGTCAAATGCACACAGCCAAACAGGAATTAAAACAGGAAATAACATATTGCATTGCATTTGACTACATGGTTTTATCCAAATGTTGGAGAATTTTTATCTTTATTTTCAACTGAAATTAAAGCCAAAATACGATGTTTAGAACGGCTCATGATTAAACATAATAAACATTCATTGTCTCATATATTTAATAGCATATGTTTAGAAAATTACTTGCTGCCTCGATATACTAAATATATATATATATATATATATATATATATATATATATATTTAAACTTCCTGTGTATGGATATGTTTGTGGGCTTCTTCCGGTATAGAAATATTGTACCATATTTGAATTAATAATTTTTGTTTTTGATCGTTGCTGATGAATGTTTTTGCTGAAATGGCTATTCAACGAATGTAAATACTATCTATATTTGGCTCTGTAAATAGGTAATACTATTTACATCGAGCCCTACGCCTTGATCAATTTTTATATTAATAAGATTAATATTATTAGGATCTGAGTTTTTGGATTTTATCTGTTTGCTCATCATTTTTGGATTTAAAATATATATATTTGGTAGCACTCCATCTTTTATACATGTTTCATTAAAGCCTGCTTTTCTGAATAAACTAATTCATGAAAGATCATCGTAGACATACCGCTACATGCATATAAAAAAGACTCAGCTAACTCTTCTCTGACTATAGTTCAATTAGGACCCAGTTAAACAAACATGGATACCAACAACCTCCAACATCAACTTGCGTATACAAAACATCAATATAATAGACTATGCACATGTTAAAAATGACTGCAGGTAATGAAATCAGTTACAATAATAATAATAAAAAAGAACGCTATCACTTAATAGCATCAACTATGAACACCTTGACCATATGCTGGCAGTGTTTGAAAAATATATAATATTCCCAGCATTCTAGAAAGATATGTAAAATTCAGTTAAGGATAAACAACTTACAAAATCAATCGTGATAAGCACTAGTATATACATAATAGGTATCCATGAAATTTGAAGTAGGCGGTTAATGACTTAGTGGTCAACATCTTTGCGACTGATCCGAATACCACCAACTGATATGACGCCAATGTCTCTGTCCTGACACTCTTTTCTTTTTTCTTTTTTCTTTTTTCATTTTTCTTATTTTCTTTTTTTTTTTTCTTCAGTTAAAGGAAATGCTTATTCCGGCAAAATTTTTTGCAACAAATGAAAGGAATTTGTGTGGTATGATGAGATAATCTAATTTAGCTCATTGAAATGAATTATAATTTATAACCAATTTAAATGACGTGTTCAGTTTTCATTTATAAATGTGATATTGCTCTGGATAACATCCATTGAGCTCTCTATATAGATATAACGCTTAATATTTTATATTAAGTTGATATTGTTGGATTATCCTCGCAGACTGGACACACACACACACACACACACACACACACACACACAAACACATATATATATATATATATATATATATATATATATACAATTTATTGCCAAGTGAAGAATTTTAAATAAAAATAGAATGGTTCTTTTGTTAATACTACCCAATAACATGTGCATCAAATGAATTTATACATATTTAATAAGAGCACCTCCTAGTCTGAAGGCATACAGAAGAATCAAGAAAATTTAGGGTGATTTGGATGAGTTTATCTTTGCTGGCTTGGTTTGTAAAATTTTCCAAAGAACCATTCAATTTTCATTTAGAATCATCCACTAAAAATGATATAAAATACATAATTTCTCTTAAAAACTGGTGTGGCCTAATAATTATGGCCGGTAGTGTGTGTGTGTGTGTGTGTGTGTGTGTGTGTGTGTGTGTGTGTGTGTGTGTGTGTGTGTGTGCTCCGTAGTTTTTCCAGGGGAAAATTGCCCCAATTAAATTAGAAATTCCCTCTATTTTAATAATAATCATCTCGCGATATTTTCACTCTTGATAATTGGGTTTATTTTTGCCTCCTTTGTGAGCCGAGTGAGATTTTGTTTTCTGTTCTTTAAATCTTATTTCCACAGGCATCTGCTATTTGTTAAAGTCGTCGATTTGTATTACGCTGAACGTTGTTTGTTTGTAAATAGTCTATCCCTCTTGAGGTAAACACTTTTAAAAAAGAAAATATTATTTACACCCTTGAGTAAATTATTTGAAACAAAACGAATAATGCCTTCATCCTATGTTCTTTCACACTTTCTCTAATCGCGTAAACGTCATCTCTTATCGTTGTCTTTTCCTCCCGACCGCATTTTACTTTACATTTTGATTTTTTTGTTTGTTTGTTTGTTTCGAGGGTTAACGACCTATTAATCCTTATGGGATAATTTAAGGTCATAACAAATGATTTTGGGTAAGGCTATTTTATTTTTACAACATTTTTCTCTTCGAGAATCAAGATTCAATATAATTTGTTTTTTTAAGAGCAGGGTTCCAAAGTCCTACCCTTGTTATTTAACCCATAACTGGAGGGAAGGGACGGATTAATACCTTTCCCAAGGGTACCCGTGCTTAAGTGAATGCAGGGTATTCAACTGGAATTCGAACTCGGCTGACCGATTTCTCTTTCCGAGCCGATATCCACTGCACCACAACGCACATCGATCACTATACGCTTACAGCACCTGGTATTCCCAAGCAGTCACCCATCTAAGTACTGACCAGGCTCAAAGTGGCTTAACTTTGGTGATCGAGCGAGAACCGGTGTATTCAACGTGATAGGCCATAAGCCTTAAATTTTGACCTGATGTATCCAGTTTGTTTCTTCGCTCGATAAAACGACTGACAACAACAATATTCTATCAGTAAAGCTTGCTAGTGTGTTCTTGCAGCGTTTCAATTTTCTCACCTTCTTTTAAGAAGCTTCCATCGCAGACAATGGCCGTAGGGCACCTGATCGACAGTGGAGTCAATAGATTCTGGGCGTGAGAAAATCTGATGCAATCACGGATGACGCAATATTTTTCAAGAACAGACAAATTTCATTATACACCCCGGATATAGATTCATATTACTGCACCCTACTGCAAATGACTATTTGAGGAAAAAATAGTAATCGATTACACCTTGTCTCTCTTGTGTGTTTAAAAATGACTGTATGCTGAAAGAAAAGAAAATAAAGCAGTTGTTTCAATTATTTTGCCCAAGAGTGTATGTTTTCAAAAACGCTACGATTGTTTTGTATGAATTGTCACTTTAAAGAATGTTTTCTCCTAAGGTTGATAAAAGAAGTGTCTACATCATTTATGCACAGAATCAGGAAGAGACAGCTGAAAATCCTCGGAAACATAATGATAAAGGAGATATTTGATTTTCTTATGATAATATTATCATCGATTTCATATTTATTGTTACTACGACTGCCTTAAAATCTTATGTTTTGCAGTTGTTATTAAAACCATAGTTGCTAATAATATCTGATTTTATTAGGTTTATTAAAGTATGTTATTTACTAATATTTTTAATATTTGTTTATATTACTGAGATGATGTAGTATTTACAGTATTTACATTATTCAGACTATTGTCCTCATCTTTGTACAAGGTTTCTGGCGTTGTACACTCCAGCCTTCTTCAGGAATTTCGAACCGAACTCTTTAATAAAAATTGCAATATGAGCTCCAGTAAAAAATACTAGAGAAAAAAATTAACATCAAAAATACTATAGAAAACCATTAACATTAAAATATTGCAATATGAACTCTCATAAAATAGGTTTACTCGACATTAGGTTTATAAGTCCCAAAAATTCAGTTGTTCTTGTCCTTAAGGACACATAGCCCAGTGTATATATTCGCTGGTTAATTACTGTGACTTACCCAAACAGTTGTGAGTTCAATACCAGGCTACAGCAGTGGTGTACAAGTAACTTACAGGGTTAGAGGGAGATAACTCATGACTTCCAAACGGAGCTTTACGCAAGGAATGAGGATGATATAGCCCAGTGATTATAACAAATCGAAATTAGTAGCACCAGAAGAAGGCCGGAGTATACAATGGCCGAAACATCGTAAAAATGGCAACAAAGATGAAAACCGTGATCCGAATAATGTAAATACTGCAATATTTTAAGATGATTATATGCTAAACTAGCAGTATAGCCCGGCGTTGAAAGCTTTAAAACTAATCCATGGATCTGGAGCTCAGACGCTTTGGACGTTGGCACGAAAAACTAAAAAGCAAGAGTTGTTTCCAGTTAACGCGAAACCGTAGACTGAAGGAAAAATGAATGGATGTAAGTCAAATTTTGATTTCCTGGTATCGATATCAAATGTTCTGCACTATTTTAAGAGCTGCAACCTTGAAATTTCTGAATATTGCTTCTTATGTCTTTGTATATGAGTGTATGAAATTTGATTAAAATCGGACCACTTCTTCTATAACCCGATTTTTTCGATTATCGATTTTCGATATTTATCGGATGTACCTCGACACAAATCCTAGCTAAGAACACTCGCAGACGCTTATAGTAGAACTGTGTAAATTTTCAAGAAAATCGGTTCTGCTGTTTTGGATTCTATAGGTAACGGGGACACACACAGAGACAAAGTTCCATTTATAAATAAGTTTAATAACATAAAATAAAATAAAAAAGTTATAGCTTAGAAGTTTGAAGTGCTTTAACTGAGTATAGAAAATTCGGCGCCTAAAACGTTACAGAAAGAACGTTGGAAAGTGCCGAGAAATAATTGTCGGTAAAATAATAAAAATGCAGTAATGTTATGTGATTATTCGAAATATTATTTTCATCTTTGTAGCCATTTTTCCCTAAGAATACATGGCCAAGTAGATATAGTCGTTTGTTAGTTCTTGTGATTAGACCCAAAGTTTAATACCAGGCTACATCAGTCGTGAACAAGAGTTAGAGGGAGATAACTCACAACTCCCAAAAGAGTCACTACTAGGCAAGGAATGGAGTTCATATACCCAAGTGAATGTTAAAAAGGTTCCAAATTCCTAGCACCTGAAGAAGGCGAGGCGTACAACTGCCTGAAGGTTGTACAAATGGCAACAAAGATGAGGCCAATAGTCCGAATAAAGTAAATACTGTAAATACCAGCTCATCTTAGAAATATAGACAAATACTAATGCTATGTGATATTCGCCCTTTCATACGAAAGTAAATAACCTACGGATGAGTAAAAAACTTGAGATTTGACCCAAAGAGTTGTGAGTTTAATAACAGGCTACATCAGTCGTGAACAAGTAACGTAAAGGGTTAGAGAGAGATAACTCATGACTCCCAAAAGAGGCAGTATTAGGCAAGGAATGGAGTTCATATACCCCAGTGAATGTTAAAAAGGTTCCAAATTCCTAGCACCTGAAAAAGGCCGAGACGTACAACTGCCGAAACATTGTGCAAATGGCAACAAAGATGACGCCAATAGTCCGAATAATGTAAATACCAGCTCATCTTAGAAGTATAGACAAATACTAATGTTATGTGATATTCGCCCTTTCATACGAAAGTAAATACCCTTCGGATGAGTAAAAAAAACTGGAAGCAAGGAAATCGTGGTTCTGTAGAAGTTTATCGGAACTTCGCTGGGCGTAGCAAGTAAGCAACGATGAAGTTAAAAAAAGCGGCAGTAAAATTTAATACTTTTGATCGGAATCAAGAGGAGATAAGTGACATTAATTGGGCACGTAATGAGGAGAGAGGACTTAACCTTCAAGAAAAATAGGTAAGTGCTTCGAATCTCAATTTCAGTTGGTCTCAGTTAAGTGCCATACGAGATACGTGCTTGGGTGATCATGTATCTAATGAACAATGACTGATTAGACAGAAGATTTTTCAACAGTAGGTTGCTATTACTTTCTACTGTAGACTGGTCTCCAACCAAGGCTATAAAACCTAATCTGTTCTAATATTTAATCTATAGCTGAAGGGAGAATCGACAGATACATACATTTTCTTATCGTTATTGTGCGTGTGTAAATGTTAAGAATTCAACTGGAATTCGAACTCGACTCTCCAATTTCCTGTTTTGAGACGATATCCTCTGCACCACAAAGTACATCACACTTTCTACTTGAGTAGAATGCGTAAATAGTGGGAGTCTTAGAAAAACGCAGTAAACTGCTAAGAGTCAAAGGAATATGGAGTTTTTGAAATCATTATCGTCTTTTTCCTAAAGGAATGTGACCTATAAATGAAGAAAGTAAGATGAAAATATAAAGTGATTTAAAGTTTTTACACGAATTTCTAAACTAACGCAGAACTTCAAAATATGTTACTTTTGCTATTAAAACAATATATTCGCCTGAATTGAATAAATTTAAACATATTCGTATATTTACACATTATTTATGACTAATAGTTTTAACTTGTTATAATTTCACGCTTTTTCGATTTTCATTTTCTGATGAAACTAAATTGTTCATGATTAAATAAGCTCATGGCGAGTGTTCTGACAATAAAATATTCGTAGCATTTTTTCTATCACATCGTTAAATATTTGAGCTCATCAACTTTAACATACTGCAATAAAGATCATAAACATGAATGTTTAAATGGGTAGAAATGAAAAGATTCAAAACTGACAAATTTTTCCATTTCTCTTATTTTTGGACGAACGCAAAAATAAATCCTATATTATTATTATTATTATTATTATTATTATTATTATTATTATTATTACTTTGATTTCTGGTGTATACTCACTTTATTCTCAGTCCTAAGGTCACAAATGGTGTCATAAACGATTCTTTTGTGCCTTGTTTTTAGGGAAAAATACATCTAAGATCGCTCATATTTTACATAGATAAAGCCCTTCATAAGCTGTGGGTTGTATTTGTAAATACCAGTTTTTATACCTTTTTAAGATATTGGGTACCAGGAATCCCTTTAATTTGTTTATTGGACTCTTTTTCGATCAACACGAGGGCTCAAACTACAACTGGAATTGTTGTTGTTCTCATATGACACAATTCTGTTATATAGACATTTCTTTCCGGGTCCCAACCAGAAACCCAAATTCAGGAATGGTTTCATGATAATTTCTATTGATCATGTAAGAAAAAACTAAGACCACACACATTGTATAAAGATAAAGCTCTTGGTAATATGTTAGCTAAACTTGTGAGTACGGTTTTTTGTATTTTTTTAAGCTATTGACTCTGAGGAATCTTTTCAATGAGTCTGTAGAACCTTTTCCCAATCAATCCAAATACAACTGAAATAATTGATGCTCTTTTGTGCTACATTTGTTCGATTTATATTTCAAGATCTTTTATGATGAATATATTATGCTCTCATTACGATTGAGCTCTCTGGAGAGAAAAATTAATAAAAAAACATTTACCACTTCTGCGATTTGTGCATTACTCTTTAGCAATGAATTGAGTCCTTTCGGTGACTGGCTTGTGTATACACCGCTTATATGCAACCCGCTAAAATTTCCCATCTCTGATTCCATGTGCTTTTGGCTTAGGGATTAGCGACTGTCCGAAGTGGTCGAATTTCACTCCCGGCCAGAATCAAGTGGATGTCTAGTCACACTGATGAGCTGTGATACAGCAAAACAGGCTGGTATGTAGATGACAAATACATATATGCAAAATACACAAGGATTTTATTATAATAGAGATGACTCCTATTATTATTATGTTGTCATTTTTCATCATATTTCCATTTCTGCTATGGTCGCACTACCAACCAAGTCTGCGGAAAGACCTATTGCAGGTCGAGGTGCGTTGTTATGGCTCCATTTGATGTTTTTCAATCTCTCCTATCATTCCTAGCGTTGCATAGACAAAGTTCTCCTTAGTGTGTGGGCTGTACTTAACAAGACACTTTTTTGTATATCTCTTAAGCTGGGGTTTCCAGGGATTCTTTCAATGTGTTGTTTTCTTCCATGTTTTATCATTCCAAGTGTACCTACTATCACTGGCACAACTCTTGTTTTCAATTTCCACATTTTTTTCTATTTCAATTTCCAGGTCTTTATATTTTGACAGTTTTTCAAATTCCTCGGTTGCTATGTTACAATCCGCTGGACAGGCCATATCAATTAATAGGCAAGTTTTTTCTTTTTGGTTTTTAACAATAATGTCCGGCCTATTTGCTTTCATTTTTCTATCTGTGTAGATGGTGTAATCCCATAGAATGGTGACATCTTCTATTTCTGTAACCGGTGCTGGGTGATGTTCATACCAGTGTTTGTTTATTATTATTATTATTATTATTATACAGATTGCAGCTTTTATTATCCTTTTTTCTTCTATGTGCCTGTCTATTCAGGATGTAGGTAATCATGGCTCTCCACAATTTTGTCTTAAATTTCCTTTTGCTATCTCTTCTAATCCCGGTTGTGCCATCCATTTACATAAGCTCATTAGGTAAGTTACTCGCTTCATTAATTTTCCCCATATTCAATGTGTTCTGTATTAAACTTTCAAAACCCTTTTTCCTTATTTCGAGTGAATTTCATCTGTCTCTTTCTGATTCAATATCTAAACATTTTTTTCTATGACATTTTCCTAAAGCTTGGTCATCCCTTATATGTTCAACGCAAGTTATTCTCGACATCCTTTTGTAAAACTACATTTCTGTTGCCTAGGTTTCTTCTTCATTTGTGAGGAAATTGTCCAGCATTTACTGTCATGTAGCAGGACTGCTAACACATAACACTTCAGTACTTCTTCTAGTGAAACCTTCTTGTTTCTTAAAAACATACACACAGATATTTTATCATAGTAATGTTGATCCTCAATTATTATATATTTGTGAGTACCTACTGCAAATTTGGATGTGCGTTGTGGTGCAGTGGATATCGGCGCGGAACGAGAAACCGGGAAGCCGAGTTCGAATTCCAGTTGAATCCATTGTATTCACTTACGCGCAAATACCCTTGGAAAAGGTATTAATCCGTCTCTTCCTTCCAGTTATGGGTTAAATAGCAGGACAGATCGGGTTTGTTATGTCGCCAAGTATAAATGAATAACTCAACAACAGAATCAGAATATAAGTTGTATTCCGCGGAAAGACGGTTAGTATGTACAGAAGTGATTAATAATATTTACAATAGAAAAGATACAAGAGTCCAATCCGTCGTAAGACGTGTGTATACGTGATTACTTCCGGTACGCCACCAGAAGTGTGACTAACTCTTCACTGACTCGGACTGACTCTTCAGTAACTCATTAGAAACTCTCTACGACTCCCCTGTAGAGAATCCACCATTGCTATATATAGCAATGGGAACAGTCCATTTTGTAGTCAAATAGGAGCGGCGCCCTAACAGGGTTCTATAGCATTGGTCGGCTGCAGAAAGCAATGGCAACCTACTGCGGGATAATCTTCTGCCCAGTCAGTCATGTCTCTTTCGAGACAAGATCGCCCAAGCGTGTATCACGTATGGCACTTAACTGACTGACTGCAAATTAAAAAATACATCTAGCAAAAAATAGGGTAATCCATTAAAAACAAACTGTGTTGTGAAGAGAGCCTTCACACATTTATAGCCTAAAATAGTAGTTACTCTCTTTTATAGCAGGCGAGCATGCTGGTCTGAGCCAGAGAAAAGACTGAAATTTCACCTGGTGGTTTTCCAAAAAATATGAAATCCTCCATGCTTGCTTTGACCAAAGAAGAAACTTCAGTGGCGCAATTCTTAATTGGATGTCAGTCCAAAGAGAATCACTAACAAAATCCCGGAATGAGTTCCAATCAGCATGCTGGCAATGGAAAGAGGTCTTATGGATAGCCGGTTCCCTTTTGGTAGGTGAAAAGAACGAAATTACAATAGATACCGCAGCGTGGTCCGATTTATCAACATGGCTGTGTTGCGAAACTCGACAAGAACGAAGAGAAGAGCTTATAAATAAATCAAGTCGAGAAGCCTGTTACTCACTTTTGGTAGTGAAATGAGTAGGAATGAATAAGGGATTAGGTAATCGAAACATTTAATGTTTCACCAACGCAACATCAGTACCTTCAGGAGGTTTAAACGACGTCTCGTGATAAGCATTAAAATCACCGAAGACAACGATGTTCGCCGATGGATGAATGAAGAGACAGTGTCTTTTGTATACTGTCATCAATTATGTCTTATACACTGAAGTCCTGGCAAGAGGAGAAGCGATAAAAAATGACGGATAGCTGACTTTAGTAACGAAAGACGGAAGCAAATGAAAGTGCTTTCTGCAGATTTGAAAGATAAATCCCTAGCTATCAGAACATTAACTCGGATATAAACACTAAGTTCATGCATGTGAATACTAAAATCCTTTCAGCAAAGTGGAAGATAACCTGGAACCAAGAATTCATTGTTAGCAATTGATAAATTAAAATTTGTTTCAAGAGGGGCATAGTTATTTGGCGCCGGTTCCAAGAGAAAAAAAAATCTACGCTGCAGAATTTGGAACATATGCCAAGAATATTAGATAAAGAAAGGCTGAGTGGGGAGTATGTATATTTTTTGTTTTGTTGTGTTTTAGTTGTATTTGTTTTTGTAGCGTTTTCCGTGAGATTCGTTTTGACGAGATAAAATAAAATCACCATAGTTGTCACTAGCTGTCGTCCATGGTAATACAAACTATTCAGATCGTAACTTCAAACAGAGCGTCATATGATCTTAAGTACTCTCAACGAAAATATATTCCGGGACACCTACTCATGGGCAAAATGTCACTACAATTATCCCGATATATAGCGATTGCTGATCGGATCAGCCTCTCCAAACGCTATCAAAACTTCAGGCTCTTAATGACCAGACAGAAGCGGCAACCAGCAAACTGCCAACAGGGTGCCCTCAAAATGAAAAATCATAGCCACTGCTTTGTGTAATAGGCAAAAGGATACAATAGTTAAATCATTCTGGCCCTGGAAGGAGAAAAATCAAAGAGAGCCAGTAAAATATATCCCGGAAAAGTAAAAAAAGGAACCCCTACTCTTTGAAAATAGATACGGGACGAATGCAGGCCGGGCGATATGGGAGCATGTCTCCTTCTATTAACCTGAATAAAGTGCATATAAAATACAATAGAATTTATTCGAAGTTCTGGTGTCTACGATCCGCTAAAAGAACGGGATGGTAAAATTTAATTCACATTCTCGCGTTAAATTTTAAGCATAGAAAAGTAACATTAAGTAAGCATATTCTAATTTTTCAACTTTAGGGGAAAAGGCTAAAACGAGATGTTTAATAATTAATAATAATAGAGAAAAGCAAATAAAGGACGAAAGAAGGAGTGAAAACAGCAGAAACACGCCCTCATAAGATGGTGCAAGACATTATAAGTTACTAATAAGAAACGTTTATATTGCTTCTCTCTAATATAATAAACTGAACATCTACTAACCACTGGCCTCTAGCTCTCTCCCCTCCCCTGTATAACCTTCCCTTTCTCTCCACCTATGTATCTGTCATCGCACCTGCTTTCTCAGCTTTCTATTGTTCCTTTCTAACTAGTTTGTACTCCTCACTCTTTTCTAATTAATCTTTTTATATTTATGTAACCCCTGCACATCAGTGGCGTTTTCGCCTTGCTCGGGGTGAAATGATTAAAAAAAAAAATTCACGGACAAGGCAGGCTGAGTTCATTTCAAAGGTGCTTTGATAAAATTATGGCGAATCTGAAATCAATTTTTTGATTTCTATGCATGAAAGCATAAGATTATCTCTCACTTGCGATGGGTGGGGATGCTACGGTAAGGATGAAAGTTCTTTTACATAGCGATCTACCTTAGTTACTTTATTATTACCTCCATCGAAAGAATTCGAGTGTTTTCCACACATCAATAAAAGTCGAGCCACAAAAGAATGGCAAATTTCAAATAATATATATATAATTTATACATACATGATAAATATATTAATCATAGGTATTGTGTTTTTATATATCATTTAATTTATATAAATTCATATTAACACTTTCTTTTCTTCTACTTTTCGCTTGTGGAGCTTCATTTCGACTCTATGCTTTCCGACCAACTTTAATCTCTAAAAATTTAAATGCTATCTTAGTCGCTATCTATCGCCCGGATTACTATTTCCACTCCCTGTTCATTAGTACTTATACGTTATATTTGTTTCATGATCTGCGCATGTTTGAATTTCATGTGTCTGCGTTATCTGTAAGAATACAATATTTAGGAGTTTAAATGTAAGATCAACAGACACCTCCTAACACACTAACTCGCATCCATTCTCTCAAACACTCTTCCCATCTACATCCTTACCCGTCTATCACCCTCCTTCTGACATTTTCTATATCTAACCACTCTCTCTCATCACCTTCCCCTATGCACAATAGTGGCAGTGGAATGCCTTGCTTGGGATGAAACGATTAAAAAATATATATATTGTATATTTTTTTAAAAAAAGTATCTCATTCTTAAATTTTACCAAAACAACAGCCAACTCACCAAAAATTCCGAAATTTCAAATGAACACGGTACACTTCTATGTTTCATGTCTTTTTAGGGCATAGGCGGTCAGGGACTTCCACATCTGCTTGTCCCTTGATGTTTTTAATAGATTGAGTCTTTTATTTCTACCAAACCTTGCTTAAGCTCATCAAATATCATATGCGCTGCTTTCTCTTGTCCCTTCTTGGGGTTATCAAATTCTCCTAGCACTCCTTCCTCATTAAATGTTCCATAAATTTCCACTTGTCTCCTCCTGATGACAAATATAATTTTTATTTTTGTTTTCATTCTCTTCATGACTTCGTCGTTGCTCACATGTTCGGTTCATATCTTCAGCATCCTTCTGTAGAACTTCATTCTGTTGCTTCGAGTCTCTTTTTCATCTTTGAGAAGATTTCCAGCATTCGCTGACATTTTTTAATCATTTAACCCCAAGCAAACTGGTACCGCCACTGATGTGCTGGGTGCTACATGAAAGAGTCAAAGTTTTGCGCAAAAGAAGAGTGAAGAGAAAGACAAATCAGCTACAGGGGGTGAAAGAGAAGGGCAAGAGAAGGATGTGAGCACAGGAGTGAAGACAGTTGCGAAGGTAAAGAGAAAAAAGGACAAGAAACAGTGGAGTCAAGTGAATAAGAGATGGGAACTGACATTGCATTTAAATTCTTGGAGTTTGTACACGCCAAGAAAGCAAGCATATGGAAGGGAGTTCCACAGGCGGGAAGCGTGAGAAAAGAAGCTGATGAAGTAAACTGTCGGCTGCATTTGGGTGATCTAAGTTTAAAAGTGCGGGACCTTCTTGCCGAGTCTGGTGGCCCGAGTAAATTCTTCTGAAGGGGGCACCAGTGAACTAAATTCGTCAGAGCAGAAGCCATGAAAATACTTATAGAACAGAGAGAGGGAAGCCACATCCCGCTGGTGAGAAAGCGACTGGAGTCGAGCTGCCAAGTGTATAGAAGGACAGATATCAGTAAGGTTTTCTTTGTTTTCTACAAAATTCCCTGTCTCCTAATATTCTGCGTAAACCTTTGAATGCGTCCTTGGTCATCCCAATACGCCTTCGAATCTCAATGTTGCACTTGCCGTCATCAACCAGAACGCTTTCTTGGTATTTAAATTCCTTTACCTGTTTGACTTTTATTAGCGCTGATCTGTAATTGACATTTTAAGCTCCTATTTTTGCTGATGACCATGCATTCCGTATTCTTGTAGTTTATGTTTAGTACTGCCACAGAAAGAATGTACCGGTACCCGACTTTTACAGTGAGTCGAAAGATTCACTTTTAACTCTGACTTCCGATGCAACCGAATTATTCAGCAATCGTAACGGTTTTCACTGGCCACAAAGACGAATGCACTGCACACCTTCGTAGCTAGGTTTTGGCGTGAGGACACTTTTTAAGAGAGAACTGACCTCACTTGCTACCGCAACAAGTTTGACGAACACGATACATAAATTCAAACTATGTATAATTTTTTATTATATAGTACAGGCGTACATTTGAAAAATTCTAGCGATGGTTTATGAGTGCTGCCTAGATTTTAAAGTTGTTTATATTCTGCACTTTGCTCTCACTTATGTACATTTGAAGATGGGCTGTTCTGTCAGTTAAGTACCAATACGTAATGCACGCTTGGGTGATCATGTCTCGAATGAGACATGACTGACTGGGCAGAAGATTATCCCGCAGTAAGTTGCCATTGCTTTCTCCGGTAAACTGGTTGCCAGCCAAGGCTACTGAACCCAATCTGTCCTATTATCTAACCCATAACTGGAGGTAAGAGACGGATTAATACCTTTCCCCAGGGTATTTGTGAGTAAGTGAATGCAAGGAATTCAACTGGAATTCGAACTCGACACCCTGATTTGTCGTTTCGAGACGATATCCACTACGCCACAACGCACATATGGGCCGTTCGCGAGCACTTAATGAACGCCCAGATATGGGTATCTTTCAACGACGTTGATCTCGAACGAAACCTTGCCACTTAGTTATGACTCCGTGTCGATAAATACTACATATTCTTCTCAATGTTATCTTTACGATATTCTCATGATAAAAATTCTATGAGATTCATGTTCTTCTATGTGCTTTGTCTTTTCATGACGTAGGCGATCGTAGCTTTCCACGTCTCCCTATCCCTGGTGGCTCTTAGCACGCTTTCTCTTGTTACACCACACAACTCCCGTTCGGTTATCCACCTGGTCAGGCTCTTCAAATATGTTATCCGTTGCTTTACCCTGTCTCTTTTCCCCTCTATCTAGCCTGTTAGTATCAGGTTTTCCAAGCCCTCCTTCCTCATTGCTTGTCTCAGGAACTTTAGCTGTCTCTTCCTGATGTTCAGTATTAATTTCTTTTTCGTTTCCATCATTTCTAAAACCTCCTCATTGCTCACATGCTCGATCCATGATATCCGCAGCATCCTTTTGTAGAACCACATTTCAGTTGCTCCAATTTTTTCTTTCATCTTTGATGATATTCTACTGCCTTCAATGCTATATTGAAGAACTGACATTACATAGCAAACCAGTAATCTCTTCTTTGTTTCTAGCGAAATTTTCCTGTCTTCTGGAACGCGTCCTTTGCCATGCCAATTTGCCTTCGGATCTCATTGGCGTGCTTTCCGTCTTCTGTTAAGACGCTTGATGCGATCTAAATACACTTTGAACCGTTCCATTAGTGAGATTAAGAAATTTATTTTAATCCACTGTGTACGCTGCCACTACCGTGCAGAAACTACCCTATATCAGTGTACGAAAAATGCTTTCTTAACTGCCGTCGATGATTAGCATTTAGGATAATACAACTGTCATTGCAATTAATTCCGTAAAACAGAAATAATTTATGAAAGAACCGATTAATTCTGGTTTGTCAATAAGCAGAGACTGGCAGTCTGTTGTAACATCTAAAACTATCAATAACCTTTATATCAAGCATAACCTCTGAGCAATATTAACGAACTTTCTTTCAATTTCGATCTCTGAATAATAGCGAGTGTCTGGGACTCAATGCTAACCTCGAAATACACTTGAGACATTTTCCGTAAAGCCTAACGCTTAAGATACACCTGCCGTCAGCACGCAACTTCCAATAATAATCGTAGTTTAACTCCTTTTGAACAAAATCGATAATCTTGCTACTGTCTGAAGAAGGCACGTCTTCCAGGGAGAACGAATGATTGTAGTCAATGCATTGTCAGTTCGATTCTCTTTAGAGGATTCCTGAAAAAAGAAATGATTGTCGCCCTGAACACCTATACACTGTATATGAGTAGATAAACGGCATCAAAGCGAAGAAAAAAATATTAATGGATTTCTTCTAAAATTAAGTTATGCATAACTAATACTAATTCTGACCTCTGAAAAGTAACAATAAACTTTAGTGCAGTGTTAACGTAAAACAGCAAATTCATCGATCTCAAACAATAACTATACAGGTGTTTTCTAGCTATGAATTCAAATGTTAATGCTGGACAATAAGGTATAACTGGCCCCAGTTTTAACGCCTGAACTAATAATCCGTTATTTTGGTCTTACATAAAACTTTTATTCAAATATATTTACGTCTTTTTCTTCTTTTAGTGCATGTATTTTCCAATATTTCTCTCTTATTTTCCTCTTTTTTTTTTTTGAATCGTTCATTTAATTTGTTTCCCTTTTTTCATCACTTTTTACTTAGTCTTTCTTCCGTCTCCCTTCGGCACTCTTTTATTTTTCGCCTTTTCTTTATCATTTTTCTTCTTTCATTTTTCCTTCATTTTTATTATTTCCTATTTCTTCTTTTCCTTTTTTTCTGTTTTTCCTTTGTCTTCGCTTTTATAATATTCCTATTTTATTTTAATTTGTTACTCTTGTCTCTATTTCTTTATTTTTCTTCATATATTCTTAGCTTCTTTATCTTTGTTTTATTATTCCACCTTTATTCCCTATTCTTTTTTCTTTCTTTTCTTCTTTTTTATTTCCTCGTTTTCTTTCTCTTTCTTCCTTTGTTTCTGGCTTCTTTCTATTTTCTTTTTTCCTTTTTTTTACATTTTTCTTTCTTCTTCATATTCGCTTCCATATTTGATATATTTTTTTATTTTTCCGCCCTTTTCTTTATTTTTTTCCTTCATTTTTCTTTCTTTTCTTATTATTTTCGTTTCAATATTTGCTATTTTCTTCTTTCTGGTCGCTTTCTTTAGTTCATTCTCTCTTTTCTCATCCTTGTATCTTTTTTTCTATTAGAAATATTTCAGTTTGAAGCTCTCTCTCACTCTTTCTCTCTCTCTCTCTCTCCCTCTCTCTCTCTCTCTCTCTCTATCTAAATACATTCAGTCTATTCTTTTTTACTTTTATTTTGTTTCCTTATCCCGTCAGTTAATGAAATTCTTTCCGGGAAAAATATTCATAATCACCAACGACCGACATGAAAAGTAAAATTTACGAGCGCCATTAAATTTTACCTTTGATGACACGCTTTTATTGATCTCTAAAACAGGAAGAAATGACAGATAATTTGCTATATTCATTCCAATAAAATAAACTGTTTTGTTGCTATCATTATTATTAGTAGTAGTAGTAGCAGTAGTAGTAGTAGTAGTAGTAGTAGTAGTAGTAGTAGTAGAAGTGATTGTGCTGTTATCAGCAGTAGTATTTTTTCATTCGCATGGTTTTCTTTTTTAACCGGAGATTTTGCATGATGGATGCTCTCCATCAAGTCATACGTACTCAGAGAGCACACGCTTAGCAAATCATGAAGTGGCAGGCAATGCGGTTTTTTGAAGCGACGGTGTACGAGGTTTTATTTCAATTTGCTCAATGTCTGACTTTAAGTGTATGAACGCAAGCACACCAATGGTAACCAGAACAATAGAGGGACTAGTAAATTTCACATTCTGGTATCTTCAAACTGGAGTTCGATGTATTGCTTCAGCTTTTCAATTTCTTACGTCTTTATATTATGGTCACCAGAAACAATCATGTCGACAAGGAGGTATTTCCTTTGTCAAGGACGGTGATGTCTGAAACAATTGCTCCTCTCCTTCCCCCTTTTAATTTCTTCTGTCTTCAACTTCTGTTGTATACAAATTGGCTTCCGGCGGACAACTAGAGACTTAAGCTCAGAAATGACTTCATGACATTTTTCTTCTGATCGTTTTTTTAAAAATCTTTTTACATAGATAAAGTTTTTCGTAATGTGTAAATACTTCTTTGTATCTTTTTTTTTTTTTCAGGTATGTGCTATCAGATTATTACTATGTCATTTTTCATCATATTTCGATTTCTGCTATGGGTGCACTACCTACCAATTCTGCGGGAAGACCTAAGGCAGGTCGTAGCGTGTTGTTATGGCTCCATTTCATGTTTTTTCTATCTTCCTCATCATCCCTAGTGTTACATAGACAAAGTTCCCCTTAGTGTGTGGGCAGTACTTAATAAGACAATTTTTGTATATCTCTTAAGTTGGGGTTTCCAGGGATTCTTTCAGTGTGTTGTTTTGTTCCCTTTTTTATTATTCCAAGTGCACCTACTATCATTAGCACAACTCTTGTTTTCAATTTCCACATTTTTTCTATTTCAATTTTCAGGTCCTTATATTTTGACAGTTTCTTGAATTCCTCGGTTGCTATGTTACAATCCGCTGGACAAGCCACATCAATTAATAGACAAGTTTGTTCTTTCTGGTTTTTAACAATAATGTCCGGCCTATTTGCTTCAATTTTTCCGTTTGAGTAGATGGTGTAATCCCATAGAATGGTGACATATTCTATTTCTGTATCCGGTGCTGGGTGATGTTCATATTATTATTATTATGTCATTTTTCATCATATTTAGATTTCTGCATTGGTCTCACTACCAACCAAGTCTGCGGGGAGACCTAAGGCAGGTAGTGGCGTGTTGTTATGACTCCATTTCATGTTTTTCTATCCTCCCTATCATCCCCAGCATTACATAGATAACGTTTTCCTTAGTGTGTGGGCTGTACTTAATAATACAATTTTTTGTATATCTCTTAAGCTGGGGTTTCCAGGGATTCTTTCAATGTGTTGTTTTGTTCCATTTTTTATCATTCCAAGTGCACCTACTATCACTGGCACAACTCTTGTTTTCAATTTCCACATTTTTTCTATTTCAATTTCCAGGTCTTTATATTTTGACAGTTTTTCAAATTCCTTGATTGCTATGTTACAATCCGCTGGACAAGCCATATCAATTAATAGACAAGTTTTCTCCTTCTGGTTTTTAACAATAATGTCTGGCCTGTTTGCTTCAATTTTTCTGTCTGTGTAGATGGTGTAATCCCATAGAATGGTTACATCTTCTATTTCTGTAACCGGTGCTGGATGATGTTCATACCAGTGTTTGTTTACAGCTTTTCCATAATGTTTGCACATTGCCCAATGTAAATATTGCCCAACTCTATCGTGGCGATTTTTATATTCGTTTGGGGCAAGCACAGAACAGCCTGAGATTAGGTGGTCTATTGTTTCTTGGTGTTTATCACAAAACCTGCATTTTGGATCCATATTATTATGCATAATATTTGCCTGAAAGTTTCTCGTGAAAAGACTTTGGGCTTGTGCTGCAAGTATAAATCCTTCAGTTTCAGACTTTAATCCAGATGCACGTAACCATCGATGAGTATTAACTTTGTCAACATTGGATTTATTGGCACGTACTGGATATTGGCCATGCAGAGGTTTGTCTTGCCAGCGCTGTTTCATCTTTTCAAGAGCTTTATCTTTGGCTTTCATTTTCATATTTTTTGCCGCAATAGTTGGTTCTTGGCTACTGTTTTGCTTTTCTACAGAATCTACTAACTGTAATTCTTGTTTGTATTTACTGCCTTCTTTTATTATTGAATATTTTTCTTTCTTTCTTCATGTTGCCTTACTAATTGTATCATCCAATCCTTTGTTGTTTCTATGTATGTTAGTAAGCCAATAGTTGTTGTCTTGTATGACAATTCCAGCTGAATAAGACCCCTTCCACCTTCTTTACGGGGTATGTATAGACGGTCTACATCAGCCTTTGGGTGATGCATCCTATGCTTAGAAAGAAGCTTTCTTGTTTTAGCATCCATTCGCCTGATGTCGTTTAGAGTCCAGTTTAAGATGTTGAAGCTATATTGGACAACTGGGATTGCAAGGCTATTAATGGCCATAACTCTATTCTGTGAATTTAATTCAGTTTTTAATATCATTCGTAGCCTTCTATAGTACTCTTTACGCACTATTTCTTTCATTTTTTTATGGTGAATGTTTTCGCTCTCATTTACACCTAGGTATTTATAAGCTTCTTCTGGTTTCAATTCTTTTATTGTTACAGCAGGGTCTAGGCTAATTGAGGATGTTTCTTGTATTGATCCACGTAAAACTGTAGCTTTAGCACATTTATTCAAATTAAATTTCATTCCAATGTCTTCGCTGAAGCATTTTACAGTTTGCAGAAGACCTTCCAGCTCATTATCATTCTTGGCATATAACTTTAAGTCATCCATGTAAAATAGATGGCTTATTTTCTTTTGGCCTATTTTATAACCACATTCTGTCTTATTAAGTTGACTGGTTAGTGTTATTAATGATATGCAGAATAGTAAGGGAGATAAAGAATCACCTTGAAATATACCTCTTTTGATGTTTATTTCATCAGACTTATCGGTTCCATTTATATGATTGAGGTAAAGGGTTGTTTTCCATATAGACATGCACTGTTTGATGAAATTGATGATGACGGGCGATATCTTGTATATATTTAAAGTCTTTAAAATCCATTCATGTGGCACACTATCGAATGCCTTTCGGTAGTCTATCCAGGCAGTACTAAGATTTTTCTTTGTCTTGTAGCAGTTTTCCAGGATCATTTTGTTAATTAGCAATTGGTCTTTACAGCCATAACAGCCACGTTTGCACCCTTTTTGTTCAAGCGGTATCATGTCATTTCTTTCTAAGAATAAATATGTTTGTTTTGTTAAAATAGATGTTAGTAGTTTATATGTTGTCGGAAGACATGTAATTGGTCTGTAGTTTTTCGGGTTGTTTGTGTCACCATTCTTGGGTAGAAGAAATGTAATTCCTTTTGTCATCCATGCAGGAATTTTAGTGGGATCGTCAACCATTTCTTGGAGTTCTTTGGCTAATTTTTTATGTGCTGCATTTAAATAATATAGCCAAAAGTTAGGAATTTTATCTATACCTGGAGTTTTCCAATTGTGTGCTTTTTTTAGTGGCAAATTTAATATCATCTTCTGTAATTCCAGACCATGTCTGTTCGGGTTTATTCTTCATTCGTTCTATCTCCTGCGTAATCCAATGTACTTCCTTGCTAGGTTCTTTAGGGCAAGCCCATATCTTTTCCCAGAACTGTGTGACTTCTTCCATTCTGGGGGGTACTGTCACTTCAATTCTTTTTTTACCTATTTCCCTGTAAAATCTCTTTGTATCAGTCTGAAAGATCTTGTTTTGTCTGTAAAATTTTGCTCTTTTTTCATAGCGTCTTATTCTTTGAGCCTTCAGTTGGATTTTTTGCTTTATTTTTTCTTTATTTGATAAGACGTCATTTTCATTCCTGATGTTATATTTTTTTTCGGCTCTTCTTCTTTTCCTAGTTCTTACATTTATTCCTCTACTCAGTTCATCCAGTACTGACAGTTCACTTCTTAGTTGTTCGATTTCTTTTTCGATTTTTCTTTTCCAAGGTGGATCTTCACGTCTGCGTGACTGCCTTGTTTTTATTTTGATGTTTAATTTTTTTGTTGCTGCTGTTGCTGATGCATATATTACTTCGTTAAGATTTGTATTCGGGTCTTCATCCAGTATTGATTTCAGTGCTGCATTGTACAATTTAATAGTTCGGAGGTTTTGTTTTGTTGGTTGGAATTTTGGGAGCTGTTCACGTTCCTCCATTGTAATACTTTGTATTTGACTTAGCTGGTTTTTTATTTCTATCTTGGCTTCCTGTATATTGTTATTTTCGGTCAAATAATTATCTTCGATGTGTTCTGAACTAATTTTATTTTTGTCTTTTAACTGACTCAGACTCAGATCGCACCTTTCCAGCACTTTTAGACTTACATCATTATCTTCGCAGTGATTTGCGTGTTTCACGGTTTCTACATTATGACCTGTGATTTGTTTGATGTTATTACTTTTTATTTCTGGTTCCGGTTCCTTTTCATATTTTGTTGATTCGACTCTTCTTGTTACAATTCTTTTAATTTCGTGAATCTCAGCCTCTGACAGTCGGTTATTACGAATAATGTACCTACGTACATTGGCCAATTTATTTTCGTCAATATACTTTCTATTTGTTTGACCAACTTTTTCACGCCAAATGTCATATGTTTGGCGAGTCATGTTTTTTTGAGGTTTGAGTAACGCTTCATGAAATGCAGTCATAACGACTTTGTACTCCTCACGAGACCATTTTATTTTTTCTTTCTTTAAATATACGGTTGTAGATCTAGCTGGTGAATTTTCAGGACCATCATTAGGATTATCCTGGTTGTGGGGACCTGAAGATACATTCTTTGTGTAGGAGTTTGTTCCTATGGCAGATTTTTCGACCTCAGGTAGGTTCCCTCCTGAAGGACGGGCTCCCTGTTTATCCACTGGAAGAGCCATACTGGACTTTTTATTTCTATTTGTGTTTTTCATGTTTTTCCCACGAGTGACGCACGGGTCCAAAAGTCCACCCAAAGTTGCCCGGCACGTTGGGTAACGGTCTTTTACAAACAGGGTCCCGAAGCCTGTAGGGGATCGTTTGTGACCTCATAACGCAGTAGCCATTCACTCCTCGGCACGATTAACACCTTGAGTTGCGGGTTGTTGTTCGGAGTTTTCCTTCTCCTAAATGGGCTGCCAAGCAACATCTGACATAGACGCGATTGGAATTCAAGGAGAAAGACGGCTCAACGAAACAAAACATCAATATTACTAGAGTAGTTTGTTTAAAAAAAAAAAAAAAAAATTATAATATCTTAAGAAAAAAAAAATCCTGTTTATATTAAAACAAAATTTCATATTGAGAAAAGGAAAAATTCAAATAGAGAGACGTTTGTTGAAAAAAAAAAAAAAAAAAAAAAAAAGTAATAATTTGTTCGTCCACTTTATCTTTCATTTTTTCAACAAAGTCGTTGGTCAATATTGGATTATCATAATAAGATAAATTAAATAAGTAAATTAAAACAATAAATAAATAAAAATAAATTTATCAAAAAAAAAATACGTAGACTTTCTATAAAATAATACCATATAAATTGTTTTTCATCGGATTTAATTTATTTTCTTGTTTTGTTTGGTTTTTAAGAAAATTATAATAGTTAAAAAAAAAAAAAAAAAAAAAAAAATAATTTACACGAAATATCGACAGCTAAAGGAAATATAATACGGATGATTTTATTTAGGTTAATTTAAAGAACAAACAGATAAATTAAAATAAAGCAGAATTTTGTTAAAAAAAAAAAAAAAAAAAAAAAAAAAAAATTATTCCCTAATATCTAAAGAAAAAATCCTGTTTATATTAAAACAGAATTTCATATTGAGAAAAAGAAAAATTCAAAGAGAGAGACGCTGGTTGAAAAAAAAAAAACAAACAAACAAACTTGGATGTAACGGCCGTTCATCGGAGAAAAAAAAAAACATCACTGCACTTAGAGAGTATTGTTAAAAAAAAAAAAAAAAAAAAAAACATTTATTGCTACTATTAACCTTTGTCCTTGCAAAAAAAAAAAAAAAATTCAAATTTAATTTAATATGAAAAAAAAAAAAAAAAATGGACATACCTTTGAGTTTGAGTTTACTACCGTAACATTTAAAAATAATAATTTGTTGGCCTACTGTATTCTGTGTTATTCTTTCATTAAATCCAGCGAGAATAAAATTATCGAAAAATAAATAAATATATAAAATGAACGAACAAATTAAATATAATAAATTATTACATATTCTCTCTAAGCAAGAATATCCTAGATCGAACATTTTTTTAGTGTTTTTCGTCATATTTTTCTTTTTTTTTTTTCCTTTTCTCCTTTTTTTGTCTTGCTTTAGAAGACTAGTTAATAAATCTATTTAAAGGATCATTAAAAGAAGAAACATACAATTTGAATTATATACGAAGAAAAAATTAATGTTTATGTTTAAAATAGTGAAATTCAAAATTAATGTTTACGTTAAAAAAAAAAAAAAAAAAAAAAAAAAATCTCAAAAAATTTTTTTAATAGGAAAGAAAAAGTGGACATTTGAGTTTACTACCGTAAAATTTAAAAATAATTTGTTGGCCTACTGTATTCTGTGTTATTCTTTCATGAAATCCAACGAGAATAAGATTATCGAAAAATAAACAAATATATAAAATGAACGAACAAATATAAATAAATTATTACATATTCTTTCTAAGAAAGAATTTTTTCTAAGAAAAATTATTACATATTTTTTCTAAGAATGAATATCGTCGATCGAACAGAGCGCTTTTCGTCATATTTTTTATCGTTGTCTTGCTTTAGAAAACTAGTTAATAAATCTCTTTAAGGATCATTAAAAGAAGAAACATACAACTAAAATTATATACGAAGGGAAAAATTAATGTTTATGTTTAATATAGTTTAATATAGTGAAATGAGAAATTAATGTTTACATAAAAAAAAAGAAAAAACGTTACGTTTTCAGGAGCCTCAGAAAAGCACGTCATTCTCGTTGTAATCCCAAATTATTATTATTATTATTATTATTTCTGCATATTAATGTTCTTCTCAATCTTTCTTCTTCCTCTTCGTCTTCTTCTTCTTTTTATTATTATTATGTCATTTTTCATCAAATTTCGATTTCTGCTTTGGTCTCACTACCAACCAAGTATGCGGGGAGATCTAAGGCAGGTAGTGGCGTGTTGTTATGGCTCCATTTCATGTTTTTCTATCTTCCCTATCATCCCCATCATTGCATAGATAAAGTTTTCCTTAGTGTGTGGGCTGTACTTAATAAGACAATTTTTTGTATATCTCTTAAGCTGAGGTTTCCAGGGATTCTTTCAATGTGTTGTTTTGTTCCATTTTTTATCATTCCAAGAGCGCCTACTATCACTGGCACAACTCTTGTTTTCAATTTCCACATTTTTTCTATTTCAATTTCCAGGTCTTTATATTTTGACAGTTTTTCAAATTCCTTAATTGCTATGTTACAATCCGCTGGACAAGCCATATCAATTAATAGACAAGTTTTCTCTTTCTGGTTTTTAACAATAATGTCTGGCCTGTTTGCTTCAATTTTTCTGTCTGTGTAGATGGTCTAATCCCATAGAATGCTTACATCTTCTATTTCTGTAACCGGTGCTGGGTGATGTTCATACCAGTGTTTGTTTACAGCTTTTCCATAATGTTTGCACATTGCCCAATGTAAATATTGCCCAACTCTATCGTGGCGATTTTTATATTCATTTGGGGCAAGCACAGAACAGCCTGAGATTAGGTGGTCTACTGTTTCTTGGTTTTTATCACAAAACCTGCATTTTGGATCCATATTATTATGTATAATATTTGCCTGAAAGTTTCTCGTGAAAAAACTTTGTCTTGTGCTGCAAGAATAAAGCCTTCAGTTTCAGACTTTACTCCAGATGCACGTAACCATCGATGAGTATTAACTTTGTCAACATTGGATTTATTGGCACGTTCTGGATATTGGCTATGCAGAGGTTTGTCTTGCCAGCGCTGTTTCATCTGTTCAAGAGCTTTATCTTTGGCTTTCATTTTCATATTTTTTGCCGCAATAGTTGGTTCTTGTCTTCTGTTTTGCTTTTCTACAGAATCTACTAACTGTAAATCTTGTTTGTATTTACTGCCTTCTCTTATTATTGAATATTTTTTCTTTCTTTCTTCATGTTGCCTTACTAATTGTATCATCCAATCTTTTGTTGTTTCTATGTATGTTAGTAAGCCAATAGTTGTTGTCTTGTATAACTATTCCAGCTGAATGAGACCTCTTCCACCTTCTTTACGGGGTATGTATAGACGGTCTACATCAGCCTTTGGATGATGCATCTTATGCTTAGAAAGAAGCTTTCTTGTTTTAGCATCCATTCGCCTGATGTCGTTTAGAGTCCAGTTTAAGATGTTAAATCTATATTGGACAACTGGGATTGCAAGGCTATTAATGGCCATAACTCTGTTCTGTGAATTTAATTCAGTTTTTAATATCATTCGTAGCCTTCTATAGTACTCTTTACGCATTATTTCTTTCATTTTTTTATGGTGAATGTTTTCGCTCTCATTTACACCTAGGTATTTAGAAGCTTCTTCTGGTTTCAATTCTTTTATTGTTACAGCAGGGACTAAGCTAATTGAGGATGTTTCTTGTATTGATCCACGTAAAACTGTAGCTTTAGCACATTTATTCAAATTAAATTTCTTTCCAATGTCTTCGCTGAAGCATTTTACAGTTTGCAGAAGACCTTCCAGCTCATTATCATTCTTAACATATAACTTTAAGTCATCCATGTAAAATAGATGGCTTATTTTCTTTTGGCCTATTTTATAACCACATTCTGTCTTATTAAATTGACTGGTTAGTGCTATTAATGATATGCAGAATAGTAAGGGAGATAAAGAATCACCTTGAAATATACCTCTTTTGATGTTTATTTCATCAGACTTATTGGTTCCATTTATATGATTGAAGGAAAGGGTTGTTTTCCATATAGACATGCACTGTTTGATGAAATTGATGATGACGGGCGATATCTTGTATATATTTAAAGTCTTTAAAATCCAGGAATGTGGCACACTATCGAATGCCTTTCAATAATCTATCCAGGGAGTACTAAGATTTTTCTTTTTACTGTAGCAGTTTTCCAGGATCATTTTGTTAATTAGCAATTGGTCTTTACAACCATAACAGCCACGTTTGCACCCTTTTTCGTTCAAGCGGTATCATGTCATTTCTTTCTAAGAATAAATATGTCTGTTTTGTTAAAATAGATGTTAATAGTTTATATGTTGTCGGAAGACATGTAATTGATCTGTAGTTTTTCGGGTTGTTTGTGTCATCATTCTTGGGTAGAAGAAATGTAATTCCTTTGGTCATCCATGCAGGAATTTTAGTGGGATCGTCAACCATTTCTTGAAGTTCTTTGGCTAGTTTTTGATGTGCTGCATTTAAATAATATAGCCAAAAGTTAGGAATTTTATCTATACCTGGGAATTTCCAATTGTGTGTTTTTTTTAGTGCAAATTTAACATCATCTTCTGTAATTCCAGACCATGTCTGTTCTGGTTTATTTTTCATTCGTTCTATCTCTTTCGCAATCCAATGTACTTCCTTGCTATGTTCATTAGGGCAAGCCCATATCTTTTCCCAGAACTGTGTGACTTCGTCCATTCTGGGGGTGACTGTCACTTCAATTCTTTTTTTACCTATTTCCCTGTAAAATCTCTTTGTATCAGTCTGAAAAATCTTGCTCTTTTTTCATAGCGTCTTATTCTTTGAGCCTTCAGTTGGATTTTTTGCTTTATTTTTTCTTTATTTGATAAGACTTCATTATTATTATTATTATTATGTCATTTTTCATCATATTTCCATTTCTGCTTTAGTCTCACTACCAACCAAGTCTGCGGGGAGATCTAAGGCAGGTAGTGGCGTGTTGTTATGGCTCCATTTCATGTTTTTCTATCTTCCCTATCATCTCCAGCATTACATAGATAAAGTTTTCCTTAGTGTGTGGGCTGTACTTAATAATACAATTTTTTGTATGTCTCTTAAGCTGGGGTTTCCATGGATTCCCTCAATGTGTTGTTTTGTTCCATTTTTTATCATTCCAAGTGCACCCACTATCACTGGCACAACTCTTGTTTTCAATTTCCACATTTTTTTTATTTCAATTTCCAGGTCTTTATATTTTGACAGTTTTTCAAATTCCTTGATTGCTATGTTACAATCCGCTGGACAAGCCATATCAATTAATAGACAAGTTTTCTCCTTCTGGTTTTTAACAATAATGTCTGGCCTGTTTGCTTCAATTTTTCTGTCTGTGTAGATGGTCTAATCCCATAGAATGCTTACATCTTCTATTTCTGTAACCGATGCTGGGTGATGTTCATACCAGTGTTTGCCTACAGCTTTTCCATAATGTTTGCATATTGCCCAATGTAAATATTGCCCAACTCTATCGTGGCGATTTTTATATTCATTTGGGGCAAGCACAGAACAGCCTGAGATTAGGTGGTCTATTGTTTCTTGGTGTTTATCACAAAACCTGCATTTTGGATCCATATTATTATGCATAATATTTGCCTGAAAGTTTCTCGTGAAAAGACTTTGGTCTTGTGCTGCAAGAATAAAGCCTTCAATTTCGGACTTTAATCCAGATGCACGTAACCATCGATGAGTATTAACTTTGTCAACATTGGATTTATTGGCACGTACTGGATATTGGCCATGCAGAGGTTTGTCTTGCCAGCGCTGTTTCATCTGTTCAAGAGCTTTATCTTTGGCTTCCATTTTCATATTCTTTGCCGCAATAGTTGGTTCTTGTCTTCTGTTTTGCTTTTCTACAGAATCTACTAACTGTAAATCTTGTTTGTATTTACTGCCTTCTCTTATTATTGAATATTTTTTCTTTCTTTCTTCATGTTGCCTTACTAATTGTATCATCCAATCTTTTGTTGTTTCTATGTATGTTAGTAAGCCAATAGTTGTTGTCTTGTATAACTATTCCAGCTGAATGAGACCTCTTCCACCTTCTTTACGGGGTATGTATAGACGGTCTACATCAGCCTTTGGATGATGCATCTTATGCTTAGAAAGAAGCTTTCTTGTTTTAGCATCCATTCGCCTGATGTCGTTTAGAGTCCAGTTTAAGATGTTAAATCTATATTGGACAACTGGGATTGCAAGGCTATTAATGGCCATAACTATGTTCTGTGAATTTAATTCAGTTTTTAATATCATTCGTAGCCTTCTATAGTACTCTTTACGCACTATTTCTTTCATTTTTTTATGGTGAATGTTTTCGCTCTCATTTACACCTAGGTATTTATAAGCTTCTTCTGGTTTCAATTCTTTTATTGTTACAGCAGGGTCTAGGCTAATTGAGGATGTTTCTTGTATTGATCCCCGTAAAACTGTAGCTTTAGCACATTTATTCAAATTAAATTTCATTCCAATGTCTTCGCTGAAGCATTTTACAATTTGCAGAAGACCTTCCAGTTCATTATCATTCTTAGCATATAACTTCAAGTCATCCATGTAAAATAGATGGCTTATTTTCTATTGTCCTATTTTATGACCACATTCTGTCTTGTTAAGTTGTCTGGTTAGTGCTATTAATGATATGCAGAATAGTAAGGGAGATAAAGAATCACCTTGAAATATACCTCTTTTGATGTTTATTTCATCAGACTTATAGGTTCCATTTATATGATTGAGGTAAGGGGTTGTTTTCCATATAGACATGCACTGTTTGATGAAATTAATGATGACGGGCGATATCTTGTATATATTTAAAGTCTTTAAAATCCAGGAATGTGGCACACTATCGAATGCCTTTCAATAATCTATCCCGGCTGTACTAAGATTTTTCTTTGTACTGTAGCAGTTTTCCAGGATCATTTTGTTAATCAGCAATTGGTCTTTACAACCATAACAGCCACGTTTGCACCCTTTTTGTTCAAGCGGTATCATGTCATTTCTTTCTAAGAATAAATATGTTTGTTTTGTTAAAATAGATGTTAGTAGTTTATATGTTGTCGGAAGACATGTAATTGGTCTGTAGTTTTCGGGTTGTTTGTATCATCATTCTTGGGTAGAAGAAATGTAATTCCTTTGGTCATCCATGCAGGAATTTTAGTGGGATCGTCAACCATTTCTTGAAGTTCTTTGGCTAGTTTTTTATGTGCTGCATTTAAATAATATAGCCAAAAGTTAGGAATTTTATCTATACCTGGGAATTTCCAATTGTGTGCTTTTTTTAGTGCAAATTTAACATCATCTTCTGTAATTCCAGACCATGTCTGTTCTGGTTTATTTTTCATTCGTTCTATCTATTGCGCAATCCAATGCACTTCCTTGCTAAGTTCTTTAGGGCAAGCCCATATCTTTTCCCAGAACTGTGTGACTTCTTCCATTCTGGGGGGGGACTGTCACTTCAATTCTTTTTTTACTTATTTCCCTGTAAAATCTCTTTGTATCAGTCTGAAAAACCTTGTTTTGTCTGTAAAATCTTGCTCTTTTTTCATAGCGTCTTATTATTTGAGCCTTCAGTTGGATTTTTTGCTTTATTTTTTCTTTATTTGATAAGACTTCATTATGATTATTATTATTATTATTATTATTATTATTATTATTATTTTGCCATTTTCATCAAAGTTCGATTTCTTCTATGGTCAAGTCTCCGGAAAGATATAAGGCAAATCGTTGTGTGTTGTTATGATTGCATTTCATGTTTTTTTTTTGTTTTTTTTTATCTAGATAAAGTTCACCTTACTGTGTGGGCTGTATTTAACAAGACAACTTTTTGTATATCTCTAAAGCTGGGATTTCCATGGATTCTTTCAATGTGTTGTTTTGTTCAATTTATTATCATTCCATGTGCACCTATTATCACTGGAACTCTTCATGTTTTCAATTTCCACATTTTTCATATTTCAATTTCAAAGTCTCTATGTTTTGAAAAGGTTTTTTTTTATTCCTTGGTTGCAATCCACTGGACATCCTGTATCAACTAGTATTTGTCTGACCGTATCAATTAGTAGGCAAGTTTTTTTTTTTTTTTTTTTTTGGTTTCTGACAATAATGTTCAGCGTATTTGTTTCAGTGATTCTGTCTGTGTATGTAGTATAATCCCATAGAACGTTAATATTTTCTATTTCTGTAACCAGTGCTGGGTGATGTTCATATAAGTGTTTGTTTAAATATTTTCAAAGGGTTTGCACATTGTGTAGTATCAATATTGCCCCACTCTATCGTGACTTTATATTCATTTTGTGTATTTATATTCATCTTGGTCTAATACAGAACATCTTGAGATAATATTTGGTCTATTGTATCCTAGTATTTGTTACTTGCCTGCGTTTGGAATTCACATTACTATGTATGATTTTTGTCTGAAGTTCCTAATGGAAAGACTTTGGTTTTGCGCTGCAAGAATAAAGCCTTCAGTTTCAGACTTTAATCCAGATGCTCGTAACCATCGATTAGTATTAACTTCATCAATGTCGGGTTTATTGGCACGTTTTGAATATTGGCCATATATAGGTTTGTCTTACCAGCGTTGCTTCATCTGCTCCTTGGCCTTCTTTTTTATATTTTTGTTTCAATAACTGGTTCTTGGCTTCTGTTTGCTTTTCTACAAAATCTAAGAATTGTAAATTTTCTTTATATTCAATGCCATCTTTTATTATTGAATATATCTTTCTTTCTGTCTTTATGTTTTTTGACTAACTGTATCACACAGTTCTTTGTTGTTTCTATGTATTCTATAAATCCAATAGTTGTTGTCTTGTATGTTTTGTGGATTTGGTGTGGCAAAATATTCTTCACCAAGTTGTTGTGGCTTTGTCAGGGACTGAAAGTAAGACACGGAAATACAAAGGTAGGTTCAAACAGTGTATTAGTATATACAGAACATATATACAATAATAAATGTTATGAACTGTAAGACAGAACAAAGAAAAAGAATGGAAGTTAGTGTGTTAGGAGATGTCTATTAACCTTACATTTAAATTCCTGGAGATTGTAACCGTCGGGGAAGCAGTCATGTGGAAGAGAATTCCACAGTCGGGAAGTGCGTGAAAAAAAACTGTTGGAGTAGAAGTTGCGGTTGCATTTTATCAGTTTCACTGTAATAGGGTGGGGTCTAGTTGCTAATCTAGTATCTCGTGCAAATTCGAACCTAGGGGGCACCAGTGATCTAAGTTCATCGGAGCAGAAGCCGTGAAAGTATTTATAGAAGAGACACAGGGAAGCCACGTAGCGCCGGTGAGAGAGAGACTGCAGGCGGTCTGCTAAGTCGGTATCGATCACATTACAGACCCTCCGCTGTACCTTGTCTAGAAGCCCAAGGAGAATAGCAGGGGCACCCGACCAGATATGGCAACAGTATTCAATGCACGGGCGGATGGTAGATTTATAAATGCGCAGGATAGATTCAGACGGAAAAAAAACCTCCGGGCCCTGCACAGTGAAGCGACATTCATAGCAGCGGATTTAGCAATGGATTCGTTATAATCATTCCACTTGAGGTCCGCTGAGAGTGTGAGACCAAGGAGGCGTAGTGTTTTACTCTCTGGGAGGTAAGCCTGGTCCATGCTAATAGGAGGTAGGTGCGATTGTCTATGATGATTAATTGATAGTAGCTTCGTTTTAGAAGGATTAAAATTTACGAGCCATTTCTTACCCCAGTCCACTACGGATTGGAGGTCCTTTCCAAGCTCGGCTGCAAGGTTAGCTTTGTCGCCCGCACCAGATTTTTGGTCGAGGTGAGAATAAACTGTGATGTCATCGGCGTACATACCTACTTGGGATCTTATGGTATCAGGGAGATCATTAATGTAGATCAGAAAGAGCGTAGGACCTAGGATAGAGCCTTGAGGGACACCCGCGTTCGTATAGTAGTTCTGGGAGGCATGTTCGTTTAATACCACTTTCAATGTGCGGTTAGATAGGAATGACTGGATTAGTTCAAACAATTGTCCAGCTATACCATAGCTCCGCAGTTTGCATAGAAGACCAGCATGCCAAACTCTGTCGAACGCTTTAGGATATCCAAGGCAACGGTTCGGGCTTCACCATTCCTATCGAGTGCCTGATATATGTACTCGGTGATGGTTGTTAGCATATCAGCAGTAGACCTGGTGAAGAGGAAGCCATATTGTTTGTCTGAGAGGAGCCCGTGGGCGGTGAGATGCTGAACGACCTCGGCCTTGATAATGGCTTCGAACACTTTGCCGAAGATCGGAAGAAGGCTGATTGGTCGGTAATTTGCGGGGTCCGAGGGTTCTCCAGTGTTTTTAAATATAGGAACTACAGAGGAAGATTTTCAACAGGCAGGAAAGCAGGAAGCAGATAGGCAGGAGTTGTAGAGCTTAGAAAGTACAACGGAAAGTTCGGGGGCACATTTCTTTAAGACTATGATTGGGATTCCGTCCCCTCCGCTCGCTTTGTGAGGGTCAAATTTTGAAATTGTCTTAGAGACAAGCTAGAGTGTAATATGGACGTTAGTCTTTTTATAGTACCTCGTTTACACCTGTTTTGCTCAAACGGTAGTATGTCATTTCTTTCCAAGAAGATATATGTCAGTTTTATTAAAATAGATATCAATAGTTTGTAAGTTGTGGGAACACATGAAATTGATCCACAGTTTTTCAGAAAACACTAAAAGTTATCAACAAAAACGTTTTGGCCGATCGTAAATTGAAGTTGTGTCAGTTAGCAGAGGATTGAACATATCAAAAGGCAGTGTATTCAGCATTTTACATGAACAATGAGGAAGCCATGTTCAAAGTGGATGCAGCGTTTGCTCACAGTCGATCAAAAACTACAACACGTCGACGACGATTTAGAGTGGTCGTTACTATTCAATTCTTATTGTTGCATGTTCGGTTGACAAGTTAACTTACTTTTATGTGCACTTTTTATATTATATCTCTTCTGCCATTATTCATATGATACATCTTCACTAAATTGTACACTGAAGCAGTAATGTTCATCATCTGGGAGGCTTCGACCCCGATCATAGAATTGTGTTGATTTTTATTCCCTTGCCGGTTAGACAACATTTTACAGTAATTAGAGAAAAAAATCAGTCGCATTCATGTTTAACATTTATGTGGAGCAATGGATAGCGATTTGGCTTGAAGAATCAGGGAGCCGAATTCTAATTCCAGTCGAATCTATTGGTTTCACTTCTGGGAAAGATATGAATCCATCTCTTCTTCCCCACCAAGCTATGGGTAAATAGCAAGGCAGACTTGGGTTCTATAGCATTGGGTGGCAACTGATCTAGTAAAAGGAAAAACTTTGAATTCAAACGAGCCCGGAAAACGTTCTAATTGCAGAAAAGGGCTCTAGGAACAATTGTACCCAATTCTTTACAGCTACCCCTTTATCAGAAGTTGTTAATTCAACATTTTTTTAGATTATTCGATTATATCTCTTGTACTAGCCATTGACTTGAGGGTTATATGGTATCATGATTACGCCTTATCTTGTAGGAATCGGCGTACGCGTTTGGATCTATATGAAGATCACTGTCCGAGTTAATATACGCGGACAGCCCGAAGACTTCAAAAACTGAGCAATGTTTGAATGAATCCTGCGAATATTCATCAATTATTGTCAGCATGAATATTTTTGCGATTTTTTGGAGAAAAGTAGATTCTCAAAATGCGTTGCAATCCTTTCTGAGTGTTGCGTAGTTTTGATGACCTTGCTGGTGTTATGACGGTTAAACCTGGGTTTATTCTCAGCAACATTCTTACATAAGAAACCTGGTAACATTTTTCACATCCTATACTGAGTACAGACAGAAGGTTTCTGATTTTCGAAATGTGATTCATTGTAATCTCTTTAATTCTTCTTTGTTATCAGTGAAACTACATACATGAAAAGAGAGGGGGAGAGAGAGAGAGAGAGAGAGAGAGAGACTGCAGCGGTGTTTTTATTAAAAGTCGGTATGTTACATCACGAGTAACACGAGAATTCCATCATCCATGTCGCTATCCGCTCACTTTTGATTTTTCGTTTAAAAATAAATGCGATGAGATTTTTTATTTGGAAGTTACCAATTTGCAATCAGGTAATAGATTATTAAAAAGGGCTGGGTACGGAATTCTTATGGCAGCTAGGCCACAGATTTTAAATGTTGGTTTAGAGGCTCCGAAAGGTAATTCTATTAATGATTGTGGACGCATTAATTTGTGCGCTAATATTAGGTCGCAACATCTTACTCTTTGGTATAAATTACCAATTAATTTTAGGTCAAGTGTATACGAGTACTTGCATGAAAATGATGGGCTTGCTATCTCAAATTTGTTAAATCATGAATAGGTTCTCCATGAATTTTCTTTCACAATGCTTGCTTTAAAGGAAGGTCGGTCCCTTGTCTGTTTTCCCTAAACAAGACTCTGCCCTTCGGCAGATTCTTGTTTGGATTCCTCTCTACCTGGAGGCAGTGAGTTGATCAAGAGAGAGAGAGAGAGAGAGAGAGAGAGAGCTTTGCTTAGCTCTGAATACAATTACATTTCTCCTGAATATACGCATTCAGTACAGATTCATTAAATGGTGGAAACAGATCATATCACAAACGCATGCACAAAAATCGATTATTTAATAGGAAAGATTTTACTTTTTTTGTTTCTTTACAAAGATATATTCAAAAACTTAACATTAAGTACATAGATAATTGTAGGTAAATACATAACTCAATCAATGATTCTCCCACGAAATAACGAATATATATCATTTTTTAAAATGCATTCTTTCTTTGCCAGTGCTCTTTTTCTGTTGTCAATATTAATTACTTAAGGCAAATATTATACGATGTAAGATCTCTGAGCTAGAGTCAGCTAATATCTACGTGTCCAGTTACGGATATTGATCCAGCTTTTAATAAAACAATCATAGGAGATAGGGAAATCCTTTTAAAATAGAATAAAACGTAGAATCAGAAAGATGAACAGTAGAAATAAAAGGTACTATATTAGATAAAGAGAATAAAAGAAGTAAAATAAAGAAAGAGTCAGGGGAACAATAAAGTATGGCTATGGAAAAATGAATAAAAGACAAAAAGAGGGCGCAAGAAAAATAATACCAAGAATTAAAGGAAGAAGAAAAGGAATTTGAGAATATAAGGCACAAATTCAAGAGAAAGAAAGAAAGAAAGAGAAAAAGCAAAAAGTAAGAACAGGAATGTGAAAAATATAGGCAACATGTCAAAAGAAAGAAAGAAAGAAGGAAAGAAAGAAAGAGAAAAAGAATGCAAAATACTCTAGTGCATTTCAAACAGAAATTATATTGAATAGAATCTAAAACTTTTTCAATTATTTTTAATCTTTCAATTTTTTCGCCATTTTTAAGCGCTGAATACATTTGTAAACAAAAGTTAATTCTCGGTTTCAAAAATCTTGGACAAATAAAATATACATCTGTGACACATTATTTTTAGAAACATTAGCAAATTTTATGTTCAATTAATCTGATTTACACAAGTATTATTTATTTTTAGCGTGGAATTAAAAAAAAACTATTTCTTAATCACAGAAGTGAATGTTTTTACCTGTCCTCCGTATATGAAATGTGTTGACAGGTTTATAAGATAAATATGGCGATTAAAAGTATCATAATTTTATAATTTCTTCTAGTAAGGGGAGGAAGCTTTGAATAATATGACGTTTCAATTTACACATAGAAATCACTATACAAAAAACTTCAAATACACAAAAAACTTTAAAATTATTTTTAAAATAGGGAAGCGGAAAAATTTATATTAAACTTTTTAAATTTCGATTACTAAATACATATATACTTAATTAATGAGTTTTTAAACTAACCCCAACAAATGTTTGAAGTATCTTAAAAATACTTTGAAACATCATAAACTATTATAATTTTTAAAAAAATGAAAACAGTTCTTTTAAATTTTCATTATTAATCGAAAAAACTTTTTCATCAGAATATTATGTCTTTAATTTTCATTATTTATTCAAGCAATTAAAAGCTTATCAAATTAAATTATATCATAGTTATATTGCATTTTTTATATTACTATGAGGAGCAGATTTTCGGAAATACAGGCAAAATTTTTCAAAGGAATAAAGGATTATTTATATTTCATAATGCGTCCTGCGTTTAATTAAAAAAATACTTTATCGCCACAAAATTTAATTTCTTAAAATTAAATGAATTTACGTTGAGTGGGGGTAACATATGTAAAAAACTATTTTTACCAAGATATTTGAAAATAAGGATGTGCGTTGTGGTACAGTGGATATCGGCTCGGAACGGGGAGCCGAGTTCGAATTCCAGTTGAATCCATTGTATTCACTTACGCGCAAATACCCTTGGGAAAGGTATTAATCCGTCTCTTCCTTCCAGTTATGGGCTAAATAGCAGGAAAGATTGGGTTCTATAGGCTTGGTCGGCAACTAGTCTACCGCAGAAAGCAATGGCAATCTACTGCAAGATAATCTTCTGCCCAGTCAGTCATGTCTCTTTCGAGACATGATCGCCCAAGTGTGTATCACCTATTTGCACTTAAATGACTGACTGATTAATCCGTCTCTTCCCTCTAGTAATGTTTTAAATAGTAGGATAGATGGGTTCTATAACCTTGGCTTAAACCAGTCTACTCCAGATAGCAATGGCAACCTACTTCGGGATAATTCTCTGTACATTCAGTTATGTCTCTTTCGAGACATGATCGCACATAACGTGTATTACGTATGGCACTTAACTGACTGATTTTCTTGTGGAATTAGTCTGTGATTTTTTCCGTTTGATGATTGTTTTATGATGATAGTATTTACATTATTTACATTGTTTGGATTGTTGTCCTCGCCTTTATTGCCATATTCATATTAACGACGTTTCGACTATTGTACGCTCATCAGAGACACATGACTCAGTAGATAAAAGCTTTCGTTACATCCAGAGACTTGGATCAAAAAGATGTGATTTTAATGCATGGCTACAGAGTGATAACAAATAATTTAAGAAATTGAATTAATGTGACATAACTAAGACAACCGGAAGTGACATGGCTCATTTATCACTATATCTAAGTGATAGAAATAAATGCTTCGGTCCAAAATGCCAATCACCTGATGGAGGCCGGGTCGTACAACAGTCAAAACATCAGGAATATGAATATGGCAATAAATATGAGGACACCTGTCTGCATAATGTAAATAACTAACACCTTAACTAAGACAACTAAGGGCAGCAGATAACTTTTAAACATATACCAACACAAAATAAAATCACATTTCAATGTAGTCACAACATAAGTTTTTGTTTGTAACATTTCGGTCTCACGTAGTGTGATGTCATAGAACTGCATTACAAATTTACGACCTGCGTCTGATATTCGATGACTGTTATTGTCGCATAGCAATGTCAACAAAAGATAATATCATCTTTGATGTCTTTATGTTAACGTCTCTGTAACCTTTCTGAAGATGGCTCATGTGAGCTCAAAGCTTAGAACAAAAATAATAAAAAAATATCTAAATGTTGGACAATTTTTGTATTTATTTTCACCTGAATTTAAAGCCAAATACGATGTTTATAACGGCTCAACATTAAACGTAATAGACATTCACTGCCTGGTATATTTAACAACATATATAACAGAATACACAGCACTTACTTGCTACCTAGGTTTCGATCTTGCTGGTCTCTTCTGTCAAAAGGTTTGATTGCCCAAAGTGACCAATGTGGTCGAAACTTAGCTACCAGGTTAGTTGTGTGTATTCTGTTTTTGATATATTGTTAGCTTTGCAGATTCCGTTAATTCTTTTGATTGTACATTGAGCACGTTTTTCGATCTGCAGCTTGCTGGTCGAACGACCCACTATCTTACTAATATATATATATATATATATATATATATATATATATATATAAAGAATACCTAAAGAGCCAGACAACTTATCTAGGTTTCACTTAAACGGATCGATCCGTTTAGGTAAAACCTAGCTAGGTTGTCTGGCTCTCTAGATATTCTTTATTTATTTCGCTCTAGCTATGTATTGAGCGCTTTTTTGTTGGTTGATTGTTCGTGTCGAGGTTTTTTTTCGGGGGGGGGGGGCACGTACTGAATAGATTTGAGCTCTTTTGACTGATGTTTATGTACTTAGCTCTTTCTTTTTTTAAACCATTTTTCTCTTTCTTCGTAGATACGTGGAACAGATATATATACATATCAGACTGAATATATCTGTATTAATTACAAAATTATTAGTGTCAAAATGAAAACTTATTATAGCCCACATGTTTTGTCTTCTGCATGGATTTTATTTTGTAACAAGTAGTTATATACAATTGTGTCACTTCACGTCCTACTTAGCTTACGCGACTTTTTGACCAACTTAATGAATATTTATGAACGCACTTGAATTATTTTCTTTTAAACCAATGCACTTTTGCTCTTGTATATAAATACTGGCAAAATAAAATCCTTGTATTTGTTTGATAAAGTCGTCATAGGACGATAGGCTTCGGCTGAGATGAGTTTTCATTTTGTCTTTGTCTTTTCCTTCTTTCCTTCTATCTATCTATCTATCTATCTATCTATCTATCTATCTATCTATCTATCTAATTATGAAGAAAATCATGTCACATTTGATAAGTCAATCGCATCCTTGATCTTACATGTCACATAAACAACTCTAGAATTAATCTCCCAAACCAAAGAAATCGCCAGTCATGATACATTTTATTTTCCATGAATACGATCGAAATTTAGTGCGAGGGGAATTTTTCTCCTTGACTGCTCGAGGCCTTTCTTTTTCGTTTGATCATGTCTTATTTCTAACTCTAGTTCAATGTCTGTCTGCAGCAGGTTTTTTTTCTTTTCTTTTTACGTTACAAGGCACTGCCAAGCAGAACGCGGGGCAATTGGCAGTTGAACATTCGAATCGCAAAGAATTCTTAATAAACTTAGTTCTTACAAAGAATCATTCCTCACCGTTCCTCGAACTCGCAGATTTGGCGCCCGGTCCAAATCGAATTGACAAGCCGATCAGTTAATCGAAGTTGCAAAAAACGCTAAGCCTCTACTGAAAGAAGACTCAAAGAGTTGGAGTCGACAGACCGTTACATCGATTTGGAAGATAACGGAATAAAAGCATATATGATAATGCTTTCGGAATGGTGAATGAAAGCGTTTGACAAAGTGTATTTGGGATTTAGATTGGCAGTACTGAAATAACGGTCACAAAGAAAAAAAAAGTTGCGGGTCGTACTGAAAGTTGTGGGAGATATCCGGACCCAGTATTTGCCGGGATTTGGATTGTTTTAAGCTGAATTCTTCTTCTTCTTCTTCTTCTTCTTCTTCTTCTTCTTCTTCTTCTTCTATGTGCCATGTCCCTTCAGGACGTAAGCGATCATAGCCTTCTACGTCTGTTTATCCCTGGAGGCTTTTAGTCCGCTTTCTCCTTTAACCCCACCTAAACCCCGCACTGTCATCCACCTGCTCAGGCTCTTTAAATATGTTATCCGCTGCTTTCCTGTTTTTCCCTCGATCTGACCTGTGAGTATCAGATTCTCTAAGCCTTCCTTCCCATCACATTTCCCAGGATTTAAGCTGTCTTTTCCTGATGCTCAGTATGAATTTCCTTTTCGTTTCTATCCTTTCCAAAACCTCATCATTGATTACATGTTCAGTCCATGATATCTGCAACATCCTCTTGTAGAACCACATTGCAGGTGCTTCAAGTTTTTTTCTTTCATCTTTGATAATATTGTCCAGCATTCACTGCCATATTGAAGAATAGACATTACATAGTAATCCAGTACTCTCTTCCTTGTTTCTAGCGAAATATTCCTGTCTTTTAATACTCTGCTCATCTTCTGGAATGCGTAGTTCGCCAGGCCAATTCTCCTTCGGATCTCAGTGTCGCACTTTCCGTCTTCTGTTAGAAGAATTCTTAAGTACTTACATTTTTGAACATGCTTGATTTTAGTATCCTCAACCCGTAATTGGTATTTTAGGCTCTTCTATTTGCTGATGACTATACATTCGGTTTTCTTGTAGTTTATTTGTAGTCCATACTTTCAACTTTCTTCGTCTACCTTTTTAGGTCTTGTAGTTTTCTTTCCATACCGGCTAAAAGCTGAATCTTACCAATTGTAAATGTTTTTCTGTATCACATGCAGCTCTTGAATTGTTCTGTCATCTTTTACGACTGTTTACATTCTTTATCCTGGTTTTAGCAATAAAATTCACCTTATATAAGGCTTGAGAGTCGCTAGATTCAGAAAAGAAAAATAGGCTTCACGATGTAAATATTTTTAGGTGTTATACAACAGACGTGTTTAAGATAGAAAGTGGGTGGAGGTACATTCACAATTCTGGAAAGCATAGGTGCCTTATTAACTTTTCCGGAAAACGCAGGCCGGTTGACATAAAATACGAGTATTTAAAATGAAATGTTGCGACTATATCAAATACGAGTATCCACTGAAATAATGTTTAAAGTAACGTGTGTGCGTGTGTGCGGGCTTACTAAGTGTAGATGTGTGTGTGCGTTTGTGTCTATCTCAGTGTGTGTGTTTGTCTGGGTGTCTATCTGAAAGAATGCGTGTTTGTGTCTATCTGTAGGTGTGTGTATGTTTGTGTCTGTCTGAGTGTGTGAGTTTATGTCTATCTAAGCGTGAGTGTGTGTATGTGTTTGTGACTATCTGAGTGTGCGTGTGTGTATGTTTTGTGTCTATTTGAGTATGTATGTATTTGTGTCTATCTGAGTGCGCGTGTGTGTGTATGTGTTTGTGTCTATCTGAATGCGAGTTTGTCTATGTTATATCTATCTGATTGTGAATGTGTGTGTCTATCTGAGTTTCAGTGTGTGTGCATGTGTGTGTGTGAGAGAGTGTTTTTGTCTATCTGAGTGTGTGTGTTTGTATCTATCTGAATGTGAGTGCGTGTTTGTGTGCCTGTATACATATGTTTTGTGTCTATCTGAGTGTGTTATATGTGTTTGTATCTGAGTGCGTGTGTATGTGTTTGTGTTTGTGTCTATCTGAATGCGAGTTTGTGTGTTATATCTATCTGAGTGTGAATGTGGGTGTCTATCTGAGTTTGAGTGTGAGTGTGAGTGTGTTTGTATCTATCCGAGTGTGAATGCCTGTTTGTGTGCGTGTATACGTATGTGTCTATCTGAGTGTGTGTGTATGGGTGTATGACTGTTGTTGTCTTAGATCATTGCCGCTCTTCCTATATCATCTTTTTTAGCTATATTGTGACAGAGTGTGACAAGAAGCTAAGAGTACCAGGTATTCGTAGAGATATCAAATTATAGACAAGGAATACATAATTAGTTAGTAAGAGCGATGGGTCAATTGTCGTCATCATACATTTATAATTGAAAATAAGCGTGTTTGTGTTTATCTGTAAGAGTGTGCATGCGTTTGTGTCTATCTGAGTGTGTGAGTTTATGTCTATCTGAGCGTGAGCGCGTGTATGTGTTTCTGTCTATCACAGTGTGCCTATGTGTATGTTTTTTGTGCATTTGAATGTGTTTTTATGAGTTTCTGTCCATTTGAATGCTAGTGTATATGCGTATCTGTTTGTGTCTATCTGAATTCAAGTGTGTGTGTGTGTGTGTGTGTTATATCTATCTGAGTGTGAATGTGTGTGTCTATCAGAGTTTAAGTGTGTGTGTAAGTGTTTTTGTCTATCTGAGTATGAGTGTGTTTGTGTCTATCTCAGTGTGTGTGTGTTTGTGTCTATCTCAGTGTGTGTGCTTGTGTCTATCTTAATGTGTGCGTGTTTGTGTCTATCTGTAAGCTTGTTTATGTGTTTGTGTCAATCTGACTGTTTGAGTTTTATGTTTATCTTAGCGTGAGTGTGTGTATATGTTTCTGTCATACGCTTTGTTTTGTATTTTGTCGACTGCACGGTATAGTAGGGTCAGTTGGGAACCAGCTGCAAGAAAAGAAGCACTATGACACACATCACTTTGGCATAAATCTAGAAAAGACATGCTTTTCTACTTGGTATTTGCACCGTTATCTCTATAAGGATATTTTAGACTATTTGGGTGCAGAGGGTTTGAAAAAGTTGGATGATATATTCAGTCAACATCATGGTGTTTGCAGTGATCGCTAGTGATGACGTTGTTATACCTCCGTTATTCTTCCTACAGAACTCAACACGGGGGCCTACATCAAGTGACTTGAGTAGGTAGTGCTGCCCTGAGTCAAGACGGTGTTTACAGGAAAAAACTAAAATCTAAACATGTGAACAACGGCTATGTTTCTGAGAAAATAGAAAGAAGACACTTATAATTATCATCAAAAAGAGTGAGATAAAATCTAAGTCAACTAATGAGGAACGAAGTGTTGTTAGATTTAAAGCTGGAGAAGAGGATCAAATTTTACTGGAAATAAGAGGCCGGAAGAACGTTATACAAGTGAAAATCGATATCTAATCTCTTAAATTCCTCACGAAAAAGAAATGACTTGACGCGGTTCTAACTAAGAAAACTTAGTATATCATTGGCAAAGCATGTGAGAAATAAATAGGCTTTACGGAAAAGAGAGACTATATGGGAGCTTCAAATAACGCCCAAAAAGAGGCACATAACGAGAAAAGAGTGCATAGAGAATTTAACACTCACATGATATATCTAGCTGTTTCAGCTGCAAAATGGCGAGGCCTAGATGAGAATCTGGGACTAAGATTAAGTTCGTAAAATCATGTGGGAAGGTGACAAAAAGCGAGATATCAAGTGTCTGGATGGATAAGTTTATTGAAATGGTAGGATTAAATTATTCTTTTCTAAATTGGGCTTTTCCATCTGAATTGTTTCTGCTGTTTCTTATTTTCTTATTTTTTGATTTTTACATATTATTTCTTTTTTTTACTTCTTCATCTATAATGCGTTCATTTCGGTTCGTCATTTTATATTTTTATTCTAGTTAGAGCTTGAACTTGAACAAAAAAATCACACACACACACATACGTATCCAGAGATATAGATAAAGAATTTCGGCGCCCAATTCTTTACAATTCACTTGTCCACTACCCATTGTTCTTTGGAAGGGAATTGCCAGCCGTAAGACTTTCTCCTATACCGACTAAATTTAACTACTGGATGAGAGAGTAACTTTTATTTAATTTTATTCCAACCCAATTTGCTATTATTTTATTCGGGATTATTTTATTTTGCAATAAAAGTCACGTAAATCTATAGATATTGTAGAACGTATATTTAGACATAAATTTTTTTTCTCTCAGTAGGCGACTCTGTAAATAATTATTATTTCACGTACGTGGGACTAGGAAGGATTAGGAAAACGTATATACTGCTACTCGTGCTTACAAAGACATTACGCTTAAATCCTGCCTCTTTCCCGAAGGTAAGCAACATCGAGACGGGTTAGTAACAAGATGGCTGACCACTTCGGAATACCAGTGAAGCTATTGGGAGATGGTCAATGTTTATTGAACTAGCCTTGTGTGAAACATAAGTGAAGTCTCTACAAATTAGAATTTATTCGCTATCATCATAAATTTGTAAATTGTTATGTTTATATTTTGTGGAGGAATAAAAGTATACCTTTCGCATGTTGGAATAGAAATTTATTGATAAAAAAGAGTAACATGACTTGGTAGAAGTATAACATTCTAAGAGAAACAGTATCAGGAGGATAAGGGTATAAAGAGAGATCGTAGTAGTAACTTGTTGGAAAGAGTGTATGTGTACGTAGGCAGGAATGTATATGTGTATGTATATATGAACGTTTGTTGTTGGGTAGGAGAGTTTTTGAAGAATTTGCTCAGTCTTAAAGGGTTCTCTGCGGTTATCAAGTAGGCAGGTGAACGATGACGAGGAAGAAGGTGAGAGATGATGGGTGAGAGGTGAGAGAGAAAGAGAGAAGCAATAATAATAACGATCACTTGAGGTTTGTCAATGGTACTTATTCATTGCTTATCTTAGCTCTCTGAAGCAACGGTCGTTTTTGCTCGTCTTTTATTTCGTTTCAGAATTTAATCCCGGGTGTGATTATGGCCTTTCCATTGGACGACAAGCATTTCACATCGAGGTGTGAAATTTCGCTAGTTTTTTGTGTGTCAAACAAAGTTTGTCAATTCGAGAATATTTGTTTATTTCTAACAATGAGTCAGAGTTGATTTTTTAAATCTAGAATTTGTTTTGTTCACTATAACAGGAACGTGAGGATGATTTAATGAATAAATACTCCGGTCGATAAATTTGAAAACAAATTTCGAATTCCAGTAGTTGTTTGTTACGCTCACTTTCTAGCAACTATTGTTGGGTTATCACGAATGGAAAAAGGTATGATCGACCAGGGTCATATCCGCGCCAGTCCCTTGAGTAATGCCTAATTCCTCGCAATGAAGCTGGGGAAGGGACTACGTCCATCAAAGAAACGTCATTGACTGAGAAGAAAATAGAGGCTTACTACTACTACTACTACTACTACTACTACTGGAGACTTTTTCTGCAAGTTGAATCACGGCTAATAAGGAATATCACTATTTAAATATTACCTTCGTATGGATCTAAATATTGACTGAAAAAAAACCAAAAATATTATCTAAACTTATTTATAAATGGAACTTTGTCTCAGTGTCTGTCCGTTAAATATAGACTCCGAAACGGCTGAAACGATTTTCTTGAAAATTTACACAGCTGTACTATAAGCATCTGCGAGTGTCCTTAGCAAGGTTTGTGTCGAGGTACCCCCGATAAATATCGCAAATCGATAATTGAAAAAATCGGGTTATAGAAGAAATGATCTGATTTTAATCTCAAATTTGATACACTCATAGACAATGACATAAGAAACGATATTCAGACGTTTCCAGGTTGCAGTTCTTACAATAGAGCAAAAAATCGATAATATATATATATATATAAAAGGCAAAATGTTTGTGTGTGTGTGTCTGTTTATCTGTCTGTATGTCCGTATTTTTTCAGCGCTTTTATTTTAGTTTTTGCTTCGGATTTGGCTCTAAGTAGGTATAATTGTAGTTCTTAGTTTCAGCCATGAGACCATTTAATCAGAGAATTTATTTAGCCTTCAAATTTCACTTTACGCCAAAAAAAACTTATTTGATATCAATACCAGGAAATCAAAATTTGACTTACATCCATTCAGTTTTCATTCAGTGTACGGTTTCGCATTTACTGGAAACAACTCTTGCTTTCATTCCACCCGAGCAACGCCGGGCTATACTGCTAGTGTTAATATAAAACATCCAAAGTGATAAATAATTAATGAGATAAAATTAAACTAAAGAGAAATAAAGAAATACATACAAACGTTTATTCCAATATATATATATATATATATATATATATATATATATATATATATATATATATAATATTGGAATAAACGTTTTTGAATGCAAAAGAAGATTAAAAAATAATGGAGGCATTGCTAGTAAAAAAAAAAAGAAGAGAAATCCTACACTTAATAACATCAATTATAAACATGGTAACAATGTGCTTCATGTGTTCGGAACTTAATATACACAAGACTCTATGTGTATAAACTTTACACATGTATATTTACAAGTAAAACAAAATTTAATTCTTGATAATGGCTAAAAGTATATCTGAAGGAGCTCGAAAGCACTAAAACTTTGGATCATTCTTATATAATTTGAGTTCCGAAAAAATTATACAAACATAAGAAAAATTAAAAAAAAAACTTTAATGATAATACATTGTTTGTCATTTTTAATGAAACCTATATATATACTATTGTATTGAGCGCTTTAGTGTTAGGCTTCTCGTCTCGGTTTTTTTTTCTTTCCTACGAGTTTTCAAGTACTTAGTTTGCTTTTTTTTTTTACTTCCCTTTTTCTCCTCCGAGTTTGTTCTCGGTGGGTTTTACGAGACGAACTGAAATATATTATAACAATTATTAGTATTAGCATTATTATTACTGTTATTATTATTGTTATTATTATCATTATTGTATATGTGTGTGTGTGTGTGTGTGTGTGTGTGTGTGTGTGTGTGTGTATGTGTGATGCGATGGATGTCTTTGTCATCTAAATATGACAAACAAGGAAAACACTGGCATCTCATTTTGACAGGTATATTCAATAAAATTACACGAAAATACCGAGTGTGATGAGTAAATTGTCGTCATTTCATTTTAAGATTTTGCGCATAATCGATGTTTGTTTTGATTTTGTAAATTGCACAATCAAATAAGATCGTTAGGCACCGTCTGTGAGAAGTTGTATTTCCGGTTTTTTCTAAATTTTACTCATTCTGTTTCGCTTTCGGTAGCCTCCTGCGTCTTAGTGACACTATCGCCTTACTTTGGTTGAATTAATAAAAATCATGTTTTATTGTGTGTGTGTGTGTGTGTGTGTGTGTGTGTGTGTGTGTGTGTGTTTTTAAGGGTGTCCATTTCTTTTATTCATAGGCTAACGATTGCATTTTTTTTATATTGTTTACTTCCCAAAATCTCGTTTCTAAACCCACAACTTGCTTCTCTTCTATACTTAGTTGTCTTTCCTTCTATAAATTTAAAATCCGTTAAGTATCATTACATTTATCCCTGTATTTTCAGAATGCTTAATGGATTTTTTATCATCAAATTCTTACCGGGTAAATTTCATTTAATATAATTTCACAAAAGAAAAAATGATTTTCAATTAATTATTTTCTCAGAATCTAATTTGAATAACTTCACTGATTCGCGTCAGAAAAATTCTAAGCCAAATGTCTACCAAACCAGTACGTCACTAAAAAAAAATTAATGATTAGAAAATCTAACATTGTAAAAAGACATGAAAACATTGTACATTTAGAAAATGTCCACTAAACCTAAGTACATCAGTTTTCGAATTAGATGTGTCAGAAACATTGATAGCTTTAGGATTATGACAGAAACATTGATAGCTTTAGGATTATAACTTGACAGAATGTAATACAAAGAAAAATGCAAAATAATTTCATGCTCCATGTTATATAATAATGTATTATTATTATTTTTTAATCATATCACCCCGAGCAAGGCGGTAACGCCACTAATGTGCAGGGGGCTACGTAAGAGTGAAGAGATTGGAAAAGAGAGAGCCGGAAGCCACATCTTAAACAGGGAACAGGGGATGAGCCTCTTCACCTGTTCAGTAGACGTGGATGGAGTGTGAACCGGGCGATAGTTTAATCTATCTACTCCAATTGAAAAAAAAAAGTGAGAAGATTGGAGAAGAGAAAAGAGAAAACCGGAAACCGCATCCTAAACAGGAAACAAAGGAAGAGCCTCTTCACCTGTTCAATAGATGTGGGTGGAGTGTGAAAGATATGGGTGGAGTGTGATAGATGTGGGTGGAGTGTATTACAGGTTAACAAATAGATTCAAAAGAAAAATAATGTAAAAAGTTATTTAAAATTGTAAATATTCATGTGTTATAACTTTTATGAACATAAATGCATATTATATATCTAAATATCATGTATTATTGAACATATACAGAGCCCGCCCCTAAATTTTATGCACCTTTCAGGAAAGGAATAACATTTGTCTTTCGTATTTTTATTTTTTTATTTTGTTTTAGAATTATATCTATGGGTGACTATAATGGATGTTATGTATCGCAGAAAACCAACTTGACTGTCAGCTTTTAGACAAAAAATTGAACATTAATTTGCAGGGATCCAACAATTTAGCCACTGTTGCCCCAGCAGTGGATCACCGAACTAATAAATGTCTGTTAGCTAAACGGCTCAATTTTGAGCTTCTCTTGTGAATGTAGATTACAAACTTGTAATAATTCCGTGATATCTGAATAAATTTAGTTTTATATTATCTAAACAAGTTTTTCTTTTCCTGAAGCATGTATAATTTTTTCTCTCTCTCTCTATATATATATATAAAATTAGAGAGAGAGAGAGAGAGAGAGAGAGAGAGAGAGAGAGAGAGAGTGAGCGAGGTTGCTTTCCTGACCAATCTTATTCCCATTTTCTTTTAAAATAAGAGTAGTTGTTAATGTCTCGATTCCTGTTCAGGGTTGGTTTTCCGGTTACCTCTAGATTTTATTCATTCTCTTTCGCATTCAGTGCCCGCTTGCGTCTTGGTGGCATTATTACCTTTCTTGAGGTAGTGCTACTTACTTTTTAACCCCCTAACTCGTGTGTCTGTTGGGCCTTTAACAGAGTGACCATCACTGACTTGGTTTAACAGTTATTCGTCCTCCATATCACCATGAAGTGCACTTCTTATCCGCTTCTCTTCATATTATAAAGCAAGTCTCTTTTTTTACTGAGTCTTGAGCGCGGTTTATTTTTGGGGGCGATGCACTATTTAGTAACCTTAAATGTTTAGTGCATGTGTAATCATCAAAACAGAGGTTGGGAATTATTGTATATTAACATATAGAAAACTCGCATGCTGCTAGGGAACTGCTAGACAGTAAAATCACTCTATTCTAGGTTCTACCTTCCCACCAAGGCGGATGCGTCACAAGATCAAGGCGGAGCTTCGTCTGAATTCCTCTCTGCTCGGCAGCAGAGAGTTAATCAAGAAAGAGTTTGGAGCGGTATGATAAATCTCCTGTAGTTTTTGCAACCTTACCACAAAAAATGACGCAACACAAAGTTAATTAAAGTCGAGATTCCGAGCCCTTAATCTCAGCCAAAAATATCCCGTGCTCTTGTTTTCTTAGCCCAAACGATGCTTACCCTTCGTTGGGGCCTCGTTTGGGTCCCTTTCCGCTGGGAAGATGAGAGTATGGATCAGTATGATCACTTTACTCTTTACTCCAATAGTATGCATGTATTTAAGAGGACAGGAACATTCCATTCCTCTATATAGATAGGTATACAGAAAATAGTAAGAAATGATCTGTGCTCTATTATAGAATTTCTAAATATTGTTTTATGGATGCTAGCGTATGAGTTAATAATGTAGATTATAAGAATATGTAAGACAATTAATGAATTCAGTAATTATATTCATGCGAACACCTCCCACTATGTATCTGTTCTCGGCAAGAATTTTTTCCAAATGGAACTTTATTCTAGCGAATAAAATACGAAGGTAATGAGGATGTGAACCTAGTGTACATGGTTAGGTACCTCGTGTACATAACCCCATGCCCCTCACTAGCTATAATGCTTTGTTTGCCGCATAAATACTGATAAAGTAACGATAGCAGCGTGGGTCAGGGTTCGTCTTACTTCGGTTATAGTTTGATTAGGACATGCACAATACGTTGCTCGCATCATGGACTATTTCTTCGATTAACAACCATAACTTCTTACAATCCACCTTAGTAGTAATTATAGTCGTGTCAATGGAATCATTCGGCATTCATTGACTAAGCATCCGGCTCTTTTGTCGGTAGAAATTTGTAAAATACTTCTATTAAGACAGTTGTTCTTTTCTGTATTGATATGGGTTTTTTTTCTTAACCTTCTTTCCAGACTGATATAAACCGTTTTGTTAGACGAAAATATCAGGCTTTTGTTGATCAAGCAGCTGGTTCCACTGTCGGTGGATATTTTTATGAAATCTATTTTTAAAAATAATCTCTCAGTAAAGTAGATTTCTCAAGTCCAATAACTGTTATTGATCTTTCCAGTACTGATAGGCTTTCTTTCCTAACTTTTTTATTTGTAACTCCCTACGTCTTAATTATATCCTTAATTCTTCTTGGAAAATCATATGTTATTTATTTTAGTTATTGCTTTTATTTTCAAATGTTATAGTGTCTGTTTTCTGGTACAGTTTGTTGTGATTATGAAGGCTCAGCCCACAATATTCGAAGAAGTATGGTTTTCAAGAAAAGTAACATTTTCCACTAGCTCAAAGCCTTTTTACCCCGCTGTTCATCTCAGTGTTCTCGACAGGCACCAAAGGGGAATCAGTAATGTGATAGGTACCGACTTGGCGGCTCGACTCCAGCCACTTCCCCATCGACGGGATGTGGCTTCCCTCTGTCTGTTCTATAAATACTTTCATGGCTTCTGTTTGAACGTACTTAAGTCACTGGTGCCCCTGCAACAGGTGTTTACTCGTGCAACCAGACTGGCAACTGGATCCCACACATTCATAGTTATATCAACCAAATGCAGCCAACTATTCTACTCCTTCAGCTTCTTTTTTTCTCGCACTTCCCGCCCGTGGAAGTCTCTTCCGTATTCTTGCTTTCCTGACGGCTATAACCTCCAGAAATTTAAATGCAATGTCAATACCCATCTTTTGAACACACTGTATATCTTTTCCTTTCTCTCTACTTTTGCAACTGTCATCACACCTTCTCTTGTTCCTTCCTCTGACACCCTCTGTAACTGGTTCGTCTTTCTCTTTACTCTCCTCCTATCTAATATGTTTCTCTCATGTAGTCCTCTGCGCATGAGTGGCGTTAAAGCCTTGCTTCGGTAAAACGATTAAAAAACATAAAATAAAATAAAGCCGTTGTATACAGCTGACAGTTATTTCTGAAAAAATTTGACGCGATACATCTATAACAATGTCTTAGAGGGACCATTTGAAATATAAACAACCAGTAACATAATATACCTTTATCACTATGTAGTAAAATATTTTTTCTCTTTTATATTTATAGATCAACCAGTCGTTCATGCTTAGAATATTGCTGCCACATATGATCTGGTGTGCCTGCCTTATAGTTAAATATATTTGATAATATCTAAAGAAGAATTTGCAATATTATAGATTCTGACTAGGCATCTCAGTTTCAGTCATTATCTCACAGCTTTAATGTTGCTTTTTCTGTGATTTTTCTATAAATATATTCATGGTTATTGTTCTGATAAACGTTTTGCATTAAAGCCGAGTACTAGTATAGTACCTTGTGGTGCAGTGAATATCGTCTCAGAACGAGAAATCGGACATCCGAGTTCGAATTCCAGTTGAATTTGTTCCATTTACTTGCGTGCAAATACCTTGAGAGAGGTATTAATCCGTCAAACTTTGGATTAAATAGCAGGACAGATTGAGTTATATAGCCTTCGTTATCAACTAGCCCACCACAAAAAAGAATGGCAACCTATTACGGGGATATCTGCCCGGTAAGTCATGTCTTGAAAAAGACATGATCGCCAAAGCGTGTATCATAACTGATTTGAATAGTGGTAAGTTTTCATCGTATTACAATTGAGTTCGCGAGATTAAACCGTAAGTTTTATTATAATAGTTTATTTTCTTTTTTCTTTCCGCCTTCATTCTTTCCAGTCAATTTTGATTCAATCTCAACTGTTTTCTTACTTTCTATTATTTTATTGTTCTCGTACCTTAATAACATTTTTATTTTTCTTATTCTCTTACACTCAATAATTTCTTGTGTCTTAGTAGCTTTATTGCCTTGTTTTGGGATAAAACGATTAAAAAATATAAAAGCGAAAGCTTTAATATTCAGTAATTTATTAAGAAATAAAAAAAATATTTTAAAATAATTTTCACGCTCGGAATAATAACATTTCCCTAAAAACTGGAGTGTATAGTTTTATCCATACATATTATATTAATTTCAGGCTATAACTCATAAGAGACATCTGCCCGTACTCATTAACCTTCGTCATAAACAGAAAAGGAATTACAAGTGATGAACCCATGTTGGGTTTCGCTTAGAAAATTAATTACATGCCATTATTCAGTCCTATCTCAGATTAATGATTAAATTTCCTAATTATAATCATTTATTATTTTGAGTAACGCTTTCTCCGCTGAACTTGAAAGTCATGAATCGTTATGGTATAACTCTAAATCGAATTTTCATTTCAAATATCTATATTAAGCGACCCTAGGTGGATTCCAACGTGTCAGTCACAAAGCAAATTTGCTCTTCAGCTACGTTTGTCTCTCTTCACAACGTTGGTTATCATGGGTCTCTTTTCTTTGCAGATTGACACAATGTTTGTCTCGTTAACATTACTCATTCTCTCCGGTCTGCTACCCACAAAACCAAATCAGATAGGTAGGTTGCTCGATGTTTAGCTCTGCCATATTGCATTTAGTATGTCCCGGAAACATTAAATTCTATAATTCTAATTTACTACTTCAGTCAGTTGAGTGCCATACGTGATACACGCTTGGGCGATCTTGTCTCGACAGAGACATGACTGACTGGGCAGAAGATTATCCCGCAGTAGGTTGCCATTGCTTTCTGCGGTAGACTGGTTGCCGACCAATGCTATAAAACCCAATCTGTCCTGTTATTTAACCCATAACTGGAAGGAATAGACGGATTAATACCTTTCCCAAGGGTATTTGCGCGTAAGTGAATGCAATGAATTCAGCTGGAATTTGAACTCGGCTCCCCGATTTTTCGTTCCGAGCCGATATCCAATGCACCACAACGCACATCCAATTTACTACTTAGGTGTCCCACTCTGATTTTCAGTAACTTTTTACTTTACACTTTCTTTAAAACTACAACTTCATAATTTCGGTCTATGGTATTGTTCGATTCTGTCTGAATATACACATTGAGTTTAATCTTCCTAATCTTTGAAGAAAATGTCGAGCATCCACTGCCATATCAAAGGATTGATATGACAAAACAGAACAGTTTAGATTGTTTTTCTTTGTTTCTTAACACATTGTTTATTTCCATGAAGGCAGCTTTCTAGGTTTCTTTATAATGTCCTATAACCTTGTCAGATTTTTCGTCTATGATGACTATCAAATACCTAAATGGTGCTAATTTTTTAAAGCTTTAGTTCCAGTGTAGTGAACAATGATTTACATTTAAAATTCAACTCTGACTCATTGTTAGAAAGATTCCAATTTTCTCGAATTTACAAACTTTCCTTAACACACACAAAATTCACGAAATTTCACACCTTGAGGCGAAATGGTTTTGGTCAAATTAAAAGGCCAAAATTATATCCAGGAGTGAATTTCCAAATGAAATAAAAGACGAGCAAGCTCGACCGTCGTCAGAGAGGAAAGATAACGAGTAATTAACACGTCCCCTTGACAAACGTCAAGCAATCGTTATTATTATAGTTTCTATCTTTCTCTCACACCTCTCACCTCTCATCTTCTTCCTTTTCACCCTGAGCGATAACATCAAAGACACTCCTACTCAAAGATAATGCTTACACACATATACGCACGTACGTTCCTGCCTACGTACACATAAACTCACTCTTGCAAGGACTGCTACGTACTCTACCTTTAACTTCTTAATATTGTTTCCCATTGAACATTAACTTAAACCATTTCATGTTATTCTTTTCCATTAATAAATTTCTATTTAAACATGCAAAAGGCATACTTTTTTTCTTCCTCACATTCCAATTTCTGACTTTCTGATGATCTTCTGAATAATCCTAGATTGTAGGGAGTTTGGTTATGTATGGCACAAGGGCGAATTAATAAACGTTAACGGTTTCAAAAGTACTTGATTATCTCTATTACTGCGAAAAAACATGGCATTTTTAAGTTAATAGTCAATATCATATCTAGAATTCGTTTAGTTTTATTTCTGTGTCTGCTATCAATACATTCGTCTCTCTATATAATTTTGTTATAAATAAATACTGGGTGGATATCTTGTTTTCTTTGTACCACATTTTTGTATAGTTTAAAGAAGCCCGGTGAGAAGATCCATCCTTGTCTTAATTCTGTTTCAATTTTTTGTGTAGATGTTGAATTAGTCAATTTCTTACTAAAGTAATATGACTTCTCTCTGGGTTATCTAGAAATATTTTCATGGCAATTACTTTAAAGTCCTGTTTTCCATGGTTCCACAACTACATGAATTAAGCGTGTTTCTAGATTGATATCTACTTTGTAATCTCTTAGTTTCCAGGCCGCCACTTTTACTCTAACAGTTTCTTTTCTGGCACTTCTCATATGTGGAACTTCTTTCCGTTTAATTGCTTCCAATATATATATACGATTTAGAAAGCAACATCAATCGCAATTGATGTCTTCTAGACTTCCGTTCGTATTTTAACCTTTCATTAATCCTCCGGAATCTCAATCTACTTTTTAAATTTCCTTCCCTGTAACCCCTTGCATAGTAGTGGCATTCTGGTCTTGTTTCAAGGAAATGATTATATATATATATATATATATATATATATATATATATATACCGAACGTAAAAAAGCAATCGGAGTCTAACCGTACTGATGAGCTGTGATACGGCGAAACAGATCTCTCTGCGGATCACAATATTTACGCTCTCACACCCTGATTGATCACTCTGGAAAAATATTAGACTTTGATAAACAGTAGCTACTCTGGCATGTACGCATCGCTCATTCAGTGAAATGAATTAGAGCGCTCTAGCTATTGGGCACGTATAATGATATGCGCTAAAAAGTCTGCCTACTTCCACCGAACGCCCATAGTAGGTAGGGTCGCCGACTGAAGCCATTTCAGTCGGGTTTCAATCCTGGGTAAAAAAGCAATCGGAGTCTAACCGTACTGATGAGCTGTGATACGGCAAAACAGATCTATATATATGTGTGTGTGTGTGTGTGTGTGTGTGTGTGAGAGAGATAAAATAAATTGCAAGCATTGTGTCTGCCTATTACTAATAAAATCCGTTCGTACTCACGGATAATCTTTCTCGTATTGTAATGGAAAGCTGGCAGAAAGAAACTGTTGACAGACGTTATTATTATTATTCATTTCTCCAAGGAGATTGAAAGTATTTGGAAACATCGAGAAAGGAATCGTAATAACATCTGTCAACGTTACCACTCATTTCTGTCATCTTTCAATTGTAATACGCGGAAGATTATCCGCGAGTATCTGTGGCTAGACATCAACTTGCTTCTGGCCGGGATCAACACTTGACTGATTTGGTGTCAGTCAGAGTCTCTACTCCCTAATCCATAGGCGCACAAAATGAGAGAAGGGAAATTTTAGCGTGTTATATATGAGATGTATATACACGCAAGTCACCGGAAAAAATTCAATTCATTGCTGAAGAGTAACGCGTAAATCTCAGAAGTGGTAAATCTTTTTAATTTTTTTTTCTCCAGAGAGTTCAGTCGTAATGAGAGTATAATATATTTGTCATCCACATACAAGAGTTTTTTTACTGTATCACAGCTCACCAATGTGACTAGACATCTATTTGCTTCTGACCGAGATTGAAACTCGACTGATTTGGTATCAGTCGGGGTTGCTACTCCCTAAGCCATGGAATAAAAATGTAGAAATTTTAGCGTATCATATGTAAGCTTTGTATATACACGCCAATCACCAGAAGAAATCAAGTCATTGCTGAAAAATGGCGTATCAAAAATATTTTGCGGCATGTTCCTGATATCAAAACAAGAAAAATCTACATATCAACATATGTCCATTGAGTCATTGTTGTACGTCAATAAAACAACTCATAAGAAAATTTTCAAATGTCCTTCGCTTGCTTCTACACACTTATACACCTGTCGTCTCATGGATTGGCGGACTTTTTACAAATGCACTCAAATGGTGTCTTATGTTTTCGCAGGCCTACATGACGCGTTTATGAAGCGTCTCTGCATTAATAGTACCTGCAGTATAAACCAATTCTTTTAGGTGACCCTACAGAGAAGAACCTAAAGAACTGAGTTCGAGAGAACTTTCAGGCTATGGAACTAGTCACGGTTTACTCTTTTTTCAGGTAGATGTCAGCCATTGCATCACAAACAGTGTGACTAATTTGTATTTGAGACCCCATCATACATGATCCACATTCGTATCATTAGCACGTTTGAACATGTGTTCAAAATAAATTATCTGTAAACATCACCTGTAAGACGTGCCATGCAAGCATATGGTCTTACTAGACGGTAACTTAAACTTCCAGCTTACATTTTAAACGTGAACTGATGCTGGTGTCCAACCTGTATGACACCATAAGGATTCCGATCTACCCACAAAAGTTGTTTAAGTGAATTTCTTCCTCTAATGTTGCCTTATCCATAAACATGACTGAAGAGACAAACAACGCATCGGCAATTCGTGCAATATAACAAAAAGTTTTCCCATTGCGATATCACAGTGCAAAAGACCCTGCACACGTTGCAAATGATACAGATACTGCGCTTGAAGTACTCACTCTGCGATACAATGTGATGTACGACAGGCTAGGGTCACATGATGTCAGCTGATACCTGCATAGTAGCGGACAATCTGTAGAATGTGTTCTCCGTGGTCAAGCGTACGAGCAGATCTTGGTATCGCGCATTCCATAATTTGTAGTGACACAGATCCTGTCTCAGCAACGATAAAGTTTGGATAACTCGGCTGACTTTGTTCTGGGTTTGAGTTTGAGTTCTGTTTAACGGCAATCAACCTCTGTGGGTTATTTAATGCCAAAAAGTCGAGTTTTAAGGTGTGTTTTTAATATTCAGTTATAGTGAGAATGTTGATTTCGTTAGATGTTGATGAATGATTTTTATTTTATTTTTAAAAACTGAATATGTTATCTATTTTTGCATTCAAAAATGTACTGCTGGTAATATATTTTTATACTTCAAAAATTTATTGTTGGTAATAATCTTTCTTCACAAATGTATATTTTTCTATAAAAATTTGTTTTTATGTATATATTTCTATGAAAGTCTATTTTATACTTTCGTCGTGTTTTTACTCCACTTAACTATTTGCCCATAGCTGGGACCCTAACACGTGCTACCACTCCGGGTAAAGGGTAGACCTGAAAACAACAGCAATTAAGAGGTGGTTCCATGCTCCTCACAACTTTACAACCAAAAGTCTTGCTGCCAAATGCAGTTTACCGTCATACCCAGAACCATGACTTTGGTCTGAAAACGCAATCTATTAAAGCCGGGCATCCCCGCGCTATCATGTGTGAAATAGTATTTGCCTGTGAGGATATGGATATCCTACCATTGATAAACGAAACACTTCTCAGTTAACTCACTGCTAAACATGTTAATCGTTGAAGAAAGTCTGGCAAGAAATTTACATGATTGACAGATGTAATCTAGTCTACATGGCAAAAAAACCCGTCTATCATAAGCTTTCTTATACTTCATAACTAAAAAAGTAGGTTTTGTGAACCAGTTTAAATGAACTTTTGTTATTGGTTTGGTGTGAGGAATCCGCCCCAAAATTTTGTAATAATGGTATATCCTGTATATAAAAGAGCGTCACCAAACATTTAGATCACCAAATTCGGTCAGCTGAACTTCTTTCTAACCTGGCTTGGTCAGGTCAAGTTTGAGAGAACTAGCTTGTAACATTCATTATCTTCAAAGATAAGTATTTTTCATTACAGATGAGCTTGAGTTTTATCGAGTTAGAATGACTTATAAGATTAGGTTGTTCGGAAAATTCATCCCTATTTTTAAGACAAATTAAAACACAAAGAAACATGATTCCATTAAGTATTTATTTAACTAAATATAATCAATTTTGTTATACAACATTTTCTTCATTTTTCTTTTAAGTTAAATATGGCATATTCTCTAAATTTCGGTGTTTTCTCGATGAAGAACTCATTAAGGTGTTTTTTTATCGCCCCAAATAATTAGAATTTTTACTACTGAGTTTATTCTGCAAGGAGATGAATAAATAACAAATCCAAAGAGCAATATCTGGTGGATATGGTAGTTGGTGTAACCCATCCTAGCTAACTTGCAACAATTTTCCAGGTCGCCAAAGAAATTTTTAAATCTGGTATTAAAACACCTTTCCTTTTCGCCAGTTCTCGGAGTTTTTTTTTAAATTGCTATCTTTTATTTGTCCAGTTGCGAGCGGTATTTTTCAGAATCAATTGACTGGTTACTTGGTCGAAGCACATGGAACAAGATTCGTTTCCAAAACAATTAGATGTACTACCTGACTTTCTTAGGAAAAGACCATCTTTTGTGGTGGTTAAAGTTATTTCATGCCTCTTAACCTTTGATTTTTTACGCTGAACATTGTTGCAAACTATCCGTTTCTCATCACTCTCATAATTTACTTAAAAAGGGTGCATATAAATTTGATCAAAAATCTTATTTTCTCTCAGCTTATATGGTTCTCAAATATCGTAGCGATTTGTTTACCCAAGCTTCACTAAGTGCACATAGATATTTTATTTCGACATATTTAGTGCTGGTGTTTCTGCCAATTTCAGCGTTGTTTAATGCAGGTATTCTCAATGAATGTCTTGTTTTGGTCATCTGTAGTGGGAGGTTCTGCCTGAGCGTTCTTCATCAATAAGGCTACAATCGGCAACTCTAAACGCAGCGAAACACTTCGGTACAATTCTGTCAGCTAAAGCACTTTCACCGTACACAGAACACACACACACACGCGCACACACACACACACACACACACACACACACACACATATATATATATATATATATATATATATATATATATATATATATACTAGCGATCATAATTATTAGGCGACTCAAGTACTTTAAAAAATGATGAATTTCATACTATTTTTTAGTATTTATTGCCAAGTGAATAATTGTAAATGTCAATAGAAAGGTTTTTTTGTTAATACTGCCCTATAACATGTGCATCAAATGAATTTATAAATATTTAATAATTACCTATATTGCTGTTTCATCAATGAAAGAATCAAGAAAATTTAGGGTAATTTTAACGAGTTCATCTTTTGCTTCCTTGCCTTGTAAAATTTTGCAAAGTAATAATAGCAAAAGAACCATTCTATTTTCATTTAGAATTATCCACTTGGCAATAAATACTAAAAATAGTACGAAATACATCATTTCTTTTAAAAGAGTAAGGGGTCCAATTAATTATGGCCTGTAGTGTATATATAAATATATATATATATATTATTTTTCTTTTTTTTCTTTTTTCATTTGCGAGAGAATTTTTTCTTAACCATAAAGAAAGTATCAAGTGTATAAATTTCACCCTATCATCTTTCAATTTAATAGGATTGCAAAATTGATCGGAATTAAGTAATTTAAACATTCTTTCTCAAAAGATAATTTGAAGTGTACTCTAATCGTAAATGTAAGCATATTATATCCGTGGATAAATTTGACGTATTCTAACGGGTGCGCACATAAATATCTAAAAATCGTCATTAATTTATCGGACAGCCCTATAATTTAAAGATGATTTCTTGCGTGGACCATCAGCTGGGTCTCAAGCTCTCATTCAATCAATTAAAATATCGTATATAAAATCAGTTGATGTCTTTTGTATATACATTAGATTTGCCTTGTGGTGCAGTGGATATTGGCCCAAAATAAGAAATCGGAGAGTCCTGTTCATATACGCGATAATAATCTTCCCTTCTCCCTCCATCTATGGGTTAAATAGCACTATCTATAGTCTTTATTGGCAACCACTCTACGGCAGAAATTAATGGCAACCTACTCTGAGAAACTCTTCAGCCCAGTCTGCTATGCCTTTTTTGATACATGATCACCCTATCTTTGCAAGATCAATTGTTCTTCTTCATCTGCCGTGTTCTTTTAGGACGTAGGCGATCATGGAATTCCATCCTGGCTCTGTCTCTTGTTGCTCTCAATATTTTGATTTCTCTTCTAAGCCTCGCTCCATCAGGCATTTGCTCAGACCTAACAAGTACGTCTCGCGCTGCTTTCCCATCTCTCTCCTTCTTTTTATCCTACCTGTTAGTATTAAGTTCTCTAGACCCTCTTTCCTCATTACGTGTCCCAGGAACCTCATTTGTCTCTTCCTGATATTTAGTATAAGTTTTCTTCTCGTTTGCCTTCTTTCCAACATCTCATAGTTGCACACGTGCTCCGTCCATTGAATCCTCAGTATCCTTCTGTAAAACTATATTTTTTCTGTTTTAAGTCTTCCCTTCATCCTTGATGAGATCGTCCAGCATTCACTTCTATACAGAAGGACAGATATCACATAGCAATCCAGCACTCTTTTCTTTGTTTTTAATGAGATTTTCATGTCTTTCAGCACTCTGGTTAGTTTCTGAAATAGGTCTTTGACCATGCCAATGCGTCTTTGGAGCTTCATGTCGCACTTTACATCGTCTGTCAAAGTACTTTCCAGCTATATGAATTGTTTTTCCTTTGCGTATTGCTCCCACGAGAGATACCCAAATTTCTCTTTCCAGCGTTGGCTGAATTTAAAAGCCGAGTTCAAAAGCGTTTCGTTAGCGGTTTTGTTCGTGATGAACCGTTTTCCAGTCTGCAATCTCTTTCTCACATACAAATTGCCACATGCTTATCCCGGTTCTACAGCCATTTTCGTAGCTGATGTTCTGGCAAACTACATTCCTTCATTCCACCAGTCCTAATCTTCGCCGTTAGTACCCATCATGTCACGGGTTCGATTCATTCCTTTCATGGTTGAGAGTAAATTTCACAAAGTCGGCTTCTCTTGGAAAAGTGTTGTAATGCTAAACAGTATCCTTGTCAGTTGCCTTCCAGATCATTACAGTCTAAACGCTTTCAATTTAAGTGTCACACTTTATCTATTTTTTATATCATTGTAGTATACAACTCTTGTTCACTGCCCGTAAATTATTTAGTAGTTCTCCATCTTTAATAGCACTTAGGGTTTTTTTTTATTTGTATGAAAACACTATTAAAAATCTTTCACTGTTTTAAGTTTCCAGCAATTTTGACATCAAAGATAATACTTCTATTGTCACTAATAGGTAGGCCATTCATCCTACTGTATTTCCTTGACAATAATGTTCCTCTGTGCATCATCAGTCTTCTCATTTGCGGTTAGAGAAATAAAAAAGACAAGTTGTTCAGTTCTATTAAGCTGTCAATTTCAGTTTGGCCAGTCAAATAGATTTTACAAGTGTAAAAGCTTTGATAACCGTTTACTGGGCATGATTACAAAAGCAGTGGAGATTTATCACCTGCTTAATGAAACGTGGTAGCCCGCTTACTAAGCAAATAATTGAATTATCGATTATTTTCTTACTCGATATAATTGAATTACATTTATAAACGTAACTGATTTCAAATCCCTTAATAAAAATGGCAGAATTAATATAACGCCGTGATAAAATCCCAAACACTGCCAAAGGAAATTTAATTCAAATCTTCATAAAAGAAAAACAAGAAAAACGGTAAACATGAACTTTTGTGCCCGCAAAAAAAAAGGCAGTTTTTTCCATGAAGCCGATTTTTATTTTAATTACGCATCGGTAATATTTCATTGTTTTGAATAACGATGATTAGAATTCTAATAAAACATAAACATATGGTTAAAGTCAATTCATGCGTTTGTTTTTCCTCTTGAGAATTTACAACTAAAACGCTATTTGTCTATTGAGTATTTATTTACCAGAATAATTTTATGATTTATAATTTTATATTCCCAACATTCTAAAAACTAACACAATTGTTTTAAGAATAATGTAACACAATATGTATCTCATACGAATTAATAAAGCAAGAAATATAAAAATAATTTTTATTCATGGATATATCAGTCAGTTAAGTGCCATACGTGATACACGATTTAGGTGACCATGTCTCAAAAGAAACATGACTGACTGCGCAGAGGGTTATCCCGCTCTAGGTTGCCATTGCTTTCTGCGATAGACTGGTTACCAACCAAGGCTATAGAAATCAATCTGTCCTATTATTTAACCCATAACTGGAGGGAAGAGACGGATTAATACATTTTCTAAAGGTATTTGCGTTTAAGTGAATGCAGGGAATTCAACTGGAATTCGAACTCGGTACGCTTATTTGTCGTTCCGAATCAAAATCTACTGCACCACAAAACACATCCTCCTAAATTTTTTTTAATCAAGTCACCCCAAGCAAGGCATTCCACTGCCACTATAGCGCAGGGGGTTACACAGAGCGATAGACGAGTTAGGATGTACATAGGGGTAGATTTGGAGAGAATGGGAGGGTTAATGTGTTAGGAGGTGTCTATTGACCTTACAATTAAACTCCTGGAGGTTATAGCCGTCGGGGAAGCAAGCATGCGGAAGGGAATTCCACAGGCGGGAAGTGCGCGAAAAGCAGCTGTTGGAGTAGAAACTGCGGTTACATTTCATCGGTTTCACTGTAAAAGGGTGGGACCTAGTTGCCAATCTAGTATCTCGTGCAAACTCACACCTAGGGGACACCAGTGATTTAAGTTCATCAGAGCAGAAGCCATGAAAGTATTTATAAAAGAGGCACAGGGAAGCCACGTCACGCCGGTGAGAGAGTGATTGCAGGCGGCCAGCTAAGTCGGTATCAATCACGTTACAGATTCTTCAAACGTTTAATAAATTATTAAAATGCGTAACCCAACTATAAGGAAATACCTATTTACTTTTTAATAAAGTCCTAATAAATAGACAGTCAATGTTTTCCTGCCAATCCATAAAATAATAAACTAATAATAAAGAGCGTAAATAAACAATCTATTAAGTAAATAGTGTTTATTATTTTTGTTGTAAATTCTAAAGAACTATATAGTTCTTACTCCGATTGTAGCCTTATTGATGAAGAATTATATTGGAGTAGAGAGACTGAATTATCGCCTGGTTCACACTCCACTCATGTCTATTGAACAGGTGTAGAGGCTCATCCCTTGTTCCCTGTTTAGGACGGAATTTCCGGCTTTCTCTTTTCCAATCTATTCACTCTTACGTAGCCCCCTGCACACCAGTGGCCTTACCGCCTTGCTCGGGGTGATATGATATATATATATATATATATATATATATATATATATATATATATATATTATTACGAAATCTTATGAGTATCCATTAAAATTAATATTCAAACAGCCGTAAATAAATATGTAGGTTAATAACATTTCGTAACTTTCCGTAGGATTTTATAATATTGTCTTTGTTTCCGTTTGTTTACATTAAGAGAAAAAACAAAGCAGATATGATTATTCTCAGAATTCAGGACCTTGTGTATTTATGGCTTAATTCGATTTTGTTAAATCATGAGGTCATGTGATAAAAGATATCAGATATTATGGCGGCTTTTAACCACGGTATATAGGAGTTGCAGTTTTAAATACATGTTTTATAAATTTTGAATAAATATTATATTCTGTATTGAGTACGCAAATTACAAGTCACTGGTAATTTGAAAAAAAATTTCATTGATTGGTCATCACAGACTACGTAACAATGTCTCCCATACTGAGTGGGTTTGGTTAGTTTTGAACTTCTTAATCTCTCCATCTCGCAATCGACACCATTACTTGACAAGACGCAAGAAGTGTTGAAACGAAAAAAGTATTTGTCATGATGTTATATAATATTTATGTTATAAAATTTGAATATATATATGTATATAAAATTAACTAAAAACAAAAAAAAAATTCTTTAATTTTGAATTAAGTTTAAATACTCCACTAAAACAAATATCTACAACCAATTCCAGGCCAGAGGGTAAAAAAACGAAAACAAAAAAAACCTACCACTCCACATGGTCTGCTGTCTCTCATACCTCTCTTTCCTTCTCCTCTCTATGCATTTTCTTATTCCTCCCTGCTAAACCCTAACTCCGGGTCATCAAAGGCTGCATATTACTATATTTACTTACTATTTGTAAATCTGGTGCCTTTCGCTGACCCCTTCACTATGTCTCTTTTAGTTCCTTCTCTTTCTCTCCCATTTTCCTCTTTTTGTTCTATATTCCTTCAATGTCTCTTTTACGACCCCCTCATTCTGGTTTCTCATTTTCCCTACCCATTTACACCGCACACAAAAATTTACCAATTTATGGAAACGAATTTTCCATCTCTCTTCAAAAAATAGCGTTTACTACCTAATTAGATATTGTCCCTTCAATGTCGAAACAAAATTTTGAACTTTTTATTAGATTTTAATTTGAACATGTTATATATATATATATATACCCATACCAAGCTATATATATATATATATATATATATATATATATATGTGTGTGTGTGTATATATATATATATATATAGAGAGAGAGAGAGAGAGAGAGAGAGAGAGAAAGAGTAGCAATCTCGTACACTCTGTGAAGCAACAATTGCTGCCAGTCTGTGGGATACTGAGGGAAAGGCAATTTAATATAAGAATGTGTCCGATATCAAAATATAGAGTATTAAGAGAATTTATATGCGGCAAAATTTGTCATTTAGCTTATGGTTATCGCCTTCAGTAAATTAGGATAATCCCCTGACGAGTGAACGGAAATCACGCTTATGAAACTCTGGAGTTTGGATGGTGAATATCAATCAGCTAATGGCAAAGTTTTACTCATATTATATATATATATATATATATATATATATATATAGTCATACGCAGACAGATCTCTTTCGCTGTATCACACCTCCTCAGTATGGTTTTATATATATATATATATATATATATATATATATATATATATATCACGTCAGTTCTATGAACATTCACGCACAGTTAAGCGTTGGTTTTCTCTTGAACAGATAGCCACCCAACACAAAAGAACGTAGTATACCCTGGTATTTAACCTACAGCTATCTAATCATAAATGAAATAAAATGAAAATGATTTTGATACAACGAAGTTGATTATCGGAAAACTATTTGATTTCACAGCAAGCTGAATGAATATTATAAGGATTCAATGTTTTTTCTGAAGATCCAATCCTAAAGGGTGAATGATTTGTGAGATATCGAGAGCGCTGTAGCCTCATAAACTAGGTAATTAAAGATAATGAAAAGCTATAAAACCGCCTGGATATTAGGCCCGAAATTTATTCTGCCATATATCTTCATTTCGGAGAGATATTTACGCTTTGTAGCTAGGTTTTGGCTGACAAACACAGAGTTTTCAATCACCTTGTCATACACGTATCGATCAGAGTTTATATGTAGCCCATTAATGCGAGAGTGATGTCACCGCTACAGAAAAAAAAGAAGACATTTCTACCTACAGAGGTTTAACAGGATTTAATGAAAGCAGAAATTTATTGCATTCCATCAGTATAAACAATGATTTAGTTTTTGAGGATAATATTTGATCACTTCGATTAGATTTTTGACGTATGTTTTTGCACTTACATTTTTGTTCATCAACAAGGTTTCTTCTGTTTTACAAAGAAAATTAGAAATTGTTTCTTAGAACAATTATCTTTTTTTATTTAGAGTGAGGATTTTATCAGATCTTTGACAACATCCTAACACTTGGTGAAATCTACACAGTATTTAGTATTTTTTATTTAATTATCTCTAACATTTTTATGGAGATTTACAAATTCTACGTTTCGTTTAAGTTTGCAACACAGTCGATGAAATTTGAATAAGTGGATTTGTTTGGAAAATACGTAGACAAACACTTTACTTCACAGTTTAATAATTAAATCTAATTTTATTAGATATCATTGTAAAAAATATTTTTAAGATAATTTATTTTTTCCTTTTTAACAGCGAAAAATAAATTCTTAGAATTTCTTACGCTTGAGTATGCAACATACAATTGGCCATTCATAAATATTTCTTTCGAGAACCAAATTCCAATTCATGAAATGTTTGCCCTTGGGAGTAATTTATAGTTCTCGCAAATGCAGGGCAAACTGGAAACTGGATTATTGTTGAAAAATGGTCTTTGCAAACGAAAGACCTAAAACGTATTCAAAATCGAGTTGTTTTCTCTTGACAGCTACTGACTTCAGAAAGTTAATGTAGCTTATGCAAAGATAAATCTAAAACAAAGTACTTTGTATTCACTTACCTGTTTCTACTTCTCTCCAAAATTTGGTCAATGTATGGCTAATTTAGAGGGTGTGTACAGAATAACGCAAATCACATACATTTATACAGAGACACATTCAGACAGATTTAAGAGATTCTTGTTATATAATTCTCTGAGAATTCATGTTGTTTTTGAGAAATCCTATTTCAGTATATTTAGCTAGTTCCAGTGAACTGACAGAAAGAGTTGTGAGTTCAATACCAGGCTACAGCAATGGTGAACAAATAACATAAAGAGTTAAGTCAAACACAGATAACTACATTGCTACCAGAAGTGGCATTGCACAAAGAATGTGAATGATATACACTAGTGATAATAATAAAGGATTCAGTTCGAAATTCTGAAGAAGGCCGGGGCGCACAACGGACGATACGTTGTAAGCATCGCAATAAAGATGAGGACAAAAGTCCGAACAATGTAGTGTTGTTCGTTATAGTCATTTCTTTAAAGATTTATAGTTTTTCACGCCCATATATTCAGTTAGTTAGCTAAGTGACACGCGTGATACACATTTGGGTGATCATATCACTTTCGTCATGTCTACCCAACTAGCAGACTTTTGCCCAGAATCTTAGTGACAACGACCTCAATCGTATTAACAGATGGCACCGCGTTTTTTTATTTGTTTTTTGTTTTTTGTTTTTTTTATCGTTTCACCCTAAGCAAGGTGGTACCGCCACTGGTGCGCAGGGGGCTACATAAGAGAAGAGTGAAAGTTTAAGCAGAAAGAGAGCGAAGAGAAAGACGAACCAGAGGAAAGGCAAGAGAAGGATGGGAATACCAGTGTGAAGACAGTTGCGAGGGTAGAGTGAGAAGGAAAAAGAAAAGGATACTGGGCTGATGTGGAAAGGACGATAAAAGGACTGGAGTCAAGTGGACAAGAGATAGTAATTGACATTGCATTTAAATTCTTGGAGATTGTAGCCGTCAGGAAAGCAAGTATATAAAAGAAAGTGCGAGAAAGGATGCTGATGGAGAAGTGGCGACTGTATTTATTTGATTGAACTGTAAAATAGTAGGACCTTGTTGCCAGTCTGGTTGCTCGAGTAATGCTTGTGGAGGGGGTACCTGTGAGCTAGGCGCGTTGGAGGAGAAACTATGAAAGTATTAATAGAATAGACAGCGGGATGCCACATCCGCCGGTGAGAAAGTGGCTGGAGTCGAGCTGTAGGGTCGGGACCGATCATGCTACATAGTCTACTTTGGAGCCTGTCGAGAACCCTGAAATTAATAACTGAGCAGTGAGTTTGATCCTCACTGGTTATCGCATACTTTCGACTTTGTACCACATGTAAGTAGCGCTTAGAAAGTCAGTGTTTCTGTGATGAGGTATTTGCATCATTTATATTGTCTGGACTTTTCTCTTCATCTTTAACTCCATATTTACGAGGTTTCGACTTTTCCACTCTCCGCCTTTTTCCGGTGACTGGAGTTTTGAACCGAACCGTCGTTTTCTTTATTTTAATTTTACATTTAATATTTTCATTTAAATGTAATTTTTGAGTTAAAGAAATCAGTTATTAGTATTAATCTTATTTTCTAGTATTTTTATAAAAATCATGCTAAGTCTCTCTTAAAAAAGATAATTTTAATCATGTTTTATGTTTAATATCTAACAGACTTTTCTTCCAATAAATTAATTTAATTCTTTTTTTTACATTGAGAAATTAAATTAAAAATACTATTGGTAAATAAATTTAATCTAATAGTTCTAAGATAGTGTTATTCATAACAACTAATATAATGATGATAATGTTTTTTATGAGTAACTCGAGTTGAGTCTGGGGTGACAACAGTGTCAAACTGTTAAATTCTAGGGTTAATTGATATATTTCCAAAATAGGCTTTTGAAATGCACACTTATGACCTCCGCTTAGAAGCAAAACTTCAGTAATCTCTTACCTTGAGTGGCTCATTGGCCTTAAATTCGAAAAATAATTAGTAATTTAATTCCAAAGTTAATTGCTATCTTTCCTGCATATAATTTTAAAATACACATTTACGTCCCCCTTTTAGAAGTAAACATTTCAAACAAGAATCCACTACTATGAGTGGATGATGAGCCCTGAAATGAGTAAATAATTAGTAATTTAATTCTAATTAATTGCTTTCTTGTATATCTTTTTAAAATGGATGACGACGTCGTTTTCTTAGAAACTAAACATTCAAACACTAATCCACTACACTGAGTAGCACATTGGTCTTGAATTAGGTAAATAATCAGTAATTTAATTCAAGAGTTCAATCGATATCTTTCCTGCATATACTTTAAAAATGCACACTTACCTCCTTTTCTTAGAAACAAAAACTTCAAACAGTAACTTGAGTGGCTCATGAGCCTTGAATTAAGTGAATATTTAGCAGGTTAATTCTAGGGCTAATCGATATCTTTTCTACGTATCCTTTTAAAACGCACACTTACGCCCTCTACTTAGAAGCAAATCTTCAAATATTAATCCACTAACTTGAGTGGCTCAATGGCCTTGAATTGGGTGAATAATTAATAATTAAAAAACTGTTTTCTTTGCTAAAAACAGCTTAGTTTAATTTTGGTTTAGCTTAGCGTTACAAAATAGAAGCAAATCTGCTATTTTATATTATAAAATTATTGAAACCTAATTTATTAAGATTGTTATGTAAAGTTAATGTCATCATTAATTTCACTAATAATTAAAATCAGTAAATTTAATCTGATATTTTTAGATATTTTAAACGAAAGGAACAAAACGTTAACCTTAACCATGCTGCTAAACCTCGAGGTATTTCAAGAGCCAATTTTCTAAGTACTTCTGTAATCAAAAAAATATACCTATGACAAAATAGTTCAGCATAATAATCGTTGCTTTTATTTTTAAACAATAAAATAAAAAATTATTTCCATGTTTATTTTGTTTCATGTCATATTTTTGTTCCAGATTCATAGTTTCAATATGGTTTTATTTTCAGTAAAATAGTTTTCAGTCAAATAGTAAGTAAATTAAGTGCCACGCTTACGTCATATCACGTTGAATACACCGGTTTTCGTTCGATCACCAAAGTTAAGCAACGTTTAGCCTGGTCAGTGTTTAGTTGGGTGAACACTTGGGAATACCAGACGGTGTAAGCGTTCACTGACGGATGTGCCTTGTGGTGCAGTGGATATCGGCTTAGAAAGAGAAATCGGTGAGCCGAGTTCGAATTCCAGTTGAGTACCCTGGTACCATTCGGAAAGGTATTAATCAGTCATTTCCCTCTAGTTATGGGTTAAATAACAACATGGGACCTGGAGACAACCCATCTAGTGTTGGTGTCACAATAAAATCACCCTTGGTAGCCCTGGCGAAGCATCAAGTATTCAGCTATTTGATAAGATTATGAATTTCGCTGCAAACTGCGCCAGGGTTCCAAATGCACAGGGAATACTGGAGGGGTGTAGTGAGTTCTATCTCGGCCAATGGCAGCAAGATGACGAAGTGCCATACGTGATACACGCTTTGGGCAATCATGATTTGAGTAATTTCTTAGATCAGTGTAGACTGACGTTAAACGAATCACAATGAATTATTCCATATTACAGAAATCACATCTCTTGGAGATTTCCAACAGCACTAAAATTGATATCACATATAACCTGAAGAAAAAATAATGTTATAATCAAGATCTTCACATTCCACATTAGTTCAATTAAAAAAAGTCAGGGAGAAAATCTCTATTTGTACTGAGAAGGGTCATAAGAGTTTCTCGACTATTAATATAGGGTTGTACCTCTTCGTGACAACCACACATTTAATGATTTAGTTTTCTTTTTGTACCTGACATCTAAAACGTGAATTCCTTGAATTGCATTTTACATTTTAATTCTACCCACAAATGATCAACCTTGTAGTGGTTTCCAATTTTTTATAGCATTTATAGGTAAACTAGCAGTATAGCCCGGCGTTGCTCGGGTGTAATGAAAGCTTTAATTGGTCCTGGAGCTCAGAATCTTTGGACGTTGGTAGGAAAGACTAAAAAGCAATAGTTGTTTCCAGTTAAAGCGAAACCATAGACTGAAAGAAAAATGAATGGATGTAAGTCAAATTTTGATTTCCTGGTATCGATATCAAATAAGTTTTTTTCGACGTAATCTGAATTTTGAAGGTTAAATAGGTCCTCTGAGTAAATGGTATCATGGCTGAGACTAAGAACTACAATTATACCTACTTAGAGCCAAATCCGAAGCAAAAACTACAATAAAAGGGCTGACAATATACAAGCATACAGATGGATAAACAGACACACACACAAACATCTTGCCTTTTATATATATATTATCGATTTTCTGCATTATTATAAGAACTGCAACCTTGAAACTTCTGAATATTATTTCTTATGTCTTTGTCTATAAGTGTATCAAATTTGATTAAAATCGGACCACTCATTCTATAACCCGATTTGTTCGATTATCGATTTTCGATATTTATCAGGGGTACCGCGACACAAAATCTAGCTAAGAACACTCGCAGACGCTTATAGTACAACTGTGTAAATTTTCAAGAAAATCGGTTCAGCCGTTTTTGAGTCTATAGATAACGGACACACACACACACACTGACAAATTTCCATTTATAAATAAGTTTAGATTAAAATTAGTTTTCTTGTTTTGTTTCCTGTTTGATTCTGTGACATAATCTAGGCATCAAAATCTAGATGTTAAGCGACAGGAGGTTGCTAACAAACAACTATACATATCTCTACACAAAAACTTCATTCAGTCAGTCAATTAAGTATCATACATGATACATCCTTGAGCGATCATGTCTTTTTCGATCATTGACTAACTAGAAAAATTATTTTGCCAGATTAGACCGCCATTACTTTCTCTAGTAGACTAGTTGTTAATCAATGCTATAGAATCCAATCTGTCCTGCTATTAAGCCCACAACTGGACTATGACTAGATGGATTAATACCTTTCCCAAGGGTCAGTCAGTCAAGTGATACACGCTTTGGGCGATAATGTCTTGAAAGAGACATGACTGACCGGGCAAAAGATTATCCCGCAGTAGGTTGCCATTGCTTTCTGCGGTAGATTTTTGCCAGCCAAGGCTATAGAGCCCAATCTGTCCTATTATTTAACCCATAACTGGAGGGAAGAGACGGATTAATACCTTTCCCAAGGGTATTTGTGCGTAAGTGAATGAAAGGAATTCAACTGGAATTCGAACTCGGCTCCCTGATTTGTCGTTCCAAATATATATCCACTGTATCACAACGCACATTCCTAAGGGTATTTGCGCGTAAGTGAATGCAACGAATTCCACTGAAAGTTGAGTTCAGTTTTGTGATTTCTCATTTCGGGAGGTTTTCCTTTGTACTACAACGTATCTTCTAAAATCTAATTAGAAAGCGCATTTTCTTTTTTAATTTTCAATAAGATTATATTTCCTCTATTTTTGATAGATTTTATGCGCAAATACGACTTTCTGAACTGCGTTTCTCCTCTTGAATTTCATAAAAATACTAGCATCATAGCCCGGAGTTGCCCGTGCAAGTCAGAACATTTTAGTAGTAGGAGATATAAAAAAAATAATTATGTAAAAATTGTTTTTTTCCAAACTTTTCAAAAATTCCATTAAAAAAATCTATTTTCTTTTGTTTTGCGTAAACGTGATTTGATGTTGTCTGTGACATTGTAAACAACATTGCGTTTGTTTTTGTTTCAAAATTGCGGAGGAAAATGTTTACAATTTTGTTGACTAAATGATTTTTTTTTACCATGAAAATAAAAATTATTTATTTTGTTTTACTGAAATTAGAAATATAAAATCTATTACTCTCTCAATTCAGAAATTTTCGAAGAATATTTTAAAATGTAGACATTTAATTTGAGAGGAAAAGTTACATTAATGCCACATGAATTACAGACAGTTGATAATCTGCATGAAATGTTTAACGAAAAAAAAGCTTATTTTTTTATTCTATTTTCCGAAGTATGAAATATTAAATTTGAAAAAAAAAAGACTTAAATAATTCAATTAACCGTTGGCACTTTTTTTACATATTTTGTTTTTGTTTAAAAAAACACTTTCTTTAAACATTTCTTCTGTTTCAAAATTACGGGGAAAAAATATTCATTTTTTTTTTTGTTGACCAAATAAATTTTAAAAAACTTCAAATTAAAATAAATTATAAAGGCTATTTTTTTCTTTTTTATAAAAAAATATTTTAGTCCCGTTTGACACGTGTGATTTGATTTTTGTGACGTAAGGTAGCAATCATCATAGATATTAGATGTTTTACTAAGCAAATTTAAACAATCGGCTCCATTGGCCAAAAAGTGCGAAAGGGAAAATTTCTCAAAAAGTATGTGTCGACTAGCTTCCTTGTAGATTAGTATCCCTAGAAAGTTTGGATGGCGTAGCATGTTGGCGTGCATAGGGAACGCTCACACACAGACTCACTGATTGCCTTTTCTTCCCGCCTGTGGAACTCCCTTCCACAACTCTGCTTTCCCGACAGTTACAATCTCCAGGTGTTTAAATGTAACACTCTCATCTACCCAACCCTCATTCTCGGTATCCTTACCCGCCTATCACCCACCCTCTGACATTTCCTATATTTAATCATCCTTTCTCCACTCTACGTAGCCCCCTGCGAAGTAGTGGCAGTGACATGCCTTGCTCGGGGTGAAACGCTTATAATATATATATATATATATATATATATATATATATATATATATATAGATAGATAGATAGATAGATAGATAGATAGATAGATAGACAGATAGATAACCAACAGTCAATGAGCTCAAAATACAAATTGCAAATTGGAGATGTCAAAGTCAAGCAAGTACAAATATTTCAGTGTCTTGGAAGTGTTTTAACGGAGAACTGTAAGTGCGGCACTGAAAACTGAAGATACGTTGAGATAACCAAAGATTCTAAGCACAGTATTAAGGGAAAGGAAAACTTCGTTAGAAACAAAGATAAAAGTACTGATGTTTTACAAGATATATGTCCGCTTCTATTTCAATGAATGCTGGACAATCTCTTCAAAGATGAAGAAGGGACTTGAAGCAAACGAAATGTTGCTTTACAAAATAATGCAAAGGATACGGCCTGAACATGTGTATAACGATGAAGTTTTGAAGAAAACAGAAACTTACATTTTTTTAATCATTTCACCTCAAGCGAGGCACCCTTACTGCCACTGGTGCGCTGGAGGTTACATAGGGGGAAACGATGAGAAAGAGGGGTAGGTTATCGGGGATGTCAGGAAGAGGGTAATATAAGGATGATAACACTGGTGTGATGGGGTGGAGTGGATGAAGAAAAGGGCTTGAGAAAAAGTCAGTGAGATTGGAGATGACAATTGACCTTACATTTAAATTCTTGGATATTGTAGTTGTCAGGGAAGCAAGTATACGGAAGGGAATCTCACAGGCAGGAAGTGCGAAAAAAGGAACTACTAGAGTAGAAATTGCGGTTGCATTTTATCGGTTTCACTGTAAAAGCTTGGACCTACTTGCTAGTCTAGTAGCTCGAGTAAATACATATATGGGGAGCACCAGTGAGATAAGTTCATTGGAACAGAAGCCGTGAAAATATTTGTAAAGGAGACACAGGGAAGCCACATCACAATGGGGAAAGAGCGATTGCAGCCGAGCTATCAAGCTTCGTTTTGGAAGGATTATAATTTACGAGCCATTTCTTACCCTTGTTCACCAGAAATTGGAGGTCCTTTTCAAGCTCAGCAGCGAAGTTCGTTTTGTCAATCTCAGTAGATTTTTGATCGAGGCGAGAATAAACGGTGGTGTCATCAGCGTTTTTGCCTACTTGGGATCTTATTACATCGGAGAGTTCGTTAATGAAGATCAGAAAAAGCATACAGCCTAGAATAGAGCCTTGAGCGACACCTGCATTCATATGACAGTATCGGGAGGCCTGTTCGTTTAATAGTACTCGCATTGTGCGATTTGAAAGAAGTGACTGAATGAGGACAAACAATTGTCCAGTGCAACTTGCGTAGAAGGCCAGCATGCCAGAATCTGTCAAACGCTTTGAAAATATCCAGGGCAACAGTTCGTGCTTCGCCGTTCTTGTCGAGAGCCTGGTAACATAAGGAAAAGATAATTGAAGTTTCTGAGTCACGGAATAAGGAAAGTCAGTTTGGAGAATCTGATACTCACATGGCGGATTGAAGGCAAGAGGGAGAGAGGAAAATAACTCTTTAAGAAGGAAACGAAGTTGTGGAGAGCTGTCGTCGACTGTGTCCTGAATCAAGTACAAAATTACAGCGAAATAACAACAGTCAATTAAGTGCCATGAGTGATACACGCTTGGGATCTTGTCTCGAAAGAGACATGACTGACTGGGCAGAGGATTATAGGTTGCCATTACTTTCTGCGGTAGACTGGTTGCCAGCCAAGCATATAAAACCCAAAAATGTCTTGTTATTTAACCCATAAATGGAGGGAAGAAATCGATTAAAACCTTTCTCAAGGGTATCGGCACGTAAGTGGATTCAAGGAATTACAACTAGAAATTCGAACGCGGCTCGCCCGATTTGCACCACAATCGCGAATTAATCTTGCTATTAATACCATTATTTTTTGTCAGCAAGCGTAGTTAATGTCACGTCTAATATTAATACTAGGGCTTGGAAATTTTCTTTTCAATATTTATATGACATAGTGTAAGGACGAAAACAATGTTGATCATTTTAGCATGTGTTTCTCAGACAATTTGCCGGCAAGAAACCTGAAGATGTCGATCGAAAACCAGGAATTGTAGAGAGAGAAAAAAGAATTATTATTTAATATGTGTATTAAATAAAAGAAAAGAGAAAAATATGGTTAAAAATTTTTTGTTAATTCTATTTTGGTATATGAAGGCATCCGATTGGATTGTCTGGGACTGATTAAGTCTATTGGAATGAATTCGTGTCGAATCGGCTATGACTTATTTTAGGTCGATATCAGCATCTGATTTCAACAAAAGCTAAAAAAATTATGATGTGTAGGGGAAAATCTCTATGCGTGACATATTGCCAGAAACAAAGCGAAGGGAGAGATAGAGAGAGAAAGAGATGCGGGGAGAGATACAACTAAAACAATACATCTTGTTTGATAGATAGATAGATAGATAGATAGATAGATAGATAGATAGATAGATATGAACATACTAAAATATTCAAATATATATCTGAATACTAGATAAATCGATAGATAGATAGATAGGTAGATAGATAGATAGATAGAAGTGGATAGATAGATAGATATGATTAAAATTACCAAGGCAGATAGATATGATGAAAACTAGATATATATATATATATAGATAGATAGATAGATAGATATGAACATACTAAAATATTTAAATATATATCTGAATACTAGATAGATAGATAGATAGATAGATAGATAGATAGATAGATAGATAGAAACGATTAGAAGTGGATAGACAGATAGATAGATAGATATGATTAAATTTACCAAGGCAGATAGATATGATGAAAACTAGACAGATAGATAGATAGATAGATAGATAGATAGATAGATAGATAGATAGATAGATAGAAGGCGGATACATAGATAGTAATCTATGTAAGGATAAGGTTTCGTGTGAAAATCCCTAACAGATAGATAGATAGATAGATAGATAGATAGATAGATAGATAGATAGATAGAAAGAAAGAAATGGGATACAAAGATAGTAATCTATATAAGGCTAAGGTTTTGTGTGAGCCTGAAAATCCCTGTCAGATAGATAGATAGATAGATAGATAGATAGATAGATAGATAGATATGAGCAAAATGTGATAGATAGATAGATAGATAGATAGATAGATAGATAGATCTTTATATCAGTGTTGAATGTTCTTGATCGACCCCCACTTTTATATCGTGTGTGTCGGAGATTATTTAATGAGAAGCCCCAAATTAAGCATCCGGCACTTACTTAAAATTTCATGTGAACCGAGAGTGCACCTGGGAATTACGAAAACATTTTAGACAAGCAATCTTCAGAAAACATGGTAGAAATAAACAAGAAAAGTGTAATTCCATAACTTCAGATGATAACACTAAAATACGCACCTTCATATACTTAGTCATGGAAATAGACACATTCACATTCTTACATATTGTTGTTAACTTAATACAATTATTCCGAAAATAACAAATCTTACACAATATCGGAAATACTGCATTAAAATGTTATATTTATATACATGGGTCCGTTAACGTATGCAGAATGTATTTTATATATATATATACATATATGGTCATCCGCAGACATATCTGTTTCGCTGTATAAAGACTCATCATTACGGTTCGACAGTCGATTGCTTTTATATATATATATACTCAGATACTTAAAGAAACCCAAACGTAAAACAACGAATTTGTTCGCCTGAAGAGAGTCAATTTTAGACTCGAAACACGTGTAGCGCAAACCATCAGAAATTAATACTCCATAACTTGTATGACTACCAAACAATAAATATATAATTTAAAGAAAACGTTCACGGCTTCTCACACTTCTTATTTTATATATATATATATATTACGGAAATCAACGAATTTCAACGAAACTTGGTTATAAGTAACCGACAATTTAAAATGAATTGTTTGAACATTATTTTTTTTTATCGATACTCGTATTTAAGTAGATATTCTGTTTTTAATGAAACAGTATTATATATTTATATCTACCGGCCTGATTATTTACGATAAATGTTTATTACGAAAATGTGTGCCATTCGGAAGGATTCGAACCTGCAACCCCTATCTAGATAGGGGAAGCTACCATTTGATCTGGTAACGTCTTAGACCACTCGACCACGAATAGACTCCAGTCTAAACGAGGTTTTTATCAAGCCTATATAACACAATTATATTTATTTATTATTATAAATATATAATAATGTTTCATTAAAAACAGAATATCTACTTAAATACGAGTATCGATAAAAAAATTTAAAAAAATAATGTTCAAACAATTTATTTCATATATATATATATATATATATATATATATATATGGTGTCCATAAATTCTTGTGCACTTTAAAAAATTGATAATTTATTTGTATTTGCGTAAGAAATAATATGTAAAAAGATTAGAAAGAAGTAAATTTATATTTTTTAATGTTTTATTGAAATTTTATTGAAGTTTCTGCATGTCCTCTATCATTTGTATAGCAATACAAAGGGTAATACTATTTTGCAGTTCATATTTTTTTACTCATCTAAAAATTGTTGTAAATTTTGTGGTAAAGAATTATTCAATAATTATACTTAAAACTAGGTACATTAAACTTTATTTCTATCACAAATACAAATAAAGTTATAAATTTTTAAAGTACACACGGACCTTCCGGACTCCCTATATATATATATATATATATATATATATATATATATATATATATATATATATACAGAATCTATCTAAGGAACAGCAAGAATTTACTCAAGCTCCAGATATATATATATATATGGAGTAAATTCTTGCAGTTTCTTAGAAGGCAACGCAACTAGAATGAAGCACTATAAACAAGCTTGAAATTCAGTCTATGTCATTTCGCTGAAGTGTAAACAACTTTGTTTTTCATTGCATTAAACATATTCATATCGGATTTTGTGCCAAAGTAAGTGTATTTTACTGCACTATTTTATTAAAAATAAATCTGCAGGTGAAGCACTCGGAAATGTGGTTGAGAATTACGCCGGCCATGCTCTGTCGGAAACAAAATGAAGACATTGGTTTAGACTCTTCAAATATAAAGATTTTGATATTGAACAAAAGAACCCTCTGGAGAACCGAAAAACTTTGAAGACAAAGAATTAGAAGCATTACTTCATACAGACTTATGAACTTGCAGAATGATAAAAAGTTGATCACAAAACAGTTTGAAAACATTTAAAAGCATTAGGAATCATTCAAAAGCAATGTGTCGTTCTATTCACGAGTGAACAGCTGCTTCAACGACAGAAAAGGAAAGGTTTTTTGCATCCTATCATGACCGCCGATGAAAGGTGGATACACTACAATAACCCAAAGCGTAGAAAATCGTAGGGTAATCTCGGATAGGCATCAACATAGGCAACAAAACCGAGTATCTATGGATCAAAGCTTCTGATCGGCATTTGATGGGATCAGTTTTGTGTAGTTCATTATGAGCTGCTCAAACCGAGAGAAACCATCATGAAAGATGGCTATCGACTACAACTGGTGTGTTTCTGCCGAGAATTGAGGAGAAAACGGCCGCTAAACGAAAAGAGACACGAGAAAATGATTTGGAACATGACAACGCTACGCTACATGTAACAAAACAGGTGAAATCCTTCTTGGAAATACTTAATTGGCAAGTCCTACGCCTACCGCATCAGACATTGTCCGTCTGATTATCACTTGTTCCGATGGATAGTACATAGCCTGCATGAGTAGCACCTTCATACTCATGAAGATACCGAAAAATCGGTCAACTCTTGATTAGCATCAAAAGCCTTGTCGTTTTTCCAACGTGGAATTCAACAGCTGCCGGAAAGATGGAAAAAGCAATGGACAATAATTTTTGTGACACGTTTCTTGCTAAGTTTTGTTAATGAACCATTATTTTTAATGAAAAATCATCAAAGAACTTATTAGAGGTCCTAATATGTAATCATCCGCATACTAGCCTGTTTTGGCGCAGCACAGCTCATCAGTATGGCTAGATTAACCGTTCACGTCAAGCCGAGACTGAAACCCGACAGATTAGTTAGCAATCAAAGATCCAGGCTCAAAGCTATATATATAAACGTATGTGTGCATGTTTTTAAAAATTCAGGTTGATTAAACCTGTACAAGGAAAATATGAATAAACACATTTTCCAAGACAACGTTCCACAGAGGAGGAAATTCGTCGTTTTAGTATCCTTATTATATATATATATATATATATATATATATATATATATATATCCTAAACATATACTGTTAAATCTGAGAAACAATGAATGTCTATTATGTTTATTCATGAGCCGTTCTAAACATCGTATTTTGGCTTTAATTTCAGGTGAAAATAAAGACAAAAATTTTACAACATTTGGATAATCTTTTATTAAGATCGTTTTAAGCTTTCGGCTCACATGAGCCATCTTCAGAGAGGTTACAAGGACGTTAACATAAAACATCCACCATCAGTGACGATTTTATCTTGTGTGGACATAAAACTTTGCTACGCAACGATAACAGTTACCAAAAATAGCAAACGCAGTTCGTAAATTTGTAATGCAGTTCTATGACGTCACACCGCGTGAGAGCTCGAAATGATAATAGAACTATATATCTAAATGCAATGTAATGTGTTCTGACTGATTTTATTAAGTGTGGGTTGTTTGAATTTAATGTAGATGGCCTCCAATATACGAAGGTTCTTTTTACTCTGTGTATGAGTGAGGATTATTGTGTTGCTGACTAAAATCTCTCTGATATTACCTACATGGTTATGTTTTTCTAGGAAAGGTGACATGTAAGTCTACGGAAGAGCGTGGTTGTAGTAAAACCAATTCATGTAGTGGGTTTATTATTATTATTATTATTATTATATATATATATATATATATATATATATACAAGAATTTCGCCCCAAGAAAAGCAGAACTACCACTGCTGCGCCAGGGGTTACAGCGAGAGAAAAAACGAGGTGCAGTAGATATCGAAGAAATGATAATAGAAAGATGGGATTCAAGTGGTAAGAAGATGGAAATTGGCGTTGCATTTAATATTTTGGAGATTGTAGATGTCAGGGAAGCAAACAACCGGAAGTAAGTTAGAGGAACGGGTAGTGTCAGAAAAAAAAACTGTTAGAGTAGCTATTTTGACGGTAAAATGATGGGTGCAAGATGTCAGTTTTGTAGCACGTGTAAATACATGTGGTCTGGGAACCAGGTAAAAAACAGCTCACCAGAAGTGCTGCCGGGGAAATATTTTTAGAAACGACTGAAGGAAGCTGCATCGAGTCTCTGAAAATGTGACTTGAAGCGGACTGTGAAACCCGATCGTTTATTTTGTAGATCCACCTTTGGATTTTTTCTAGAACCTCAAGGTGATTATCAGAAGCACCCGACGTGATATCACAAAAGCATTCAATACACGGACGAAAGGTAGATTTATATATATATATATATATATATATATATATATATATATATATATACTAGCATCATAGCCCGTGCAACTCATAACATTTTAATTAGATGATTAATGCAGCGTGTTGCGATTTCCGAATTCAATTAAAATAATCTTTTTTTTTCTCTTTGCGCAAATGTGAGTTGATGTTTTGTGTGACATTGTAAACAACACTGCGTTTTCTTTTGTTTCAAAATTACGGGGGAAAATATTTACATTTTTTTTGACTAACTGAATTTATGAAAATTTCGAAAAATATTTAAAAATGTCGACATTTAATTTTAGAAGAAAAAGTTACATTAATGCCACACTAATTACAGACATTTGATTTCCTGCATAAAATATTTAACAATTATGTTTGCCTATTCTCTTCTTCTTTCTTTCTTTCTTTCTTTCTTTCTTTCTTTCCACGCAAATATTACTTTTAACTTTGTTATTTTATATTTCAAATTTTAAATTTTGATTTAAATTTTTAGCTGAATATAATCTTTGAATATTTAAATTTTAAACTTTGTTATTAAAACAGCAGTAGCATAATTTATGAGATTTAATTCCCATGAACACCGAATGAACTTAAATTCAAATCTATTAAACTGTCAGTTTGAAATATGCAACTAATGATTGCATAGCCACGACACTCGGTGTCATGCCATCGATATAGCACAATATGTATATTTGTTAATATAAATATAAAATAGCTCTGTTCATAGCAAAGATTTATTAGCACCTGAATAGTAACACTACATATATGTGCACCCTCATTTTCATATTTAGTAATTCACGTCACTATATATATATATATATATGTGTGTGTGTGTGTGTGTGTGTGTGTGTGTGTGTGTATGTATATATACTAACAAATATTAAGTTCTACCAGTAAGGTTTGCTTGCTTAAATATTTATATTTTTTAATTTATCAATAAACACACTCTCTCTCAATATATATATATATATATATATATATATATATATATATATATCCGAGTGGGTACAGAATGAAGAAATAATTTTTTTCCGTCTAAAATATTAATTTAAAACAGTACTCGATATATATATATATACGTGTATCAATAGGTGTACATTTTCAGACAAGTTTTTTAAAGTCAACAGACAACCTATGTGTATTACAATCTTTTCAATCCTTTATTGTTGATAGATTATTTTTATATATTCGTGTTATGAAGTATTGTTCACAGTTCGTGTCAGTCTTTGTCAAGTTTCCGAACTTTCGGCTTGTTTAAATCATTATCAAAAAAAAGAAAAAATGGAAGAAAAAATTCGTTAAAAAACCGTACATTTATCAGTTTTTATGATTTTTAAATTAGGTGTTTTTTCATTATTGTTTTACACATTTATTTCTTGAGTTCATGATATTCATATTATCATGTAAAAATTTTGCGTATAAAAATTGTGTATAGACACAAAACTCGCGTGCAAACACATACACATACACACCCCACACCACACACACATACAATATATATATATATTGACAGATATCAACTTGAGTTACGTAAACTTTGAGAAAGATTAAATAAATGTCTTTGAGTGTAAAATAAAACCAAAATTATATCTTAAAGTGATCAATTTTATTCCCATAGCTCAGAGTTGGAAACGACTATTAATGCCCATTTTGTCGAGTTTCAATCTTGGCTTGAAGGAATCGGATGTCTATCCTTATTGATGAGCTGTGATACAGCGAAACAGGCTTTCTGCGGTTGACTATATATATATTTATTATCAATTATACTTCTTCTTCTATGTGACTTGTCCCTTCAGGATGTAGGCGATCATGGCTTTCCACGTTTACCTATCCCTGGTGGCTCTGAGCACGCCTTCTCCTATTACGCCATGCAATCCTCGTTCCTTCATCCACCTGATTAGGTCCTTCAAATATGTTATCCGTTGCTTTCCTCTGTCTCACTACCCTCTATCTGGCCTGTTAGTATCAGGTTCTCCAAGCAATCCTTCCTCATTACGTGTCCCAGGAACTTCAGCTGTCTCTTCCTGATACTCAGCATTAATTTCCTTTTTGTTTCCATCATTTCCAAGACGTCATCATTGCAAATATGCTGGATCCATGATATTCGCTAGCAAAATTGTCCAGTTTCTTAATACCTTACTCAACTTCTGCAATGCTTCCTTCGCCATAGCAATTCGCTTTCGGATCTCTGTGTCGCACTTTCCGTCTTCTGCTATAACGCTTCCTAGGTATTTAAATTTTTGTACCTGCTTGATACTAGTATCCCCGACCTGTATTTGGCATTTTGGGCTGCCTTTTTTGCTGATGACCATGCATTCGGTTTTCATTCAGTTTATTTCTAGTCCTTTCTTGTTACTTTCTTCAGCTACCTTCTGTAGGTAGATCTTGTAGTTTCCTTTCTGTGTCTGCTATCAGTACTGTATCATCTGCTTACCTTAGGTTGTTTAAATTGTGGCCTCCGATTACGAATCCAGGTATAACTTCTAAGGTCCTAAAAATATTCTCGCTGTACAAGTTGAACAGATCCGGTGAAAAGACACATCCTTGTCTTACGCCCCTTTCTATTTCTACTCAATTCATTACCTGCCCGTATGCAACAGGTTTGCTCTCAGTAAAGATTCTTGATTACTCTCAAGTCTTTCCCAAATATGTCCAGGATACCGAGCATCTCTATCAGTTCTTTATGGCGTATTTTGTCAAACGTCTTCGCATCATCAATAAAGCACAGGTATAAGCCCTTTTTCATTTGTATTGCCCTTTCGGAGAGCATCCTAATCATAAATAGACCATTAATTGTTCCCGTGTCTATAACGAAACCACACTGTTCTTGTCCTATCTCTGGCCTGATTCTGCTTCTCGCTCTATTCATCAGTGTTCGGACGACCAGTTTTGTTATATGGCTCATTAAACTGATGGTACTGTGGAGTTCGCACTCAGTTGCTCCTGGCTTCTTAGGTAGTGCTATGAAGATAGCCTTGCTGGGGTCATCTGGTATAACCCCACTATTATAAATTTCATTTATTATTTCAGTAATTTTTTCTATTCCAAATACTTCCGGGGCTATCAGCAGCTCTACGACTATGTCGTCTGGTCCCGCTGCTTTGTTTCTATTCAGTTTGGTTATTGCAGATTCCGCTTCAGACTTTAATGTTTCTGGTCCGTCCTCATCTTTGCGTATTATTGGTTGCTCTATCTTGTCGTGGAAAAGATATTTTATATATTATTCCCATCGTTGGAGTATTTCCTCTTTCTCCAAAATAATTGTTCCATTCTTAGATTTCATACAACCTGTTAAAGAGCAGATTTTTTGTTCTGTCAGTTTATTTATTTCATTATGCATTTCTGCTTCATTATTCCTGCTCAATGTCTCTACTTCTGCACATTTGTCATTTAGCCATTCCTCTTTAGCCTTTCTACATTTTCTTCTTATTTCCTTGCGTAGTTCCCTGTACTCCATTCCATATCTTGATATAATTTTCTACCTCCTTTGCATCAAAAAGGGAGAGGAGACTAAAGTAGATATATATATATATAAAATATATATATATATATATATATATATATAGAGAGAGAGAGAGAGAGCTAGCTAGCTATCTAGATAGATAGATAGATAGATAGATAGATAGATAGATAGATAGATAGATAGATAGATAGACTGTGTAAATTATACGAAACAGCTATAAACAAGGAGGTTGAGAGACAGTGAGTGTCATAAACTGACAGATATATATATATAATCTTCTAATATTGAGTCATGAATCTCTGTTTCTGCTTTTCCGCTTTCCTATGTTTGGCTGACAGATTTAAATAAAAATGTATTTTCTTCTTAATATTTTTTAACATCATTTGTTATGTCGTGTGGCTTCTTCTGATGCAAAATTTTTGTAACACATTTGAATTAATAAATTTTTGTTTTAAATCGTTATTGATGAAGTGAGTATTTTATCGCTGAAATGGCCATTCAACGAAATTAAATTTTGGAATTTTTCTATATACTTTATATATAAAAAATAAATAGCTAGTACTATTTACATTGAGCTCTCTACCTGGATCAATTTTAATATTAATAAAATTAATATTAATAGGATTGGGTTTTGGGGATTTTACCTACTTGCTCATCCTTTTCGGAAATAATTTTGAGACAAACAGATTGATTGATAGATAGAAAGAACATCATGAATATTTTTACAAAAAAAGGATAAAATTGATGTAGAAACGTACTGACAAATGTAGGTATGTCAGAATTAAATCAATTCAATACGGTGTAGCTATAAGAAAGCCAAAGTCAAGAAAGCCAAAATCAAAATCTACTAAAGCGTGAAATGAAGCCGTAAAGGCAGTGAAATGAGAAAACTTGATGTCGAATGCGTGATCACATCATTGGCGTCCAAAAGAAATGAACAAATCTCATTTTCTTTAGGTGAAAAGATTATTATCGGAAAATATTAAAGAAGCAAACGTGATAAGAACAAAAAATATCCGTTAAACAAAGCGGCAAAGAATCGTATAATAAAATCTATTATTCGAATTATGATATTTCGATAAAAACTATCTTAATTGGCCTCAGAAAGTTTCACAGTGCTATGATTATGTGGCGATTATCAGGAATATAAGACATCCATTCTTCTTCCTCATCTCTTACCTTAATTATTAGGTAATAATATTGTGTTTTACGCAAGATACTTAGGATGTGCGTTGTGGTGGAGTGGATATCGACTCGGAACGACAAATCCTTTTTCTTTGGGTAAAAGTATTAATCCGTCTCTTCCCTCTAGTAATGTTTTAAATAATAGGATAGATGGGTTCTATAACCTTGGCTTAAACCAGTCTACTCCAGATAGCAATGGCAACCTACTTCGGGATAATCCTCTATCTATTCAGTTATGTCTCTTTCGAGACATGATCGCACATAACGTGTATTACGTATGGCACTTAACTGACTGATTCTCTTGTGGAATTAGTTTGTGATTTTTTTCCGTTTGATGATTGTTTTATGATGATAGTATTTACATTATATACATTGTTTGGATTGTTGTTCTCGCCTTTATTGCCACATTCATATTAACGACGTTTCGACTATTGTACGCTCATCAGAGACACATATCCCAGTGGATAAAAGCTTTCGTTACATGCAGTGTCTTGGATCAAAAAGATGTGATTTTAATGCATGGCTACAGAGTGATAACAAATAATTTTTGAAATTGAATTAAAGTGACATAACTAAGACAACCGGAAGTGACATGGCTCATTTATCACTATATCTAAGTGATAGAAATAAATGGTTCGGTTCAAAATGCTAATCACCTGATGAAGGCCGGGTCGTACAACAGTCGAAACATCAGGAATATGAATACGGTAATGAATATGAGGACACCTGTCTGTATAATGTAAATAACTAACACCTTAACTAAGACAACTAAACTCTGGCAGAATTCGGATACAGAGTTATATTGATAGGACTCTCTGCCTCTGCACAGAGAGTAACCCGAACGATGCTCAACTGAAGATCAGGGACACGTCTTGGGGAAAAATGACAAGTTCCTAACCATGTCTTGTGCAGTTTTTCGGGATAATATTGGCCGAGCTTAAAAGCTCGAAGATCCCCTTTTAAAAGACCCTTGTGCTGCATTCCCACAGGAAGGCAGATAAATACCCAGAATTCCGGCAGTTTACTGTAGAAAAAGGGGAAAATTGCATGATCCATATATCGTTTTGCATCTTTTGGTATTATTCAAATAATACTGTTATGTTGTTGTCTTGAGATACCACATACTAATTTACGTAGGTGATTACTGGAAAAGGTTGCTGCAAGTAGACAAATGGAAAAATTCGAAGAGCATTCTATGAAGAAATGTTGGATATAAAATAATTTAACCTAGACTTAAAGAGTTTAAAATGTTATAATGATCGGTAAAGCATTGTCTTTGTAGACTTTTCCGTTCCTATTAAAAAGCTGTTTGATTGAAAATTGCGTCTAACCAATGGGATATTGAGTGAAAGGAGGATGTTTCGACACTTAGTATGTGTCATGTTGGGTTCTAGCTATAAAGATGTGAACTGATAGAATTATTGAATGTAGCTCGTATGTCGATAAGTAGCAATGAAATAAAATCGCTTTATCTATAGATTTGAGAAAATTTAATAACAAAACTGCCTTTGTTCTTTTGACCAGAGAAAATATTTCATAGCACGTAGAAAGATTGCTGGATACATGTGATACCTGTAATTAGTTTTACCTTCAAATAGCAGGAAAAATTGTTATGAATATTTTCAATATTGTCTCTTACGTATGAGATTTAAAAGAAGAATGTTTCACCTTGCAAAAGGATGGGATTTGAAATTTGGAATACATAAGAGATGCTTAGCAACTTAAGATTCGGTAAAACATAAAGAAATTAAGAAAAAAACAATTTTTCATTGCTTTCGTGAAAACTTGAATTGAATAATTACTTTGTGTTTTTTTCATGAAATATAGGGGAAGCCATTTTAATCGATAAAGGTCACAGAGTGTATAATAGGTCTCAAAATAGACTATATTGTTCGCCACGTACAGAAAAGACACACACAACTAAGTAAAAATAAAGATGTATAGCGTCAATTGGGAGGACAAGGGCATTTCTCTTTTGAGAATAATAGATAAGAAAGACAAGAAGAAACGCAAAGAACTGCGTGCATCTGTTTTTAATTTTCTAAGGGTTTTCTCTGCTAAATACGGCCACTTTGATTATAATTAAATGAATCAGATTTATCCTAATTTATCATGTTTTCTATCCATTTCTCTCTCTCTCTCTCTTTCTCTCTGTATGTCTGTCTCTCTCTCTCTCTCTCTCTCTCTCTCTCTTTATCTCGCATTGTATATTTTTGTTTTTCATATCAGTTACAAAGGTTTGGCTTTCAAAATAGATAAGATGACAGCAAGCCTTTTCAGAAATTCATAACTCTCCTGATAATATTGTTCACGTTGATGTTAATATAAGCCGTTTTTTCTAATAAATAAATATTTGGTATCCACTGACCGAACAGTCAGTGTTAGTTTCGATTTATTTTAAAAAAATCTTTCTATCAAAAAAAAATTTAAAATAAATTCTGAAGTTATTTCTTATGTTATTGTTTTCTCTTCAAGCTAAATATGCTATCCAATTTAGTTATTGCTGCTCTCGAAAGTCCTGAAAGGATGTGGTTTCTGTTATCTGGTCAGTACATTGTGATTTGCTAGTGCCAGTCCACTATGTTTGAAGAAGCATGTCTCTGCCTATCTACAGGTGTCATTCGTTCAAAAGCATTTTTAAATATTGATCTAAAGAAATCGACAGCATATAGCTGACAGTTTAGATATGTTTGAATAATTTTGTCTGTGAAGCCTGACATTTTTAGCGTTTGGCTACTTCTATGGATGTTATAAGAAATTAAACATTTAAAAATGTTATAAAAATTTATAAATGCTATAAAGATTTAAATTTATAAATGTCGAGAAAAATTTAGAATTTAAAAACGTTATGAAATGTTATAAACAATTTGAACATTTATAAAAGTGTTAAAAATTTATAAAAATATATAATTTGTAAATGTTATAATAATGTTTAAATTTTAAAAAATTATAAACGTTTTGTACTTAATATCGCCAAGATTTCTTACTGAGAAATATGCTTAACAATCTAGTGTATTGGATTCTTCCAGAATCTGTATATATATATATATATATATATATATATATATATATATATATATATAAGGCAATATGTCTGCACTCACAACTCTTTTTAACTCACAAAAAAAATTTATAAAAGTGTTTAAAATGTATAAAATATATATAATTTGTAAATGTTATAAAAAATTTTAAATTTAAAACTTTCATAAAATTTGTGCGGCGCATATATATATATATATATATATAGATAGATAGATAGATAGATAGATAGATAGAGAGATAGAGAGAGGGAGAGAGAGAGTTTGAGTTTCATTATTGTTTAACGGCATATCAAGCTCTGTGAGTTATTTAATGCTCAAAAAGTGTGATTTCAAGGTATTTTTTAATGTTCAGTTCTAGTGAGATGGTTGATTTAGTCTGATTTTTTTTTTTATTCTTTTTTATTTTAGAAAACTGAAGATGACTTCTAGTTTTGTATTTTAAAATATTTTGCTCAGAATAGTATATTTTCCTTCGAAAGTGTGTTATGGGACTAATTTTTAAAAAGAATATATTGTTGGTAATATTTTCCTTCAAAAATGTATATTTTTAGATAAAAGTCTATTTTTATATATATATTTCTATAAATGTCTATTTTGATACTTTCATAGTGTTCTGACCCCAGTTTGGGAGTTAATTATTTGCCAATAGCTGGGACCCTAGCTTACTTGGGTCAGAGCGGACCTGAGTACATCAGCAATTAAGAGGTGGTCCTCACAAACAATCAGAGGCCTTGCTGCTGAATACAGTTTACCATCATGCCCAGGACCACACACACACACACACACACACACACATATATATATATATATATATATATATATATATATATATATATAAACAAATTACTAGTGCCACGCCATGAAATCAAACACTTAAAGAAGAACAGTGGGGGTCATATTAAATTTAAATATGGTACAAAAAGTATCGTCGTATGAAATATGTTAGACGCCTTTCGACTGACACTTTTTCAAGCAACAATCGTCAGTAATTATTAAAACTAAGTTTAGAATAGGTAACATTTTACTGACATTTTCGAAGTAATTTTATATTGCTACTCCGACACCTTTGTTAGATCTAGTCATATAAACATTTGCATTGATTTTCAAGACCTTAACTCTTTGGAAGTGATTCCCCCGCAAAACAAACCAGGAAGAACTAATGGTAGAATTAACTAAACAATATACTAAGTCCTTTAACCAAGCTTTTAGACGACACAGTTGTCCTTCAAAATTATGCAAACGTTTTGATAAATGAGAAAGGAGAATTTCAAAGTTACTAAATACCTCAATTTTCTCAATTTCTTTAAGGGGAATACAAACATTCAAAGCAAAACAAACATATCAGAGTCTGACAACTCATGATCAGACAAATTAATATGACTATCTGTGGCGACATATGAACAAAATTTATTTTTAATCAAAAAATTTAAATAAGACAGATTTCTAGTGCCGTACGTGATGCATGGTCGCCCAAGCGTGCATCACGTACGGCACTTAAGTGACTGACTAAAATATCTCTTGGATAGGGATATGTTTGTTGTTAACAAAACCAAAACTAGAAATCTGTCTTATGCCTCAGAAAAATAAGTAATTTCATCTTCAAGAGAAGCTCGTTCATCATTAAAAGAGTTACGATACTTAACCTTAGAGACGCGTCGATCAATGTTCCCACGAATGACATAAGTTTGAGAACAAGACTTCAAAAACTTCATCTTACAAGAAAGGATTCTTACTTTTCCTCTGAACCGGATAGAAATACTGAGACTTTTAACAAAATTGTGGCCATATCGATTCCGGAAATATTTAAAGAAATTACTAGTGACACAACATGAAATCAAACACTTAAGGAAGAAAATAGGTATCATATCAAATTAAAACAAAATACAACTGTATAGTGTGATCGATCTTCCCTGGGTCCCCGATGCTTGCGTCTTTGTGCCACATATAAGCGACGCTTAAAAAATAAATCTAAACTTATTTATAAATGGAATATTGTGTGTCAGTATGTGTGTGTGTCTGTGTCTCTGTGTGTGTCTGTGTGCGTGTGCGTGCGTGTGTGTGTGTGTGTGTGTGTGTGTGTGTGTGTGTGTATCCTTTACCTATAGACTCCGAACCTAGTTTCTTGAAAATTTACACAGTTGTACTATAAGCGTCTGCGAGTGTTTTTAGCTAGGTTTTGCGTTGAGGTACCCCCGATAGATATTGAAAATCGAAAATAGAAAAAATCGGGTTATAGAAGAAGTGGTCCGATTTTAATCAAATTTGATACACTCATAGACAAAGACATCAGAAACGATATTCAGAAGTTTCAAGGTTGCAGTTCTTACAATAGAGCAGAAAATCGATAATAAATATATATATAAAAGGCAAGATGTTTGTGTGTCTGTCTATTTATCTGCCTGCATGTCTGTATTTTTTCAGCCCTTTTATTTTAGTTTTTGCTTCGGGTTTAGCTCTAAGTAGGCATAATTGTAGTTCTTAGTCTCAGCCATGATACCATTTACTCAGGGAACTTATTTAGCCTTCAAAATTCAGTTTAAGACGAAAAAAACTTATTTGATATCGATACCAGGAAATCAAAATTTGACTTACATCCATTCATTTTTCTTTCAGTCTATGGTTTCGCGTTAACTGGAAACAACTATTGCTTTTTAGTCTTTCGTGCCAACGTCCAAAGAGTCTGAGCTCCAGGACTATCGATTAGTTTTAAAGCTTTCATTACACCTGAGCAACGCCGGGCTATACTGCTTGTAACTCTCTCTCTCTCTCTCTATATATATATATATATATATATATATATATATATATATGTTTGTATGAGAGTGAGAGAGAAAGAGAAAGAAAATGAGAGTGGACTCGATTATGATAATTGATGATGATGATAATAATGCGTAAAGAAAATAAATAAGAAATATGGGGGGGGAATAATAACAATAATGTCTCTTGCTTTAGCGATTGATTATACGGCCTGTATCTGATATATATTCTGTGAGAATTGCTAATTGTCCTTTCTGTCTATCTGACTTTGCAGGGTTTGATATTAATAACAATTTCATAAATATTAAAAATAATCCAGGTGCAGGGCTCGACGTAAATAGAATTATCTATTTACACAGCCAAATATGTAAATAATATTAAATAAAAGTACGAATTCTACATACGTTCTATAGCTATTTCAGCGATAAAACTCTCGCTTTTTCAGCAACGATTAAAAACAAAAAGATTTTATTTCAATATACAAAATGCAGGTTTTGTGATAAACACCAAGAAACAATAGACCACCTAATCTCAGGCTGCTCTGTGCTTGCCCCAAATGAATATAAAATCGCCACGATAGAGTTGGGCAATATTTACATTGGGCAATGTGCAAACATTATGGAAAAGCTGTAAACAAACACTGGTATGAACATCACCCAGCACCGGTTACAGAAATAGAAGATGTAACCATTCTATGGGATTACACCATCTACACAGACTGAAAAATTGAAGCAAACAGGCCAGACATTATTGTTAAAAACCAGAAGGAGAAAACTTGTCTATTAATTGATATGGCTTGTCCAGCGGATTGTAACATAGCAATCAAGGAATTTGAAAAACTGTCAAAACATAAAGACCTGGCAATTGAAATAGAAAAAATGTGGAAATTGAAAACAAGAGTTGTGCCAGTGATAGTAGGTGCACTTGGAATGATAAAAAATGGAACAAAACAACACATTGAAAGAATCCCTGGAAACCCCAGCTTAAGAGATATACAAAAAATTGTCTTATTAAGTACAGCCCACACACTAAGGAAAACTTTATCTATGTAATGCTAGGGATGATAGGGAAGATAGAAAAACATTAAATGGAGTCATAACAACACGCCACGACCTGCCTTAGATCTCCCCGCAGACTTGGTTGGTAGTGAGACCAAAGCAGAAATCGAAATATGATGAAAAAATAACAATAATAATAATACTAAAGTTTAGGAGGGGACGTTTTGCGACAACGTATGCAAAGAAAAGTAGAAATACATTTAAAGTCACAAAACCAGGAAAATAATTGTCAATAAGTTTCCGTTTCTTAGCTTTTATTTTTATTTTATTTTATTTTATTTACTTTTTAATGAATAATTTTCTTTTACGCACACAGTTCCCGTTTATCAAGAATACCGAAGATAATGCCTCCTGCATTTCCCCGATTCCAACTGACATAATTCAAACGAAGAATACGGGAATTGTAGAAAATTTTCGTGTGTGATATATATTTGATGAAATAATGAGAGGCAATATATTTAAGTAATCAAAAGTAAGGGAAAAAGAAAGAGATATAAAGGTAGAGAGAGGTAGTAAGGAAAATATATGTGTGCTAATAACCCAATACAAAACCTAGCATATAAAAACACTGACATTTATTAATAATAACATAATAATTGTAATAACATTTATTAAACAAAAAAAAAAGTAACTACAAGACACCAATCAGAAAAATAATAAGAGAAAAGCAGAAATGCAGTTAAATACAAAAGGAATGTACTCCTCGAAAGAGAACAATAAATATCAAATTTCAGTCAGTTGAGTGCCATACGTGATACATGCTTTGGACGATCATGTCTCGAAAAAGACATGATCGGGTAGATGATTATTTCGATGATTATTTTTTATAAAGATGATTATTTTTTATAAAGACATGAATGGGTAGATGATTATTTCGCAGTAGGTTGCCATTGCTCTCTGTGGTATAGTGGTTGCCAGCCAAGGCTATAGAACCCAATCTGTTCTGTTATTTAACCAATAACTGAAGGAAAGAGACGAATTAGTACCATTCCCAAGAGTATTTGCGTGTAAGTGAATGCAAGGAATTACTTTCTGCGGTAGACTGGTTGCCAGTCAAGGCTATAGAACCCAATCTATCCTGTTATTTAACCCATAACTGGAGGAAAATGACTGATTAGTACCTTTCCCAAGAGTATATGCGCGTAAGTGAATGCAAGTAATTCAACTGGAATACGAACTAGTATCCCGGATTTCCCGTTTCGAGCCGATATCCACTGCACCACAACGCACATTCTTTGTTAAGGTATATTTTCATTACGTGTTGTACAATTGTAGCTTTGTGTTTCACTAAGCTAATCTTTGTACATAAGAATCGGGGAAAAGAAGAATATGGGGAGGAAAATGCAAATTGTTTCGACTTTATTTCTGAGGCTGATGCGTATTCTGAACTGAGGCTAGAGGTAAGGTTTCAAGATCCGGCAAATGTCAGAATATTGGTATTTAATTTTCAATTTGGGAATCATAACTTCCGTTTCTCCTTCGACTGTTAAGATTAGGAAATATCAGTACGAAAGGAGCGTCGAAATAGACGTAGAGTAAGAGACTGGAATAAAGGCAGTGTTGTAAATTGGGAAGAAAATGAAAGAAAAAAGTAAAATTGACGGAAAGAAATGAAAAAGAAAGAACAAAAAATAAAGAAAGAAAGAAAGAAAGAAAGAAAAAAGAAAGAAAGAAAGAAAGAAGTAATACAGACGTAGAAAGACAGACATACTATTGACATAAATGAAACAAGATAAGGAAAAAACTGACAGAGAAAAAAGTGAAAGAACGAATTAAAATTTACGGAAAGTTATGACAAAGATGGAGGTCAATAACAAAAACAAATAAAGAAGTAAAATTGAAAGAAAAACAGTTAAAGGAAGGAGAAACGATAGAAATCCGTGAAAAAGAAAATAAAGAACTAAAATTGAGAGAAAGAAAGAAAATAAAAAGTAAAATTAATGAAACAAAGTAGAAATACATTTGCCAGAAATGAAAAATAAGTTAAATTGATAGAAAGAAAGAAAATTGGGAAGAAACAATTAAAAATTACAGAAAAAGAAAAAAAATTTAAATTGACAAAAACAAATAAAAGGTAAGTAATGAATTGATAGACAGAAAGAAATATGTTGAGAGAAAGAAAGAATGTATATTGAAAGAATGGAAGACGACATTGAAATTAACAGAAAGAAAGCAAGAATTAAAATTGACAGAAAGAAAGAAAATAAGGAACAAACAATTCAAAATTACAGAAAAAGGAAATAATTTAAATTGACAAAAACAAATAAAAGATAAGCAATGAATTAATAGACAGAAGGAAATATGATAAGTTGAGAGAAAGAAAGAATTTATATTGAAAGAATGAAAGACGGCATTGAAACCGACAGAAAGAAAGCAAGAATTAAAATTGACAAAAGGGAATGAGGAAACGGCAGATAAATAAAGAAAAAAATGAGAATTAAAATTGAAAGAAAAAAGTATTAAAGAAGGAGAAGTTAGAAAGGTGAGAAAAGGAAAAAAGAAAAAAGAACTGAGTTTCAAAGAAAGAAAGAAAATAAGAAAGAAAGAAAGAAAGAAATATAATTAACAGAAATAAAAAATGAGTAAATCTGACAGAAAAATGAAATAATTAAAATTGACAGAAAGGAGGAAGAAAGCAGAAGAAATATAGAAAGTGAAGAAAGAAAAAGAATGTCTTGGTCACAGATTAGGTGCTGTTATATTTGGTAATGGTCCTGCTTTGATCCACTTAGTTTTGCGCTAAATACAGTTTAACACGTATCTTTAAGGGGCCTTGTGTGATTCATAATGTCCACTAGTAAAAGGAAGTGGTTCAATTATATACAAGTGAACCGTTTTTTTCTTTTTCATCTGCACCAATTCTCACTAGAAAATGAAATTAACCAAAATGTTCTTTTTCTTTATAAGATTTTATTGATATATTTGTGTACACTCAATAACCCTAGGATATTCTTGATAGATGTATGAAGTTAATAATAAAAAATATTGGATCTTGAACCGTTATAATTCATCATTTAAAAAATATACATCGTTTAGCATTTGTAATCATTTAGAAGAAATTATGAACAACTGTAAATAGGTCACTTCTAATTTTAGTTCCTATGATTAATTATTTGATCCTTTGCATGGAATAACCATTTCTTTTAAAAATACTTAATAAGTGACCATTCAAGAATACAAAAGGCTACAAATAAGTGTTGGACAATCATTTTTATTATTTCTTATGATTTCAGAATTAGATTAAAATCAGAATCAATTATTATGAATTAAATCTGTCTCTCCTATTTATGAAGCAATGAAATTATTTCTTCAAAACAGACTTTTTGAGTAAACTGTATCACCATTAACAGTCCTTTATGTATTTACCTTTTTTGTTTTTATTTAAAAATATTCTTAAACAAATATTTTCTATTAAGAGAGAATTGTTTTTATTTGTTATACTTTTTTAGATTTCTATTCTGCTTCATATATTTTAAGACAAATGTTTCTGAATTCATATAACACATCACTCAATAAATCATGGGCCTAACTAATAAAACAACAACTTTTAGGCAAAATTCATCTTTATTCATCAACATAGTCTCCTGCGAATAATAGGCAATTTAATAGGGTGAATAGCAGATTAGGATGTCAGTGACTTTTGCTTTTCTGTCCAGTTTTCTTTATTGCTTTTTCCATATGAGGCACCCACGCCAAATTTTGTTTTGATAATTTTGTACGAGATTTTAATTCTGGGTGTGAATAGATTTTCTTAATTCATCAGAAATAAATGCCTAACATTATCACAGTATATGTAACTATTATTATCAGTACTAAAATTGTATTTAAGTTCATTTTGTAACAGAGCAGCTATAACTGGTAAATCCGACATTGCTACCATAACTCCTAGGGTTGGCCGAGACAAGCAATTTGCTGTAATGTTTTGATCTCTTTTATGGGACCTATATCTAATACTAGCAGTATAGCCCGGCGTTGTAATGAAAGCTTTAAAACTAATCCATGGTCCTGGAGCTCAGACTCTTTGGACGTTGGCACGAAAGACTAAAAAGCAATAGTTGTTTCCAGTTAACGCGAAACCGTAGACTGAAAGAAAAATGAATGGATGTAAGTCAAATTTTGATATCCTGGTATCGATATTAAATAAGCTTTTCGTCGAAGTCTGAATTTTGAAGGCTAAATAAATTCTCTGAGTAAATGGTATCATGGCTGAGACTAAGAACTACAATTATAGCTACTTAGAGCCAAACCTGAAGCAAAAACTAAAATAAAAGGGCTGAAAAAATACAAACATGCAGGCAGATAAACAGAAACACACACAAACATCTTGCCTTTTATATATATATATATATATATATATATATATATATTATCGATTTTCTGCACTATTGTAAGAACTGCAACCTTGAAACTTCTGAATATCGTTTTTTATAGTTTAATCTATGAGTGTATCAAATTTGATTAAAATCGGACCACTCGTTCTATAACCAGATTTTTTCGATTGTCGATATTCAATATCTATCGGGGGTACCTCGACACAAAACCTAGCTAAGAACACTCTCATACTCTTATAGTACAACTGTGTAAATTTTCAAGAAAATCGGTTCATCCATTTCGGAGTCTATAGGTAACGGACACACACACACACACGCTCACACACACACAGACAAATTTTCATTTATAAATAAGTTTAGATAGATATTCTGTGAGAATTGCAAATTTCCAATGCTGTCTGGCTTGGCAAGGTGTAGACTACGGAATATATATATATATATATCGGTCGAGTTTCGATGCCGGCCAGAAGCAAGTGGATGTGTCTAGCAACACTAATTAGCTGTCATACAGCGAAACAGATTAGTATGTAGATGACTAATATATATATATATATATATATATATATATATATATATATATATATGTGGATGACTAATATATATATTAGTCATACACATACTACCCTGTTTCGCTGTATGACAGCTAATCAGTGTTGCTAGACACATCCACTTGCTTCTGGCCGGCATCGAAACTCGACCGATTTGGTGTCAGACAGAGTTGCTACTTTCTAAGCCATAGGCGCATGGAGGGGAAATTTTAATGTGTTGCATATAAGCAGTGTATGCAAACGCCAGTTACCGAAAGAGCTCAATTCATTTCTGAAGAGTATATATATATAAATTCACATAAAATTTAGAGAGGAAATAGCCATTTTCAACATGTCAGTTTAAGAAATACATTTTCAGCACTGTTTAATCAAAGAATGAAGAAATATTCTAATGTCGGAATAAGGGGTGGGAAAATGTTAGCTATTATAAGGATAAGCTATAAAAATCTTAGTAGTAATTTCTCTTATAGTAGTGGGAGGCCGGTGGCTTGACCGTTTGGTTAGTAGTGGTAGGTAGGAGGGAAAAGGTTACAGCTTCGCCAATTGTTTTTAATTCTATTGTGACTAAATGGAAGTATAAAATAATTACTGCAATTTAAATTTATTTCTGTGATAACACATACTAATGATTTATCTAAGTTTATTCAGATGTACATTTTGATATATATATATATATATATATATATATATATATATATATATATATATATATATATATACATGTATTAAGTCCAACAAAAACAGAAGCATATAGGTAAAATCACAAAAATCAGATCCTATTAATATTAATTTTATTAATGTTAAAAGTGATCTTGGTGAAGGGCTCGATGTAAATAGTATTATCTATTTACACAGCCCAATATATATATATATATATATATATATATATATATTATATTAAGTAAAATTCCGAATTCTACATAAGTTGTATAACTCTTTCAGCGAGAAAAATCCAGCTTCTTCAGCAAGATCAAAAACAAAAATATTTTATTTCAAATATAGTACAAAAATCCACATAGTGGAAGTAGTTCAAAGACATATCCATACACAGGATGTTAACAATTAAAAATGGTGGCGATTTAAGAAAGAAAATATTTCAAATCTTTGTCGTTCAGGAGTAGAAATGGTGGGAAAAGAATAGAAAATGGCGTAGACAGAGGAAAGCTTAATAAAGAAATGTGAATTTCTGTTTCATATTTGAAATAAAATATTTTTGTTTTTGATCGTTGCTGAATAAACGAGATTTTTCTCGCTGAAATAGCTATACTTTGCGAGAAAATACTATACTATGTACAATTCAGAATTTTATCTATAATATATGTGCAAAATTTTATAAAATCAGACCAATGAATATTTATTATAATTATTATTTTAAAACATATACAAACTACAAACTGCTACAAAACTAGACATTTTGTTTCGACATTGAAAGAACAATGTCTCATCAGGTTGTTAACAATGATGAACTATCTTATGAGACATAATCACCTACGTTCTAAAGAGACACTGTCATATTTTAACCTTTCTTCAAAACCTTCTGTACCGACTTTTTCTCTCACTGTAGTCCTCTACGTATTTGTAGTGGTCCCGGCTCTGCTTGGAATGAAATGATTAAAGAAATGTTGACTTGTAGTAGGAGAACAGGAATATGTAGAATATTTTTATTTTCATATATTTCTTCATTTTAGGCGTTATTTCTAAAAATATTCAGTTTAGTTTATCTTATATATTTCATCATCATTTCCAGCACACATATTTCTTCTTCTTCTTCTTCTTCTTCTTCTTCTACTTCTTCTTCTTCTTCTTCTGCATTTCATGAATTTCGTTTTTTATATATTTCTTCTCATACGTTTCGTCTCTTCACCTTCTTTTCTTTAGCTTTATCGATTGATTTTTTATGAATATTAATTCTTATTTCTCTTTACTTTTTCTCTCTTTCCATTGTCATCTTTTATGCTTTCGCTTTTAAAGTCTTCAACTCATCAGAACTTTTTATCTTTCCTTCCTTTGTTCTCTATTCTCATCCCCCACCTCCCCCACCCTTACTCCCGCATTTAAAACTCTTCTTATTTTTTTTCAAACGTTTTCATGTCAAAGAACGACTATTCTTTTTCTAACCTCCGCGTTGTAATTGTTCATTGTCGTCCAAATTTACATTGTTCGTTTTGTTGTTGCCTTTCAACCATTTGTCAAATCCCCACTCAATATTCTTTTCTCGTATTCTGATTGGCTGGGTCTCGACCTTTCCTGCATTCTTTGATCTCTATTGTTAAATGGAGCGTATTTAATCAACACAAGGCTTGAGCCCGTTGAAGGAAAAGGTCCGTGGATCACTCGTCGAACAATGACTGACCCAATCGCATTAAACTAAATCACCGATGCATAAAGCAGTTTCTAATTGTTTATTTTAGCTCCTCGTAATTAATTCCTATCCCCTGATTTCCGACATGTTTATTTAAATCGATCATCAGTACGCTTATAATTAACCACCGTGTGCTTTGTCGGTGAGACTCAAAACCTCAGTTTTTTGTGAAGAATTAAACCTATTAGAAAAATTCTCCACTTAGGACAAATAGCACATATAATGCTTTACAATAACGCCACTGGCCAGTCCAAAAGAGAAGTGACCTAGTAAAATAGAACAAGAGCCTCTCAAGATAAAGTGTTACTGAAGGTTTTTTTTTAGCAGTTATGTCCTTATGTGAGAATGATAACGGTTAAACGAAGATTTATATATGTTTAGATCGTAATATAAGGGGAAGCACCTCTTGTAATTCGGTGCAACAAGGAAGCAGTTCAAAGAAAGTCTTTAAGTGAAAATTTCTCATCACTAATGAAATACGATGGAAATGGCGATGGTTTGCATCAGTGTACTTCTAGATATTCCCTATTAAAATAAAAATAGAGCGGAGAGAAGCTTGAAACGTTCCGTCCGCGAGAAATATCTTGGATATAATTTATCATCCTCAAGACAGTTTAGAGGCTTTTGGACTCTATTAAGTCTGAGAAATGAAGACTGCAAAACTTCAAATCAGACACGGCAACAGTACGTCAATTTTTGGCTTGACCTTTCTTTTGTATACTTAGACCATAACAGTAGGAGTCAGGTACATTCTAAAAGAAAAATTTGCAGCAAATTCAGTTACCTTATATTTTAAAAATATTATCAAAGGAAAACAAGTTTTATTATTACCTGATCATAAGTCAGATAGACATCTGCGACAATTAGCGATTCTCACAGAATATAAACAAGATATAAGTCCCACCCTTCATTTCTGGGAAATGAAGACAGCACAAATTCAAACCAGATAGGGAAATAGAAAGACATTTTCTGGCTTGACCTTTCTGTTGTATACTTAGACCATAACAGTAGGAGTCAGGTACATTCGAAAAGAAACTTTTGCAGCATATTCAGCTACCTTGTATTTTAAAAATATTATCGAAAGAAAACAAGTTTTATTATTAACTGTGCATAAGACTTTGGGTGGTGCATATCGTAGTCTATACCCTGCTAAGTTAAACAGACACCAGCGGCAGTTAGCAATTCTCACAGAATATACATCATATAATAATATATATCAATTCTGGGAAGTTACATCTGAGCAATTTCAAACCCGTTATGACAGCAGTACGTCATTTATTTATTTATTTTTTTGCTTTGTGGCTCTCTTGCATAGCAGTAAGAGGCCGGTACTTACTGGATAGAAGGATTAATAACAGGAATCCAATAATTTTATTTTTTGTTTCAACTGAAATTTTCCTGTTTCTTAACATGTTGTTCGCTTTTTAAAGGAATTCTTCGTTTTCCAATGTTTTTTTTTAATTCTCGCAAGAAAAAATCAGCTGAAATTTCTGAGTCTAATGAGGTGTGAGAGCTTGGAGAATCTGATAGTCACAGAGCAGACAAAGGGAAAGAGTAAGGCGGAAACAGGGAGTAGCATGCTTGATGGGCTTAAACTTGATGGTAGAGAAGAGTTTGAGAGAAATAACTGAGAAAATATATTAAGAACAACAAGAGACAGGAAGATGGTGCGCAATAATCGCCTACGTCATGAAACGGCACGACACGAAGAAGAAAAAGAAGAAGAAGAAATCAAATTTTCTAATGTATGTTAAAACATTGTTTATACTTGCTTTATTGTTGTATCTACGCCGTGTAAGATCAAACCTAGTGTTGAAAGCATTTCATATTGATAGATCGCTCACACAAGAAGTCCTTCAATAACCGCCCACCTAGAGTAGAACCTGCGGCTTGTATAGAGCGAATAGTCATGCATAAGGCACAATTACCACACAGATGAAAAAGAAACAGTAAATATTTGATTTTGTCAGTTAGTTAAATGGTATACTTGATACATGTCTGGTTGATTAAGTTTCTTTCAATCCATCACAATTTTCCTGCAGTAGGTTGCCATTTCTTTCTGCGGTAGACGGATTGCTAAATAAGACAACAGAATTCAATCTGTCCTGCTTGTCAGTCTGTATCTGGAGGCAGAAGAAATCGACTATGGCCTTTTCTAATAGTATTTGCGCGTAAGTGAATGTAATGAACTTGTCTAGAATTCGAACAGGGCACTTCGATATCTCATTCCGAGCAAATATCATTACATCACAAATGAAACGTTTTATAGAAACATAATCTGATCACATTGTAATTTTTACCTAGTATCAACTACTGCAGGTTTTTTAAAGGCCCAAAATAACTTTAGATAATAAGATTATTTTATTTTTAGATAATAAATAATTAATTGTTGTGGATTCCGGGTGAGTAACCGCACAAAATATTGAACAACAGAACAGATATGGAGATAAAAAAAGTAGGTTATATTGAACGTATTATACAAAACTGAATGCAAGTTAGTAAATTCAGGAATACTACTAGTAAGAAATAAATATATACAAGTCTTGAAGTGAAGTCGTTGGAAATAGAATATCCGTGTATTTCATTCAAGCTGAGAGGAACTCAGAGCTAGTCTGATTCCTGATGTGGTAGTCTCTGGGTAAGTTCGGTAACTCTCGGTATCTTACGCATCAGTTCCAGTACTCTTCGATAACTCGCCCGGATATATACGATTACTCTCTGCCGCTTACTGCAACTCTATGACAGGAGTATATGTACACTCAGTCGAGATCCTACAACATTAATAATAAGTAATTAACAATAAGTTTGTTTTATTTTTAGATAACAAATAATTAATAAGTAATTGACAATGAGATTGTTTTATTTTTAGATAATGAATAATAATTAATAAACAATAAAATTGTTTCATTTTTAGATAAGAAATAATTAATAACAAGTAATAAACAATAATATTTTTATTTTTAAATAACAAATAATTTATAATAATTAATAAACAATAAGATTGTTTTATTTTAGATAATGAATAATTACTAATAGTTAATAAACAAGATTGTTTTTAGGTAATAAATAAGTAATAATAACTAATAAACAATAAGATTATTTTTTTTAGATGTTAAAATTATTTAACATCAGGAAGAGACAGTTGAAGTTGTTTGCACACGTAAAAAGGAATGAGGATTTAGAAAATTTAATACTCACAGGGCAGATAGAGTGAAACAGGGGCAAAGGAAAACATACTTGATAGACTTAAGCAAGTAAATGGCAGAGCAGAGTCTGGGAGAATAACAAGACAACATAAAGTAAGAACTACAAGGAATTGAATGATGTAGAGATCCATGATTCCCTACATCATGAAGGAACACGCCACAAAAAATAAGAAGAATTTATTCAGACAACGTCTACTAATTAAAGTTGCATCCGGTAGCAAGGCCTCTGATTGGGAGGTTGTGAAGAGCATGGAACTACATAATAATTGCTGCTGTTTCCAGGTCCACTCTCACCCGGAGTAGTAGCACCTGTCAGGGTCCTAGCCATTTTCGGGGCCGGTCGATTCGGCAGGTGAGTTGTTACACACTCCTTAGCGGATTCCGACTTCCGTGGCCACCGTTCTGCTGTCTATATTGACCGACACCCTTTCGGGGATCTCATGGACGTCGCGTTAGGTACCTTAGCCGGACGTTTGGTTCATCCCACAGCGCTAGTTCTGCTTACCAAAAGTTGCATTCGTTTCCTCCCCGCGTCGTTTCGGCCCGCAAGGAGGGCGAGGGACGGCCTCGTATTCGGGAGAGTCGACCCGTTCCACCCGTTCCAAACGGGTCAAAACACTATGAAAGTATAAATATGCACTTTTATAGAAATATATATATAATAATTGGCTTCTATAGAAAAATATACATTTTAAATGAAAATATTACCATCCATACATTTTTAAGAAAAAAGTAATACCATAACACATTTTTGAAGGAGACAATTATTCATAGCAAAACATTTTTGAATACAAAACTGAAGACATTTTTAGTTTTCTAAAATAAAAAAGAATAAAAACAAAAAATTTCATTAAAATCTGACTAAATCAACCTTCTCACTATAACCAAACATAAAAAATGTCTTAAACTCCTACCTTTTTGGCATTAAATAACCCACAGAGGTGTTGATATGCCGTTAAACACAACTCAAACTCAAACTAATTACTGCACACCTGGAGAGAAAGAGGTGGTTTATATCATCCCGAAGAATATTTGCGCATAAATGAATATAACGTGCCTATCACGAATTGGAATACGACTCTGCGATTTCGAGAAAATAGCAACGAAATGGAAATTTCTGCTTTCTACCTCCTACAGAAGGTAGCTGAAGAGAGTTACAAGAAATGTCTACAATAAACCGAATGCATGATCATCAGCAAAAAGAACAGCCCAAAATGCCAAATACAGGTGGGGGATACTAAAGTCAAGAAGGGACAAAAATATTAATACCTGTGAAGTGTTATAACAGAAGACGGAAAGTACGACACAGAAATCCAAATGCGAATTGGCATGGCGAAGGACGCGTTCCAGAAGCTGAGTAGAGTATTAAGAAACAGAAAAATTTCGCTAGAAACAAAGAAATGAGACCTGGATTGCTATGTGATGTCAGTTTTTTTTAAATATGACAGTGAATGCTGGACAATATAATCAAATACTGAGCATCAGGAAGAGACAGCTAACGTTCCTGGGACATGCAATGAGGAAGGAGAGCTTGGAGAACTCGATACTAACAGGTCAAATAGAGGGAAAAGGAGACAGAGGAAAGCAGCGGATAACATATTTGAAGGGCCTGAGCAGGTGGATGACAGAATGGGAGTTGCGTGGTGTAACAGGAGAAAGCGTGCTATGAGCCATCAGGGATAGGGAGACGTGGAAACCTATGATCAGAAAGAGAAATTCGAAATAATCCGTACGCGTATTAATAAGAAAGTTTCTTGGAGAACGCTTTAAAGGTAAAAGGGGAGAAGATGGAAAAAACTGTAACTAACCTCAGAAGCATCTTGGTAAGATTTACTTTTACAGTACCGTTCATATTGTAGATGAGAAAAGATCCACCCCAGGTTGAAGGTTTTACAGTTAGACGCACAGTTTATGGTGATATGCCGTAAAGATAACCGTTAAACCTAGACTTGACCAGGTTAAGACTGCAGGGATTAGAGAGGTATCCTTCCGTTGAGTCGGGTACAACAATCAGCGGTTCGTGGGAGTTCGAGTATTGTGTAACGGCATATCAACACTTCTGTGGGTTATTTAATGCCAACAAGGTGGAGTATTAAGGTATTTTTAGTGTTCGGTTATAGTGAGAAGGTTGATTGAATCAATTTTTTAATTCTTTTTTTCATTTTAGAAAACTTAAAACAAATTCTAGATTTGTATTAACAAATGTTTTGCTGAGAATCATTATTTTTGCTTCAAAAATGTATTATGCAATAATTCTTTCTTCAAAAATGTATTGTTGTTAATATTTTTCCTTAAAAATTTATATTTTTGTATAGAAGTTTATTTTTATATATATATTTCTATGAAAGTGTATTTTTAATCTTTCATAGTGTTTTGATCCCAGTTTCGGTATTAACTATTTGCCCATAGCTGGGCCCCTAACAGGTACTACCACTCCGGGTCAGGGTGGACCTGAGAACAACAGCAATTAAGAAGTGGTTCCATTCTACTCACAACCTCCCAATCATAGGCTATGCTGCTGGATGCAGTTTACCGTCATGCCCAGGGCCGCGGTTAGTGGGAAGAAGCTGCTTGAATTGAACTTTCATTGGAATACGATGGATATAAGTTTGGTTTGATACAATGTACGTAACACGGCGGATCTTAATTGTGGACGTTAGAGCTGGTGGAAATAAGGGATGTAGTTAGTGTGAACACTTTCCATCTAAATAGGGATAGAGTAGAGAGAAGCTGGCAACTTTTCGTACGTAGGAAAGTTGTTGTAGCATAGAAAATAATTAGTCATGCACAAAGACGTAGAGAGGGATTTGGACCCTATCAAGACTAGAAAGCTTTTGCATCCAATATTTTTCTCCTGGTAAATAATTATATTACTTCAACTTATCGATTTAAACGCAAGTATTTTTTAACATTCTTTCACACACACCTTGCTTGCTGTTTATTCTTCCAACTCATGATTTCGAACTATTTCGATTATTTGGACATACAGTTTATTCTTCCAACTCATGATTTCGAACTATTTCGACTATTTGGAAATACAGATTATTTCTTCCAACTCATCATTTTGAATTATTTCAACTATTTGGAAATACAGATTATTTCTTCCAACTCATCATTTTGAATTATTTCAACTATTTGGAAATACAGATTATTTCTTCCAACTCATCATTTTGAATTATTTCAACTATTTGGAAATACAGATTATTTCTTCCAACTCATGATTTCGAACTATTTCGACTCTTTGGAAATACAGATTATTTCTTCCAACTCATCATTTTTAAATTATTTCAACTATTTGGAAATACAGATTATTTCTTCCAACTCATCATTTTGAATTATTTCAACTATTTGGAAATACAGATTATTTCTTCCAACTCATCATTTTGAATTATTTCAACTATTTGGAAATACAGATTATTTCTTGCAACTCATCATTTTGAATTATTTCAACTATTTGGAAATACAGATTATTTCTTCCAACTCATCATTTTTGAACTGTTTAAATTATTTTCTTAAACACATACATAAAGTGTTTCATACATCTCCAGTTAATTATTAAAAGGGTGAAAATAAGTTCTCTCCCTTTAACCGATTATTGTTATAATTAAAATTTTGTCTACTTACGTCTTGTTTGTTCACTTTTTGGTACACATTGAATTGAGAAGTTAACATTATTACATAACAAATAAAAAAAGTAGTTAGGCCGCTACAAAGCAAAGACTGTTCAGCTATTGTCCATATATGGCAGCTGGATTTAATTTTTGGCTTGTTCTGGCCCATCTAAAATTTGCCGATAGCAAGAGAAGTTAAATACTTAATGGTATGTTGCGGGGTACCGTCCATAAAAGATAAACTTTCTAATAGTTACAAATAAAGAATGTCATGCAGAGATATCATCTCACATGTCCTGAAGAGATGAGTCAGTTAAGTGCCATACATGATACACGCTTGGGCGATCATGTCTCGAAGTGACATGTCTGCCTGGGCAGAAGATTATCCCGCAGTAGGTTGCCATTGCTTTCAGCGATAGACTGGTTACCAGCCAAGGCTATAGAACCCAATCTGTCCTATTATTTAACCCATAACTGGAGGGAAGAGACGAGTTAATACTTTTTCTAATGGTATTTTCGCATTAGTTAATGCAAGGAATTCCACTGGAATTCGAACTCGGCAACCCGATTTATCATTCCGAGTCGATATCCACTGCACCATAACCATAACATCCTGAAGAGATACGGTACTTAAAAGAAGGGAGAGATAAAGTCTCTGGGACATATAACAAGAGAAGATGGCTAGGAGAATTTGACACTCACATGTTTTAACCAAAATAGGAACAAAGAGGCAAATTGTAAACTTACCATTGTTTCAGGCTGTATAAGATAGGAAGTTGTGGAGAGCTAAGATCTTCTACAGCATGAAAGAACATGACGCAAACAAGAAAAAAGAAGAAGAAGAAGAAGAAGAAGAAGAAGAAGAAGATTTATTTGAGTAAAAACTGAGATAAATTTTGACGCATCAACTTTTTTTTTTCCAAAAAATATCATTGACGATGTTTCTCCTTCATACAAATAGTCATTTTGCAAAAAAAGAAAACCATTCGTCGTTGCTGGTGGTTTTGCTATTAATTCATTTTCTTTTCTTTTTTTTTTCAAGAATTCCTGTTTTAGAATTCACAGACGAGGCAGAATTTTTTTTTTCAGTACGCCCAAAATGATTTAATGTTGTCGGCTAAGAGCCGTCATTTAGACATACCAATCGTTTCGAAAAGCACAACTCACGCATATTTACTTCAACACACGGCTAAACGTTCACGCGCACACACATATTTATATATACACATAAAATATTGTCGAAAATATCAACAATTTACTTCGGGACATATATAATAATAAAACATATGTATACATATACTGCCGCGCCAAAAGTCAAGGTTCGGGTGTCGATTAGCTTATAGAACAATATGCACGCAATATAAAAAATCAAGGGCTATTACGTGCTACTTGCAACCTACGATAATTCAGCTTGCCTGACCATCAGCTGCCCTGCCGGTACTTAAACTAAGCAAGGAGAGGCCCAATCACAGATTGATGTCGGCTATGATTTTGGATACAGCAGGATCAGGCAGTTAAGTACATATTGGGAAACCAATTTGTTCAAAGAGTTCAGAAAAATTGCAAGTGCTGAGCAAAAACGCAAAACAATACGCAACCAACCCGAAAAGATGTTTCTAGTGATATAATTGGCCGTCCTGATTTGGATACTTACATTTATGATAAGGCTGGGTCCCTCAGACATTTCTCCCAAAACCCGTTGCATATTATAACTCTACCGTAGAAAGGCTGGGTCCCTCAGACATTTCTCCCAAAACCCGTTGCATATTATAACTCTACCGTAGAAAGGCTGGGTCCCTCAAACATTTCTCCCAAAACCCGTTGCATATTATAACTCTACCGTAGAAAGGCTGGGTCCCTCAGACATTTCTCCCAAAACCCGTTGCATATTATAACTCTACCGTAGAAAGGCTGGGTCCCTCAAACATTTCTCCCAAAACCCGTTGCATATTATAACTCTACCGTAGAAAGGCTGGGTCCCTCAGACATTTCTCCCAAAACCCGTTGCATATTATAACTCTACCGTAGAAAGGCTGGGTCCCTCAAACATTTCTCCCAAAACCCGTTGCATATTATAACTCTACCGTAGAAAGGCTGGGTCCCTCAGACATTTCTCCCAAAACCCGTTGCATATTATAACTCTACCGTAGAAAGGCTGGGTCCCTCAAACATTTCTCCCAAAACCCGTTGCATATTATAACTCTACCGTAGAAAGGCTGGGTCCCTCAGACATTTCTCCCAAAACCCGTTGCATATTATAACTCTACCGTAGAAAGGCTGGGTCCCTCAGACATTTCTCCCAAAACCCGTTGCATATTATAACTCTACCGTAGAAAGGCTGGGTCCCTCAGACATTTCTCCCAAAACCCGTTGCATATTATAACTCTACCGTAGAAAGGCTGGGTCCCTCAGACATTTCTCCCAAAACCCGTTGCATATTATAACTCTACCGTAGAAAGGCTGGGTCCCTCAAACATTTCTCCCAAAACCCGTTGCATATTATAACTCTACCGTAGAAAGGCTGGGTCCCTCAGACATTTCTCCCAAAACCCGTTGCATATTATAACTCTACCGTAGAAAGGCTGGGTCCCTCAGACATTTCTCCCAAAACCCGTTGCATATTATAACTCTACCGTAGAAAGGCTGGGTCCCTCAAACATTTCTCCAAAAACCCGTTGCATATTATAACTCTACCGTAGAAAGGCTGGGTCCCTCAAACATTTCTCCAAAAACCCGTTGCATATTATAACTCTACCGTAGAAAGGCTGGGTCCCTCAAACATTTCTCCAGAAGCCGGTTGCACATAATAACTTTATCGTAGAAAGAGAAAGTGTCTCCAGCCGAGGTAAGCATCTATACCCTCGGGTACCGATAGAAAATAATTCAATAATCTCGACAGATATTATTTAATGGAAAAATGCACGGTAAAAATGTTTTATTTCTAAGATAATAGAAATGCTGTTTCATTAAATTTTATACATTAACGTTAAAAGAGAACTAATCGATAAGCAAAACAGATAACATGGACATATTAATATGCAGTCGACTCGTTGAAAAGAGACGATGCGAGGAAAGGGGGTGATAAAGGGTACTGCCAACATTAACCCCTACTTTCACTTTCTAACTGTTGTAAAGTGAGAAGGTAAAAGCAGGCAAAATATGAAATGATTACAAGAGAACGAAGAAGAGTTATGCAAAACAAAAGGGAATTGTACCGATAAATTCAGTAGTACATCCTTCCATACTCCGTTCGCTTTCTCTTGCTACATAATATAAAATTTTGATACACGGGAATGTTGCAGGAAAAGTAAAGGAGACATTTGATCAAACAGATAATACCCTGCGCCGATTTAAGACTTCATCATGATTATCTAAGCTTACCGCAGATGTAGAACATGGCTGAAAGTATGTGACACCTACTGAGATTTGATCTCACAACTCAATTGTAATGATTTCAGCCAGACAAGCTTGCTAACCATTAGGTCAACACGAGGTGCCCAATAGATAAAAATATGTATTCGCAGATATTTTTTATTAAACATTCATGACTACACACAGAAATACCTGAAGACTTCAAATTATCGAAATGCATTATTTATTTAATCAAAGCTCTCCTCTCTTTAAATGAAACATTCCCATATATCAAAACTTAAATACTTTACCAGGATTTCAATATCCTAATTAAAGAACACACACACATATGGACACATACACACAGATATATATATATATATATATATATATATATATATATATATATATATATATATAATATTTATTAATAAATTATAACATTGATATGTTATAATATCACTACAAAAGTAGCTATTTTGTTTCGACACTTTTTGTGTCTTTTCAAGTGATGTTGTTATTTCGAAATGAATGGCTTTAAAAGGTTAAGAACAAGCAAGACCTCTTTCATCAGGGAGGCATTATTGTATGTACAATTACTTTGGAGAATATGTGGGAAGACTTAAAATTAATCTTGGTGGGCATTGGTATTAAAATTTTATAAAATTAAGATCAGCATTATTAATTAACTATTATATCTACTATATTTTTGTTGCTTATATATATATATATATATATATATATATATATATATATATATGTGTGTGTGTGTGTGTGTGTGTGTGTGTGTGTGTGTGTGTGTTCTGCTTACGTATTAAGCGATTTTTGTGACAGATTACTCGTCTCGGGTTGTTTTCTTTGGGCTACGTACTTTGACTGATGTTCACGTGCTTAGCTCTTTCTTTTTTTACATACATTTTTTTTCCTTCCGCGTATATACTCGGAGGGTTTTTCGAAACGAGTGTAGTGATACGTTTACATTTAGATAGATAGCTAGATAGATAGATAGATAGAAAGAAAGAAAGAAAGAAAGAAAGAAAGAAAGAGTCAAACACTGACAGATTTCCATATCGTGTATGCTTTGCCTCCACTAACAAAATCTGGGGAAAATATGCCAGCAGCTATTCCTGGAGCTAGATCTTTAAAAATGTCATAAGGAAAAAGCATTTTCTGCTTTCATAACGGAAATGTTGTACCTATAGATTTTGCTAATAATATCAACAAGCCGTAGCAAAATTTCAGATGTCCGAACTAAACTTGTAATAAATGTGTCTTTATTTTTGTAAATGTTTCAACGTGAAAGAATTTATTTAATGAATCTTTCTTGTAACCTAGCTTGATTTCAGCAAATGTTCTATTAAGAAAATTTTCTCAGACACTTACCCCAGACATACTCCAGAGAGGTTGCTTGCCTTTTCATTTCGATCTTAGCCACTTCATTTAAGGAAAACATTCAAATCAGAATTCTAATTCTTAAACAACCCAAACAAAAATATACATTTTTTACTGTATTCATTAAGACAAGACAGTGTGAAGCGTAAAATATTACAAAAAAGGCTACTCAATGATTTAATAGATTATTTGTTACAACATTATTGATAAAGACAAGAAGGATAAATCTGTATCTAACACCATAATACTAAGTTAAGTGTCATATGTGTACAGGCTTTGGGCGATCAGGCATGATTGACTGGGAAGAAGATTATCCCGCAGTAGGTTGTCATTGCTTACTGCAGTAGACTGATCGCCAGGCAAGGCTATAGAACCTAATTTGTCCTATTATTTTATCCATAACTGGAGGAAAGAAGCAGATTAATACCTTTCGCAAGGGTATTTATGTGTAAGTAAATGCAACGAATTCAACTGGAATTCGAACTCAACAACCCGATATTTTTCTCCGATTCGATATCCACTGCACCACAACTGCTTGGCGCAAATTATAAGCTAAAATAATTTAAATGTGCATTGTTAATTGAAAATAAAACTACTACACTCTATAACATATTACACAATAATATAACCAAATTGTCCAGTAAATGAAGGTCTTATTTGATGGCACGGTGATTTAGTAATAATGTGTTTGTGACATGCATCTTGTTCAGAGACATTTGTGAAGCTTTACTCAATTCTAAATTTTATAAAACTGACCTATGAGATTTTTACTACCAAAATTAAATTAATCTTTAAACCCTGGGACACTAACTATCAATTAAACTTACACCACTATTAACTACTTGAAAATATCAAAAAAAATATTAAATACCAATCTTTATTTGAAATATTTTACATGCAGGTATTTCAAACTTTGTACTTTGAAGTACATTAGTTAGAAATGAAAGAAACACTGCTTATATAAGAAAATCAGGTACTGAAAATTGTAATTAAATTGTAATTAAAATGACGTCATTTGCGCTGGGTACTATATATCCATAGTTAGTGTTCTCCGGTTTCAAACGCGTCTAATAAAATAAAAAAACAGAAAAAAAACAAGTAACGACTTTTAAACTGAGTGTAACACTGTAACACCATAGTTTCTTAATCATGCTGCCCAAATTGGCAACTGAAATGTCACCTAGAGGTGATTAGTTTTAAAAAATGAGAATAGTATTACCTAAATAAAAAAATAATAATGACACAGATTTTGAAATCATATGGTATATTCGGAATAGGATAGATTTGATAGAGGAAGTTGAGTGTAACAAGTCTCGCACAAAGTAAGGAAAAGAACAAGCATTAGTCGGTTCTTTTACCCTGATCGGTGAATTGACAAATCAACAATAAGGCGAGATTTTATGTTAGAAAAGTCGTTTCCCATCCCTACAGAATTTTTGTATATAGGTTTGCAAGTGTCAACAATGCTAAATTACCTCGCTCACTTCCGTCAGTTACTCTCAGTCACTGAGAAGTAGACGGCAAAATTTTCCTTCTTGGGGACAATAAAAGCAACTAATTCAGTCTATATGAAGTGTGTTATTTAAGACAGCAAAACAATACTTGGAAAGAGACGGCTGATTTGTTTTTCAGAAAGGGACTGTAGACGCAGACAAAAGTTCGAGCGATATACTTTATTGGATATGATACCGTACTATGTCACGTGCGTAGCAGTGGGAGCGTAGACAGTGTGGGTGATATAGTGAGTAGTGTTGATATATCGATCTCAAATTGCAGCAACGATCATTGCGTTCACTTTTGCGCAAAAAATACTTAGGAAAATTATTTTTCTTCCATTGCTTATACAGTTATCTGTAAATAGCATGGAAGTGTGAACTTTAATAGTTTTGCTGGCAACTTGTCTAGAAAAAGTTTTCACAACTGTAAAAGCCTACTTGCTACAGAAGTCCCAGCATCGAAACCTTTTTTTTATTTTAATCATACCATCACTAAGAAGGAGATAAAGCCACTAGAACTCAAGAGGTCTCTGAGATTCAAAGAAGAGTGGTACTGAGGAGAGAGTTGACTTTCTCAGCACCACTTGGATGTGGTACAAGGCCTAAAATATGGGTTACTCAGTGTGGATTCAAATCAATGCACACTTGTAATAGATTCTAGAGAGACACGCCACGAAGAAGTTCCCTACCTTATTGGGGAGAGAAAATTAAGAGAATATGATTCATGGAGAGAGAATATGACGACGGAAGCTGCATTTAAATGTTTGAAGATCACAATTGAATTGAAAGCAAAAAGCTGAGAGCATAAGCTGTTAGCATAGAACTTATGGTTAGATATAGCCATTTTAGAGTAAAATGAATTTATAGTTAGGTTGGTTTTTATGGCATATCAGCCTTGGCGGGTTATTTATTGCCAACTAAATTGATTTATTTATTGCAGGTAATACATTTTTCTTCCAACAATTTATTGTTGTTTTTATATAAGTTTTGTGTCCAGTAATACATTTTTCTTTCCGAGTATCAAGCTTCATTGGGATTTGATTTTTTAAGGGCAGGGTCCCCAAGTCCTACCTTGTTATTTAACCCATAACTGGAGGGAAGGGACTGATTAATACCTTTCCCAAAGTTACCAGTGTTTAAGTGAATGCAGGGTATTCAACTGGAATTCGAACTTACAGCACCTGGTATTCCCAAGCGGTCAACCATCTAAGTACTGACCAGGCCCAACGTTGCTTAACTTCGGTGATGGAGCGAGAACCGGTGTATTCAAAGTGATAGGCCGTAAGCCATGAATTTATAGCAAAGCCACCAGCCACGACGAATGGTTTTCATTTTGCAAAATGATTATTTGTATAAAGGAAAAATGATATTTTTTGAAAAAAAAGTTGATGCATCCAGCAAGACTGAAAAGAAAGACTGCGCAGTTCTTGCCCATATATAGTAACAGAACTCTATTTAGAGCTTGATTAAATTATGAAACAGTAGAAAAATGAATTAGATATTCATATGAAAGAAACGTGTCGCTCTGGAAAAGAACTGTCCTTTGACGAATGGCGTAGAGTGGAGATACAAGATCATGAGCAAATTACTTCACAAAATACCAAAAACAATATAAGTAGAATAGTTCTCCACCAGCAACATTGAAAAAGTATAGTGCTTGATTATATGATTGTAATTATGATAATTATGATGATTCAGTTTGAGTAAATAATACTGTTATAGAAGTTAGCTGGGTGGCAGGGACCGTATGGGATAACATTATAAAATATCCTTCAAGAGTGATCTATCGGACTAAATTATCTTACAAGAGGTCAGAAGCTTTCACTTCACGTAGAGGGCCCAAATAATTTTTCAGATTATTTTTGAAAGAAAATGCTTATTTATGCCGTCAAATACACTATATATATATATATATATATATATATATATATATATGTATCGAGGCAGTATATAATTTTCTAAACATTTACTGTTAAATATAAGAGACAATGAATGTCTATTATGTTTAATCATGAGCCGTTCTAAACATCGTATTTTGGCTTTAATTTCAGTTGAAAATAAAGACAAAAATTCTCCAACATTTGGATAATTTTTTATTAATTTGGTTCTAACCTTTCGGCTCACATGAGCCATCTTCGGAGAGGTTATAAAGACGGTAATACAAAAATAATAACCTCTCTAAAGATGGTTCATATGAGCCGAAAGCTTAGAAGCAAATTAATAAAAAAAAAATCCAAATTTTGGAGAATTTTTGTTTTTATTTTCAGCTGAAATTAAAGCCAACATACGACGTTTAGAACGGCCATGATGAAACATAATAGAGATTCATTGTCTCTTATATGTAACAGTAAATGTTTAGAAAATTATATTCTGCCTCGATACAATGATTTGCTTGAACATTATTGTCGGTTGTTTATAACCAAATTTCGTTAATCTTCGTTAACTTCCGTAATATATATATATATATATATATATATAAGGTGAATCACATATTCAGGATTGTCATTTTCTTTCCCATCACAGTGTATTTTATGATATACGAATTGATGCATAGAGAATAGTAATGTATTATTCTCTCTCTTTACTATTACCGATTATCTAAAACTCTTTCTTTCTTTCTTTCTTTCTTTTACTTTTTTTTCTTTTTTTTTTGCCTCCCTCTTTCTTTTTCTTCTAGATCTAATTGGAGTATATAGATCTAGATTGGAGTAGATAGATCTATCTATCGTCCGGTTCACACTCTACCCACGTCTATTGAACAGGTTAAGAGGCTCATGCCTTGTTCCCTGTTTAGGATGTGGTTTACGGCTTTCTCTTTTCCAATCTTCTCACTTTGGTTTCTTTTTTTTTTTTTCAATTGGAGTAGATAGATCTATCACCCGGTTCACGCTCCACCCACGTCTATTGAACAGGTTAAGAGGCTCATGCCTTGTTCCCTGTTTAGGATGTGGTTTCCGGCTTTCTCTTTTCCAATCTTCTCACTTTGGTTTCTTTTTTTTTTTTCAATTGGAGTAGATAGATCTATCACCCGGTTCACGCTCCACCCACGTCTATTGAACAGGTGTAGAGGCTCATGCCTTGTTCCCTGTATAGGATGTGGTTTCCGGCTTTCTCTTTTCCAATCTTTTCACTATTACATAGCCCCCTGCACATCAGTTGCGTTACCACCTTGCTCGGGGTGATAGGATTTTTTTTAAAAATCGTTCTTTTTGTCTTCTTTCTTTTTGCTTATTTTCTTTGTTTGATGTCTTTCTTTCTTTTTGCTTTCTTTCTTTCATTTTTTCCTTCTTTCTTTTCTTGCTTTTTCTTTATGTTTTCATTATTTCATTTCATCTTTATAGATATATTCTCCTCCTACTAAAATTTTTCAAAGTTTTATTTCCTCTTTCTTATATTCTTCACGCATCTTCTTTATAATATTCAAAAGAATCTCGTCTATTTCCTTTTTTTACCATTCCTTGACAAAAAAATATGACAAGCTTGCATTCCGCACACCGCATCCAACTCTTAATACTTTCTCTATTACCCGACCTTTTGCAATTTCCAAAGTACTTAATCATCGCCATCTTTATTGGCTTACGCAGATTCCCTTTCATTCGGACTCTTTTATAAGCCGTACGTACATCTATCAGTTTCTGGCTCTGAGCCTAACCTCGCATTAGGTGACTTATTTACCTTACTTGTTCTTAACATATCATCCATTATTTCGCGTTTCACATTATAAACCCTAGAAGATATGCTCACAAAAGTCGATTGATTCGACAAAATAATCCTCTAAACATAACCCGAGCATGCTCAAGGCAAACTATATCACGTTTTGATATGACCTTATGTGTGTTCGGTGGAAAGCAGAAATATTTCCGGGATTCTGTGAAATCGTTAGAAAGACGAAATATCGTCGATTTTCTGGGTGGTCTTTAGAAAACTGAAATATTCCAGCATTTCTGTGAGGTTGCTGGAAAAACGAAACATTCTCGGCTTTCTGTGTGGTCGTGTGAAAATCGAAATATTCCTGGGTTTAATGTGGTAGTCGGAAAGCCGTAATATTCTCGCCTTTCTGTGTGGTCGTTGGAAAGCCGAACTTTTTCCAAATGTCTGTGTGTCGTTGGAAAACCGAAATATTCCCGGTTTTCTGTGTGGTAAGAGGAAAGATAAAATATTCCGTGTTCGTTTAAGGAAACTTTTCTCTTGTTTATGCAATTGTTCTTTTTTCAGGCAATATATCAAATAACGTGAGAACTCAATAAGTACTGTTCAAGAAGTTTCATTTTTATGGTCTCACTTCAAATCAAAGACCACTATTTCCCGTAGGAACAGTATTATTTTATATTAAATAGATGGATAGACATATGAATCAAAATCCCACCGCGATAAACAAGAATAAGTTGAGGGAAATAAATAGAGAGAGAGGGGGGGAGAAAGAGAGAGAGAGATGTAGAACTGGCTGAATAGATAGATAGATAGATAGATAGATAGATAGATAGATAGATAGATAGATATATATTAATGACATGAAAGGTTTGAAAGGATAGATAGATAGATAGATAGATAGATAGATAGATATTAACAAACATGAAAGGTTTGAAAGGAGAGATAGATAGATAGATAGATAGATAGATAGATAGATAGATAGATAGATAGATAGATAATGAAGAGATTGAAATAGATAGATAGATAGATAGATAGATAGATAGATAGATAGATAGATAGATAGATAGATAAAAGAATGAATACATGGACAGATAGATTCATAAATACGATGAGTCCAAACATATAGATAGACAGATAAATATCTATAAAGAATTAGAATAGCTAGAAAGATACGAAGGGACTGAATAGATAGATAGATAGATAGATAGATAGATAGATAGATAGATAGATAGATAGATAATGACCGACTGATTCTACTCTCTAAGTAAATCACTATGAAAACAAGCAAACTAATTAGCAAAACTAAACCAGCTAGTCAGAAAACGCCGAAACCTATCTGCGTCTCCTTTGCAAACATACGATGTATCCGCACTAAATTCTACAGCGTAGAATCATTCCTTCAAACTAACTCACCTGATATCTTAGCTCTATCTGAAACTAACCTTGACCCTTCTATATCCTCTTCTGAGTTTTACGTTCCTGATTACCTTCCCCTCTTCAGGGAGGACTCCAATGTCCGTATGCATGGGTTTGGTGTTTATGTCACCGAACAGCTCCCTCTAGCTAGCGTGACATCTCTTGAATCCCTGGATCATTCTTTCATGTGCTTCCGTCTCTCACTTCTAAGCTCGGTTAGCTATTTCTTCTTTCTCTACCGCTCCCCTCCTCCTCTGACTGTTCGTTACTCGATAGCATCTCTAACAATATCGACAAGGCCATTTCTTCTAATCCATCTGCCCATATATTTGTGTTTGGTGACTTTAACGCCCACAACAACAAGTGACTGGAAAACTCTGTCACCGATCTTGCTGGTGTCCACACCATGAATTTTTCAATCACCCAATCTCTTACGCAAATGGTGGATTCCCCCACTCGTTTCTCCAATAACCCTAACGGAAGAGACTCACTACTAGACCTCTGCTTCACTTCCATCCCAGACTCTTGCACTACCAAGCGGCTCTGCCCTCTCGGAAACTCTGACTACGCCGTAGTTTCTCTCAACATCTCATTCCACTTCCACTCTACCCAAGAAAATCAGACCAGCAGAATATCCTACTGCTACCAAAGAGTAGACTGGGATTCGTTCCGCGACTTCCTGTGTGACGTCGCTTGGAACAATATTTTTAGTTTTCCCGTCGAAGACTGTGCATCCGAGGTCTCCTCAAGGCTCTATCCTAGATCCTTCGCTTTTTCTGATCTACATTAACGATCACACCGATGCTATAAGATCCAAAGTAGGCATGTACGCCGATGACATTACAGTTTACTCTCGCCTAGACTAAAAATTCGGTGTGGACGATAAAGCGAACCACGCTGCCCTGCTTGAGAAGGACCTCCAATCCGTGGTGGACTGGGGTAAGTAATGGCTCGTAAATTTTAATGCTTTCAAAACGAAGCTGCTATCAATTAACCATTATAGACAATCGCTCCTACCTCCCATTAGCATGGAACATGCCTGCCTCCCTGAGAGTAAAACGGTTCGCCTCCTTGGCCTCACACTCTCAGCGGACCTCAAGTGGAATGACTATATAGAATCCATTGCTAAATCCGCTACTATGAAAGTCGATTCTCTGTGCAGGGCCAGTTTTTTGCCGCCTGAGTTCATCCTGCACATCAATAAATCTACCATCTGCCCGTGTATTGAATATTGCTGCCACATCTGGTCTAGTGCCCCTGCTATTTTCCTCGGGGGTCCTTGAAAAAATACAACGGAGAATCTGTAATGTGATCAATGCCGACGTGGCAGCTCGGCTGCAGTCACTCTCTCACCGGTATGATGTGGCTTCCCTGTGCCACTTCTATAAATATTTTCACAGCTTCTGCTCCGATGAACTTAGTTCGCTGGTGTCCCCTAGGTATGAATTTGCAAGAATACTAGATTAGCAAACTAGGTTTCACCTTTTTACAATGAAACAGATAAAATGTAACCGTAATTTCTACTCTAATAGCTCGCACTTCCCGCCTGTGGAATTACATTCCATATACTTGCTTCCTCGACAGATACAATCGCTAGGAATTTATATGTAAGGTTAATAGACATCTATCACACTAACTCGCATCCATTCTTTCAAAGTCTCTACCCATCTACCCAACCTCCATCCTCGGTATTCGCATCCGTCTACCACCCTCCTTCCGACATTTCCTATAACTAACCACTCTTTTTCATCACTTTCCCCTATGTAACTCCCTGAGCAATAGTGACAATGGAATGCTTTGCTTGGGGTGAAATGATTAAAGAAAAAAGATAGATAGATGGATGGATGGATGGATAGATAGATATGAAGACAGTGAATATATAAATACTGATTTTCAGAACTAGCGTTATTTTTGTTGTCATTTTCTACAAAAATTACTTGTTTATTCGTAGCTTTGTACATTAAATTCTCATTTTCTTTCTGTAGAGCTATATTTCTTTTAGCACCAATTTTCTTGGGAAGTCTTATTCAGAATTCACTTCCAGGGGATGCATGTCATATAGCGATCGGTCACTCTTTTCTTTTTTTCTGACGAAATCGTTGTATTCAGATTATAGAGTCATTTTCGGATTACTTACACCTACTGTAATTATAAGGTGGGACAGTAGAATCGGAGAGCCGAGTTCAAATTCCAGTTAAATTCGTTGCATTCACTTACACGCAAAGACTCTTGCGAAAGAAGAGGCTCATCCCTTGTTCCCTGTTTAGGAAGTGGCTTCCGGCCTTCTCTTTTCCAATCTTCTCACTCCTTTTCTTCTCTTTTTGTTTTCAATTGGAGTAGATAGACTAAACTATCGCCCGGTTCACATTCCACCCACGTCTCTTGAACAGGTGAAGAGGCTCATCTCTTGTTCCCTGTTGAGGATGTGGTTTCCAGCTTTCTCTTTTCCAATCTTTTCACTCTTACGTAGCCCCCTGAACATCAGTGGCGTTATCGCCTTGCTAGGGGTGATATGATTTTAAAAAAAGGTGTGAATCAAACTGTTCTCCCTCCAACTATGGATAAATAGTAAAACAGATTAGGTTCTGTAGAGTTTGTAGGCAACCGGTATACCGCAGGAAGTAATGGCAACCTACTCCGGGAAAATCTGCTGTTTAGTCATGTCTCTTTAGAGACTTGATCGCCCAAGCGAATATCACGCATGGCATTTAACGCACTGACTGTAATTATTATTAAATTATTTAGTTAGTATATTAATAAATAATTTACTAGGCTGACAATATTTTGTTTTATGTATTTATTTTTATGTGTTATGTTTGATTCATTTGAATGAACTAAATTTGATGCGGTGAGCTGCCTGGAAATAAGAAGCTCTTAAGATTCCATGTTTGCTATCATTTCGTTCCTCTTGCCTCTGTTTTCTTTATCCCCACTTGGAATCAATAAAACTTTGCTAATCTACTTGAAATAGACGGGCCTTCTTTGATAACCCATAATTGATTTAATGCATCAATTACATCACTACGGTTAAGCCCATATGTGTATAGAGTCCTCACTTTCGAAGTGTTCAGTCAAATATTGCTCACCGGATCTCGAGATAAAATTCTCTTGAAAAGTAGCCATTCGATTGACAATTGAAGCTGTAACAAGTGCAATTTGAATAGCGCGGAATGCGCAGACGAAACAGTCGTCGAGATATATCGGTTTTGAAATTGTTCTGAATAACTGCTGGAGAGGCTTTCACTCAAGCGGCGTCGTCATTACGAGACTGATAAATGAATATGGAAAGTTTTCGTATTTGTTTCCATTGCATTGTTTATAATAAAGCCGTGCTATTGTATCGAACACTCTGGTGTCTTTGTCGTCTGTATAAACGATTTCAGATCTTTAAGTACCATCATAGTGCATTCATTTAGAAGAGAGATGTTGCGGGATAAATTTTACGTAAAGTTCACTAGATGAACTAAAGCCACTTATTTTATATATCTGGTGATGTTGGACAAAGCGAAAATGTCATGTAAAAGTTATCTTTCATTAGGATATCTCATTGTCTGTGAGAAATGAAACGACACTGTATTAATGTGTACGCCTTTCAAGATGCACTGATGACGTTAAGTTCATGTTAGTAATAGATGAAGATAAAACTTGTGTATTTTCGACTGATTGACACACGAAGCAAAACAATTTACGCTCTCAGAAACATCATTTTTTTCTTTGACTTAATAAAGATGATCTTCAAAACTTACATAAAAATATGCATAGATGAATCAATTATATATCGTTGTCACATAATGGAATACCTATAGCTGTGTTTATGAAAGGAAACAACTACCTTCATATATATATATATAACGTAATATTTGCATCGAGCCCCCCACCTTGATCAATTTTAATATTAATGAAACTCAGATTAATAGGATCGGGCTTATTGGGGTTGATCTATCTGATCATCCTTTTAGATTTAATATATATGTATTAATGAATTAACATATGATTCTACATTTTAGTTACGACTCAGTGTGACATGCGTTATGCAATCATCAGATGAATTTTATAAACAGAACGTTACTCGATTAGAAATATTTATTATATATATATTTATTATATGCTTTAAAGTCGTTATAGATAATAAATCAGGTGAATAAATAATTATATTTATTAAATGTATAATTAGGTTAGTCTAAAACCGAAACATTAAAAAACAATAGGATACTAAAATCGTGGGGGGGGGGAATCAAAAGGAGGAAATTGATATATCAGTGTCCAGCATTATTAACATAAGGTGTGAGGGCAACAACATATTTGTCTACATTTCGTTAAAAATAAATGAAATATATATATATATATATATATATATATATATATATATATATTACTATATGTACCAACAATAAAGTAGCACTAATAAAGACTAAAGTCAGAAAAACTAACGCTAACAAATCAGTAACGTAAGTCGTCAACAACCCAACGAGGACTACCACGTGGGTTAAAGGGGGAAGAAAAAAGAAACAAACAAAGCTCCATAACAATGAGTCAAGAGCTTGTTTGAAAGAAAAAAAAAACCCAAGACGAAAACCTTAACAGGAGAGAACTCAATACGAAAGTACGAATGTAGAGCAAAAATAAAATAAATTAATCTAAAAGTGAGCCAAACGTCGACCGCGGTTTCACTCTACGGATCGTCAGGATATATATAAACTTCTTTATAAATGGAACACTGTCTGTGTGTGTGTGTGTCTGTGTGTGTGTATCCGTTACCTATAGACTCCAAAACGGCTGAACCGATTTTCTTGAACATTTACACAGTTGTACCATAAGCGTCTGCGAGTGTTCTTAGCTTGGTTTTGTGTCGAGGTACCCCAGAAGTTTCAATGTTGCAGTTCTTACAATAGTGCAGAAAATCGATAATATATATATATATATAAGGCAAAATGTTTCGTGTGTCTGTTTATCTTGCCTGTATGTCTTTTTTTTTCAGCCCTTTTATTTTAGTTTTTGCTTTGGGTTTGGCTCTAAGTAGGTATTATTGTAGTTCTTAGTCTCAGCCATGATACCATTTACTTAGAGGACTTATTTAGCCTTCGAAATTCAGTTTACGACGAAAAAAACTTATTTGATATCGATACCAGGAAATTAAAGTTTGACTTACGTCCGTTCATTTTTTTTCAGTCTACGGTTTTGCTTTAACTGGAAACAACTATTACTTTTAGTCTTTCGAGCCAACATTCAAAGAGTCTGAGCTCCAGGACCATGGACTAGTTTTTAAATTTTCATTACAAACGAGCAACTCCGGGCTATACTGCTAGTATATATATTGTACTATTTGGGTCTGAGGAGCCGCAATATGCGGTGAAATATGTAATACCCATTGTAATAATCTAAAAGCTTTTCTCATATATATACATATATATGTATATATATATATATATCCTAATAAATATACATATTATTCTACGTCTATGCCACGATGGGAGTTTCATGCGTTATGCAATCCTCAGATAAATATTTCAAACTGACTGTTTAGCAGATTTCAATTTCAGTTCATAGGAATTAAATCTCATAATATTGCTAATTTACTGCTTTTTTAATAGCTTGATTAAGAATTTAATTTTAAATATTCTCTATTTTGTAGGCAAAAATTTTTAATTTAAATTTAAAATTTGAAATAAAAATTAAAATAAAATATATTAAAAAAATACGAAAGAAAAAAGAAAAACACAAACGTTTAGAGGGGTCTATAGCCACTCTAAATTTTACTTTTAATTTTTTATCTTCATTTTTCTTTTCTTTTCTTTCTTTTTTATTTTATTCTAAATTTTAACTTTTTACATTTTTAATTCTTTCTACATTTTTTATCTACATGTATGATTTGAATATTTAAATTTTTAAGACTCATGATTGGCGCCTATTTGATTTCTTCTCCCTACACTTTATTGTTTTGAATATTTTTATTTTTATTTAAAATTTAAAATTTGAATTTAACTTTTTTCTACATTTAACATTATAACATTAAAAATTTTATGTTGTTATTAAAAAAGCATTGACTTAAATTTGTAAAATTTTATTCTCATGAATATCAAGTAAACTTAAACTCCGAGTCAAGCTATATCTGTAGGAAAATATGTATATTTATTAATATGTATATAATATAATAGATAATATATATATATATAATACAACTCTGCTCATACATTGAGCACATTTTTATTAACACCTGAATAATACTGCTATACATATGTACACCCTCCTCATATGTACATTTATTAATACACGTCACTATGTTTTTTGTTTTTGTTTTTTTGTTTTTAATCGTGTCGCCCCAAGCAAGGCATTTTACTGCCACTGTTGTACAGGGGGTTACCTAGGAGGGATGTTATGAAGAGTGAGTGGTTGCAGGGGGTGTCAGGAAGAGAGTAGGAGAGGAAAAAGATTACTGATGAGAGTGGGGGGGGACGAGGAGGAATGTTATGAGGAGTGAGATGTTGCAGGGGGTGTTAGGAAGAGAGTAGGAGAGGGAAGAGAGTACTGCTGAGAGTGGCGTGGATGTAGAAAAGCATGAGAGAGAGGGTGTAAGTTAGTGTGACAGGAGATGACTATAGACTTTACATTTAAATTCTTGGAGATTGTAACTGTCAGGAAAGCAAGTATGCGGAAGAGAATTCCACAAGCGGGAAGTTTGAGAAAAGAAGCTGCTGGAGTAGAATTTGTGCTTACAATTTATTCACAGCAAAAGGGTGGGACCTAGTTCCTAATCTTGTGGCTCGAGGAAATTCGTATATATGGAGTACCAGTGAACTAAGATCATCGGAGCAGAAGCCGTGAAAGTATGTATGTATATATTTTGAAATCTTGATGGATGTACGCTGTGGGATATCGGGGCTCGGGCCGAGAAATCGCGGAGACTAGTTTGAATGCCTTTCATTCACTTACGCGCTTATACCCTTGGGAAAAATACTAATCTGTTCCTTCCCTCCAGCTATTGGTAAAATAACAGGACAGATTAGTAGAAACCTCCAGTTTCGTATTCAGAGTGACTTTATCAAAGCAATTGGAGAACCCTCGGGCCCCGCAGATTACGGCCGTATCAGCCTTCTTCCGATCTTTGGCAAAGTGTTCGAAGTCATTATCAACGCCGAGGTGGTTCAACATCTCACAACCCACAAGCTCCACTCGGACAAACAGTATGGTTTCCGCTGCACCAGGTTTACTGCTGATATGCTAACGAACATCACCGAGTATATATACCAGGTTCTCGACAAGAATGGCGAAGATCGAAACGTTGACTTGGATATCTCTAAAGCGTTCGATAGAGTCTGACATACTGGCCTTCTACGCAAACTTCGGAGCTATGGTATAACTGGACATTTGTTGGACTTAATCCAGTCTTTCATCTCTAACCGCACATTGAAGGTGGTATTAAACGGACATGTCTCCCATAACTACCAGAAAAACGCGAGTGTCCATCAAGGCTCTATCCTAGGTCCAACGCTTTTTCTGATCTACATTAATGATCTCCCCGATGCCATAAGATCCTAAGTAGGGATGTACAACGATGACACCACAGTTTACTCTCGCCTCGATCAAAACTCTGGTGTGGGCGACAAAGCGAACCTCACTGCCGAGCTTGAAAAGGACCTCCAATCCGTAGTGGACTGTGTAAGAAATGGCGTGTAAATTTTAATACTTCCAAAACGAAGCTGCTATCAATTAACTATAATAGACAATAGCACCTACCTCCTATTAGCATGGAACAGGCTTGTCTCCCATAAATAAATCACTACGCCTCCTTGGCCTCACACTCTCAGCGGACATCAAGTGGAATGACTATATCGAATCCACTGCTAAATCCGCTGCTATGAAAGTCGGAATTCCCTTCAACATACTTGCTTCCCCGTCAGCTACAATCTCCTTACCCGCCTATCACCCTCTTTCTGACATTTCCTTTATGTAACCACTCTTTCTCAGCACCTTCCCTTATGTAACCCCCTGCGCAATAGTGGCAGTGGAATGCTTTGCTTGGGGTGAAATGATTAAAAAACCTGTAGGATTTATTTAGTTGCACCTGTTTTTATACAAGAGAAAAGATGTTACTAGTTCACCAATGTGTTTATGTATGTGCGTAGAGTCATCTGTTTTTGTTTTATATTTCAAACACGGTAAGCACGTTGTGGTCATGTTCGTCGTATATATTATCAAGTGTTTGATTTTTTTTTATCAGTAATGTTTTTATTATTGTTAGCTTTTCTTTTAATGTGGATGATGCTATGATATTTGTGTAATCAACAATTATGTGACGAATAAACACATAAACACGCAAATAAAAAACCATCCTAGATAATGACTAAAAGTATAGCCGAAAGCGATGATATTTACCCTTCTCCCCCACTGAATAGAGATGTGACACAAGATCGGTTTTTGTTCAAATATTACCCATCCACCGCTTATGCAGTAACTGGGTACCAAATTGGTCTTATCTTGTTAGATCTGATCATACGCCTCCCAGCCAAAAGCCCGAGAAGCGATTGGGTAATTTTCTAAGCAAAGCTTAGATGTGGCACAAGGCTGAAAGTAAGGGATACCCAGTGAGAGTCGAACACACTACTCAATTTTAATGATTCTAGCAAGACAAGCTGGCTAACCATTACACCACCTCGAGGTGCCGATAGCTGAAAGCGATCAGAAAAACATTTGGACAATTTTTATACAATTTATATTCTGAAAAGAAAAAAAATTGTAAGATCACATAAAAGAACTTCTTTGTCATTTTTCATGAGACCTGCATTAATGAGAGATTGCTTCCTACATTTATATATAGTCATTCGCAGACGGATCTGTTTCGCTGTATCACAGTTCATCAGTACGGTTAGACATCCGATTGCTTCTAGCCAGGATTGAAACCCAACCGAATTGTCATCAATTGGGGACTCCATCTCTGAGCTCGGTAGATGAAGGCGGACTGTAGCATGTTATATACAATGTAAACACAATATATATTCGGGTGTGCGTGTGCGTGCGTGAGTGAGAGAGAGAGAGAGAGGGACATTATAATCATACGTATATAGATATATGTAAATGTACAGGTGTATGTGTACTTGAGTTTTTACCAATATCTTGTATTGATTATTTTCTTTTTATTTTGCAGAAAATAAACTCCTTGATGATCAGAAAGGTAAAAAATTGAATTTACTCATTATTTTTCTGACACTTTATTTTCCGCCTATAGTCAAAAGTTACGGCTATATTTAAGTAGTTATATTTTTTAGTATATTACATTTGTATTATATTACAAAATTATCTGATTTTTACATATTCACAAGAATTTCCAAAGAAGACTAACACTAGCGGAAACATAAAACTCAAAATCCACATGTAGCAACTGTTAAACTTCATTGGTTAAACCCTCTTTATTTCCGTACTTGTCAGGTAAATTAACGACAAGGTGGAATTATTTTTTCTGGCACCTTTCGTTCATTAGGTCTTAATTGGCCTAAAGTATTAGTTTTGATAATGCAATTATAAATGCTTATAAAAGAGAGGAGGATATAAAAAGCGCAATGCTTGGTTATAATTATCTATAGACTAGCAGGATAGCCCGGCGTTGCTCGGGTGTAATGAAAGCTTTAAAACTAATCCATGGTCCTCGAGCTCAGAATCTTTGAGCGTTGGCACGAAAGACTAAAAAGCAATAGTTGTTTCCAGATAAAGCGAAACCATAGACTAAAAGAAAAATGAATGGATGTAAGTCAAATTTTAATTTGTTGGTATCGATATCAAATAAATTATTTTCAACGTAAACTGAATTTTGAAGGCTAAATAAGTCCTCTGAATAAATGGTATCATGGCTGAGACAAAGAACTACAATTATAACAACTGAGAGCCAAGTCTGAAGCAAAAACTTAAATAAAAGGGCTGAAAAAAAGATACAGACATACAGGCAGATAAACAGACACACACACACACAAACATCTTGCCTTATATATATATATATATATATATATATATATATTATCGATTTTCTGCACTATTGTAAGAACTGCAACCTTGAAACGCCTGAATATCGTTTCTTATGTCTTTGTCTATGAGTGTATCAAAAATGATTAAAATCGGACCACTCCTTCTATAACCCGATTGTTTCGATTATCGATTTTCGATATTTATCGGGGATACCTCGACACAAAACCAAGCTAAGAACACTCATAGACGCTTATAGTACAACTGTGTAAATTTTCAAGAGTTTATAGGTAACGGACACACACACAAACAAATTTTCATTTATAAATAAGTCTAGATATAAAATGGTGAAAACGACCGAATGCTGAAAATTTATTTATTTAGATATGTCTTTTTATGTATTCTAGCCAATTTAACTTATTATTAAGTGTCCAACATTGTGATGAAGATATTTTGTACACAATGTTTTGGTTTCAACTGTACATATTTTGTTCTCAGTTTTAAACTCAGTGTAACCTTATGTTCTTTTATATATATATACATATATAAACATGTTACGGAAATTAACGAATTTTAACGAAACTTGGTTATAAGCAACCGACAATTTGTAATGAATTATTTTGAACATTATTTTTACCGATACTCGTATTTAAGTAGATATGCTGTTTTTAATTAAATATACGCTATATATATATATATATATATATATATATATATATATACCGTAGAACACTTGGTATATTATCCAGGTAAATTCCGATAGAGACAAAATCAAAAGAACTCAATGTTAAATTTATTTATTTAATTTAACAGAATAATATAATTTAGAATTTTTTTAGATATACTATAATTTCATGGGTAATAAATATTTCGCCGCCAAATGTTTATTTCATTTGAGTCTGACGAGCCGCAAGGTCATCTTTTGGCGGCGAATTATGTATTACCCAGGAAATTGTAGTATATCTAAAAAAATTTATAAATTATATATATATTTATATATATATAGTGTTTAGATGGTAAATGATAAATATATTGTTGGTAATTTATTTTTAAAAAGTTATCCATGTAATTTAACTAAAAATGCATTTTTATACTTGTTTAGTTATTTTTTATAGTAATTTTCCCATGGTAGTTATACTAAAATTGTATTGTTGATCATTTTATTATAAAAATATATCATTGGTAAAAGCTTTTTATATAAAAATATATTACTGGCGTTGGGTTAAATAATGCTGAATTCTTAATAATTTGAACACAATTTTATAGTTTCAACTAATTATATTTTGTGCCTCCAACTGTAGATGAAATATTTTGCTGGTCAAGTATTGTCGGTCTTTTTTGTATAAAAACTTATTGCTGGCATTTTTATTTTTAAAATGTATTTTTATTTTTCATTTATTATTTTTTTTTTTGAGAAGGTGTCACTATTTTTTCCTAGCCAAGATCTTAACAAGTGCTACCACCTCGAAAGAAGGTGGACCGGGAAAAAACAGCAATCTATAGGTGGTTTATGGTTCCCTATACCTCCAATCTTCCGAAAATGGGGCTTGGTGCCAGATTTTGTTTGCCATCATACTCAAGACTAGTTTATTTACAAAATCAGGTAATATGGTTTTTGCAAAGATATATAAAGATATATAGATGAGCCTTTAAAACTAGAGATTGATCGCTCTTTCATCCTCCAACCTAGCTCTAACATCTCATTCGGGGGAAAACTGACTAGTTACATTCAATCATAGCCGATCGAACGTTCATCTATCACCAATCCCAATAAATGGATGTTCCCTCTGGGAGGTTCCGTGCCTTGAGCGTCTTTTGGGATAAACTAAGCCCCGACATCAAATGGAGCTCGTACGTACGATCCATCACGTAAGGTGCTGGGAAAATTGTCGGCTCTTTACCGCTCTACTAAGTACCTGAATCCTCCTGCTATCCTCTACCTTTACACTAGCCTATAATGAAGTGTTTTTGCCATCGATGAACAGGGGCGGCCCAGTTTTCACTTTACAGTGTCGATAGAGTCCAAAAGCGTTAGTGGCAAATTATTTTCCACTCTCCAACCAATTTCTCACAGTTGAAACGTCACATGCCACTCACTGATCTATCTCAATTGAAACTCGTCAAAATATGCACCCCAGTAAAATTTCATATACATCTCTGATCACCCTTTTTTACTTAGGATAAAGGATTTATCTAAAAATATACTCTGATGATTTCTGATTAGCTATGCTGATGATAAAACTGTATATGTGTAATTCCAAAATACTAGACGACCAGATATTGGCAGCTGACCTCTCTTCTGACCTGACTCTAACATCTCAGTTGGGGAGGAGGAATGTCTGGTCACATCCAATGTCTCAAAAACCAAACTAGTTACTTTTAATGAGAACCGATTGGACCACCTAACTTTAATCACGATGGATAAATGTTGCCACTGGGAGGTTCCGTGCTTTGAGCGTCTATTAAAACTTACTTAACTAATACCTCAAATATAGTTTGAAACAGACGATCAGTCGATAGTTGATTTACTAAGCAACGATCAGATGTTGCACAAGGCCGAAGGTATAGGGCACCCATTGAGAATCGAACTCACTACTCAGTTGTAATAGGTTCTAGTGAGACAAGATTGCTAACCATTACACCACGATTAATCAATAGAGATGCTTGAAAAATGCTGTTCCCTGTACAGTCCTAATAATAGATTCCCTACACTTACAAAACCCAGATCAGGCCTAAAATGGAATCAGTCAGTTAAGTACCATATGTGATACACGCTTGGGCGATCATGTCCCGAAAGATGCATGACTGACTGGGTAGAAGATTCTCCCCCAGTAGTTTGTCATTACTTTCTGCGGTAGTCTGGTTTCCAACCAAGGCTATAGAAATCAATCTGTACTGCTATTTAACCAATAGCTTGAGGAAGAAGCGACGGATTCAAAACCTTTCACATAGGTTTTTACGAGTATATGAATACACCGAATTCAACTGGAATTCGAACTCGGCACTCAGATTTCTCGCTTCTACTGCACCAATTTATAGGCAGGGGCTGCTTAGTCTTTACTTTTCAGGCTTTAAATGACAAAATGTTATAACTCCCACACTGTTCCATTGCTCTTTACGAGCTGTGGCTCTTCGGCCTTGTATAGGTTGAATATCACTGTAAAAAATATGCTATACTATTATTAGTATACTAAAAATATATTAATTGTTTAGTAGAAGTATTTGGTAAAATATCAATTTTTAGAAATTCTAGCAAATAACAGCAAAGTTCGATCGCGTCAGTAATCCGAATTAGTGTCTATTTCATCTAACTTCAGAGAAGTTTCGTGAAATATGTTTGTGTAGGAAGATAATGAATTAAGGTTAGCAATACAGAATTAATATATATATTTCTATGTAATTTTATTGCACATAAAACGTATCAAATTTGATGTTGGTGTACTTGCGTACAAAGATAAGAGCAAGATATGGCATGAATTGGATACTCTTGTCGGCAGACATTCGTAGCATGGTGATTTAAAGGTCTCCAAGGATAATGATTTTGAGTTCGAATCTCACCATAGATTTATTTTTTTAATTTTGATCTGCCTTATCTAATGATGATCAAAAGATAATGATTTACTAGCACCAATAAGATAACATCTGAATTCCAGAAGAAATAATACATTTCAAAATTAATAACTGAAAGGGGTTTATTCGAATATCCTTGGTATTCTGCTACTCGGAAATATGGCAACAGCATAGGGATTTAGTAAGTAAAAATCACTTCAAATACTTCTGTGTATGGATCAGTTATAATAACTTTAGTATAGGAGATATGAAATAAGTTTAGCGAGAGGTAGTTTCACCCAACACAACACATAACTCAAAACCAAATTATCTATAGTATCTGTGAAGCATTTGTTAACCGTCTCAACATACTCGCAGTCGTTGTGGATTTACATAGAGGTGTTGCTAACCCATGCCTTACAGGTTTTAAATTCAGAACTGTACTTCTCCTAGACAAGGTCTGAGAATACAGTAGTCGCTATCTGGTAAAGAGAAGAGACGCGTTAATCTAAGAGAATTTGAGGGAATACTGACGTAAAATCCTTGGGTGAAATTTAAACTAGGCACGATAATCCCACTTTTGTGGTAAAACAATGAATGTATGCGCAAGTCCTTTTTTTTCTTCAGTTAACTACATTTTTTCTTCTTCTATGTGCCATGTCCCTTGAAGACGTAGGCGATCATCGCCTTCCACTTCTCCCTATCCCTGGTGACTCTTAGCACACTTTTTCATGTTACCCCACCCAAAATCTGCTCTGCCATCCACCTGCTCAAGCCCTTCAAATGTGATATCCACTGTTTTCCCCTTTCTCATTTTCTCTCTGTCTGACCTGTGAATATCATATTCTCTATGTCTTCTATCCTCATTACATGTCCCACGAACTTCAGCTGTCTCTTCCTAATACTCAGTATTCATTTAATTTTCTTTTAGATTCTTCTAAAACCTCATCATTGCTCACATGCTCATTTCATAATATTCTCAGCCTCCTTCAGTAGAACCACACTTCAGTTGCTTCAAGTTTTTTCTTAATCTTTGATGGTACTGTCCAGCATTCCCTGCCATATTAAAGGACAGACATTACACATGATTCCAGTACTTTTTCTTTGTTTCTAACAAAATTTCCCTGTCTCTTAATACTCTGCTCAGCTTCTGGAAGGCGTCCTTGGCTATTCAAATTTGCCTTCGGATCTCACTATCGCACTTTCCGACGTCTGTTAGAACACTCTCCAAGTACTTAAATTTTTCTACTTTTTTTATTTTAGTATCTGCAACGTGTGATTTGCATTTTGGGTTGCTCTATTTGTCGATGACAGTGCATTTGGTTTTCTTGTAATGTATTTATAGTCCTTATTTTAAATGTATAATATTTCTAGTTTATCGATATGGGATTCAAGTTACAATGTATGTTCCTAACTGTATAAGTATGTCTAGTAATCATTATATTTGGTAGATTTTACCTACATAAGGTTCGATTTGGATAAACATACTTTGAGAATGGATTCAGTAAAGATTGGTGATATACATTTTTTTTTTTTTTGGTTAGTTTATATTTGGTTGTATATATACGATTTTTTCAGTTACGCTTGACATCGTTTAATTTCTTGTAATACGAAATGACGTGTCGTCTTTCTTGAATTTGGAACGCCATAAATTATACTACGGTTGGTTTATCAATTTGAATACACGGGAAACATTATTTGCCACTGAAAATCAAAGAACACAAATGTAAAAACTGTAGAATTTCTTTCTTTTTATCCATATCTAATTCTCTGACGAAGCTTTAATTAGACGTGAAACATGTTAAATTGATAAACGTTTCTATTTGTTCTTTATTTTAAAATTTAGTCGGTTTCCGGTTCGTATTTTATATGCATTTAATCCCAAGTTAAACATCTAAATATAATTTAACAGTTAGCTCTCTGGGGTCCATGGATTATGAATACAAACATCCATAACTGATGAGCAGTTGGTACTGCTTAATATTTCTAAACTATGTTAGATTCAATGATTTTGTGTCCGTGTCACATCATCCTTATCGTAGTAATGTGAGTGAATTAGAGTTCAGTTGATTAGCTCTTAGATGATTAACAACTAAATTAATCATGAAATCAAGGCTGGAAAATTATCCTGCCACTTAGGGATTAGCGAATGCTTCAATGGATTTCCCAGTAGAGGTTCCCGCCTTTTCTTCACAGTCGTAAGACTGCGCTTCTTCACCAAGTGCATCCAGCATGAAAACGTATGCAAACACTTGAACAAATACTTACATAATCTCAAGGACGTAGGCGATCATGGCCTTCCACGTTTCCTTATACCTGGTAGCTCTTAGCACACTTTCTCCTGTTACACCACGCAACCCCGTTCTGTCATCCACCTACTCAGGCTCTTTAAATATGTTATCCGCTGCTTTCTTCTGTCTCTTTTCCCCCTCTATCTGGCTTGTTAGTATCATGTTCTCCAAGCCCTCCTTCCTCATTGCATGTCCCACAAACATTAGTTGTCTCTTCCTGACGCTCCAAAATTAATTTCCTTTTCGTTTCCATCATTTCCAAATCTTCCTCATTGCTCACATGCTCGGTCTATGATATTCGCAGCATCCTTCTTTAGAACCACATTTCAGCTGCTTCAAGTTTTTCCTTCATCTTTGTTGATCTTGTTCAACATTGAAGAACTGACATCATATAGCAATCCACTAGTCTCTTCTTTGTTTCTAGTGAAAGTTTCCTTTCTCTTAATACTTTACTCAGCTTCTGGCACGCATCATTCGCTATTCCAATTCGCCTTCGGAGGGCTGTCACACATCCCGTCTTCTGTTAGAACACTTCCAAGATATTTAAATTTTTGTACCTGCTTGATTTCGGTATCCCCCTCCTGTATTTGGCATTTTGAGCTGCTGTTTTTGCTGGTGACCATGCATTCGGTTTTATTGCTGTTTATTTGTTGTCCTTTCGTGTCACTCACTTCAGCTACCTTTTGTAGGAGATCTTATCTTTTTATTTCCGTGTCTGCAATCAGCACTGTATAATCTGCGTACCTTATGTTGTTCAAATTGTGACCTCCGATGACAAATCCTGGCATAACATCTAGGGTCCTCAGTTGAAGAGATCCGGTGAAAAGGCACAGCCTTGTCTTGCGCATCTTTCTATCTTTGTATATTTGCTGAATTCGTTACCTCACACGTATAGAAATCACATATTTACAGAGGCTAGTTTTTTTTTCTGCGTATATATAAATATGTAAGATTGTATGGATTGGTTTAGAAATTCTAAGCCTGTAAACAGAACAGATAAACCGAGTTAAAATTTTGCTAAAGGCTATGTTCATTCTTTATTACATCCCTTCAATAAGTCACGAAAACACTTTCACTTGCGCTTTATCGACTCGTCCAATCTTGAAAAATTATTTCCTTTTTGGCAAATTACGAGGCAGAGAACAATAGTAACCAAATATGCTACTACATCTATTACAAACATGAAAGCTTTAATAAGATAAAAATAATAACGTCAAATGCGCATAGCAAAAAGATGCGAATATTAGGAGCCGTCATCAGAAAATCAGACGTACTTGCAAGTGGCATCCATTATAAATATCCAGGATGTTTTCTAATCATTTCACGCTGAACAAGACAGAACCGCCACTAATACCCAAGGGATAGCAGTAAGAGAAAAGACTGGATGACTAAGGACGCCATTCGAAAGCTAACCAGAGTATTGAGAAACAGGAAAATTTCAAAGACAAAGACATAAGTGCGGGACTGCGATGTGATATCTGTCCTACTGTATGGCAGTGAATTGTCAAGGATAAAAGAGAGGTTTGAGGCAGCAGAAATTTGTGGTTTTACAGAATGATGCTGAAGATGCTATGGACTTAGCATGTGAAAAAACACATACATAACCTCAAGAAGAGACACATGAGGTTCCTGGTACACGTGATGAGGAGAGGAGTACGTGGAGAATTTAATACTCACAAGACGGACAGGGGAAAGCAGCGCTCGGGATACTTGAAAGGCATGAGAAAATGGATAGCAGGGCTGGGTTTGGCAGAAATACTAAAAGGAAAATTATTGCAAGCGACAAGAGACAAAGCCAATTGGAAGTCCTTGATCGCATACGTCCTTATGGGAGACGACCCATACAGGATTTTTACTAATCATTTTACGCCGAACAAGACGAAACTGCCACTAGTACACAGTGGATTCTACTAAAAGAAGAGAGTGAATAAAAGGGGTGTCGCAAAGGATAAACGATGGATGGGAGTCAAGGAGACAGAAGATGGCAATAGATGTGGAAGAGGATGGAAAATGTGACATTGGGATCCAAAGACGTATTGGCATGTGCCAATGACGCATTTCATAATCTAATCATAGTACTGAGAGACAGGGAAATTTCACTGGAAACAAAGAAAAGTACTAAACTGTTATATCTGTCGTTCTGTATGACAGTAAAGTTAGACGATCGCATTTAGGATAAAGGAGAGGCTTGAGGTAGCAGAAATTGTGATTTTACAGAAGGATGATGCGAATAGCATGGTCTGAGAACGTGAGAATGATGAGATGTTAGAGAGGATGCAAACGAGAAGATAACTCATACTTAGCATCAGGAAGCGACACATGATGTTCCTGGGACGCGTAATGAGGAAAGAGGGTCTGGAGAAACTAATACTCAGAGGACGGATAAAAGGAAAGAAATACAAGGGAACGCATCGTAATACCTACGTGATAAACCCGATCAAATGGATAGCGTAGCAGGGTATGGGAGAGATACCAAGAGGAAAATCGTTGAGAGCGACAAGAGACAGAGCCAAATTGAGTGCCTTGATCGCATTCGTCCTGAGGGCATATGGCATTTGAAAAGAAGAAGTAATCATATTTGTGTTACAATATAGACTCTTATAAATAGATACAATTTACAATATAAGACGACAATAAATATGCTTATTTGATAAATTGTCTCTATTAAAATTATCCAAATATTTTGTTTTTTTTTTATTTATTTTGAAGGTGTTAAAAGAAAATTTCAAACTTTTCGTTTAAAATATAAAGAATTTAATTAGACACAGAAATTAACGTTAATTACAATATCGCTAAATATAAAAGATGTACACGCTTGTGCAAATTAATTGAAACATATTTAATGTTTTCCAAAGGTTTTTCACACTTTCTCTGATTACTTATATGTCGTCTCTTGGTGTTGTTTTCCTCTTCCGACCGCATTTTCTTTTAGGTTCTGGACTAAGAGATCCAACTTGTTTCTTCGCCTTGATGACATGACTAAGAGTTGAAAATCCGTGTTCTCTCTGTAAGCCTTGCCAGTGTGTTCGTGCAGCGTTACAGTTTTCATTCGCTTTCTCGGAGTAACGTCCATCGCAGACAATGGCCGAAGGTCAACTAATCGATAGTCGAGACAACAGTGTCTGGGCGTGATAAACATCTGATACAATCATAGATGACACAATATTTTTCAAAGCCAAACAGATTTCATCATACATTCCAAAAATTAATTCATATTATTACAAATGACTCAATCCGAGGAAAAAAAATAAAAATCAATTACACCCTGTCACTATAGTGAGCATAATACTGATGTATGATGAAGGAAAGGAAACTAAAGCAGTTGTTTCAATTAATTTCTAAAATGGTTTGTGCATTAACTATGGAAAGATTATGAATAAAAATTCAAGGTTAAAATATTAATGATAATATATTTGGATAATTTGAAAGGTTATTTGTCAGTACTGCCAGTTATATGAAGAATACCACGCGGCAAACCAATCTAAAAATGTTTTTCAGAAAAAAAATCACGGCTCTGTCTTCGGACGGAGACTGGGCTGAGAAAAATAGACAATGCAAAGAGCACGAGTCTGGTTATGTAGATAAGCATAAAGAATTCCATGATATATTTGTTACTTAATTGGACTGACAAGATTTGTATATTCAACGTTTTAATGAATTGTTCAAGATGACGGATGAGATGGCGTACAGCTGGATAAAATTAACGAAGAAACACATGCTTTTAGTTCTGCATTTTTTGAACGTCATTAGTCATTGTCAAAATTTGAAGTGATCAGATTTCAATAGAAAAAAGTAGTGAGTAGTTTCATCCTGGCATCTGAAAGGCGTTTTGGAAGTCATCATGGAAATTGTATACAAAAATAATAGAACAAAGATATAGTTTCAGTCAAATTCAATAAAACTTTTTTTTCAGTCTGAGCCAGTTACATAACCCGCATTTAATGACCGTCTGCTACGACAGGTCTCTCCTTGCCAAAAGCCACTTGAATATGACGACTCATGATCTACAGGGAAAAGATGCCATTTTCTATGCACATGAGTGAAAGCCAATTCAAACAATGCTAGCCCTTTGTGTTATTAAGTTGATTTTTTATGTTTCAGTCTTGAAAAAGAAAGTTCTCTTGTAACAGTTGGTCACCGCTATGAACATCAACACTATCAGTGCAAGTTTAAATTTAAGGTCAATAGATACCATCAAGAGTTTAAATAGAAGGTCAATAGACACCTCCTAACACACTAACTCGCATCCATTCTCTCAAACACTCTTCCCATCTACCCTAAGGTCAATAGACACCTCCAGAAGTTTAAATGTAAGGTCAATAGACACCTCCTAACACACTAACTCGCATCCATTCTCTCAAACATTCTTCCCATCTACCCAACCCTCATCCTTGGTATCCTTACCCGTCTATCACCCTCCTTTTGACATTTCCTATATCTAACCACTCTTTCTCATCACATTCCCCTATGTAACACCTGCGCAAGAGTGGCAGTGCAATGCCTTGCTTGGGGTGAAATGATTTAAAAAAAGTAAAGAAAGAAAGAAAAACGTATAAATAAACAGGTAAAGCTAAAATCTTATAAAGCCTTCAACATTTCTTTTTCCAACTTCCGTGGTATACATACCGACATTTGCATCATGGAGTAGTTATTCCACGAAAGGATCCTAGCTCTCTATGAAACTAATATCATTTCTTATTTGTCAGGTGACCCGACCACATGAATTTACTCATGCTACAACTAGGTTTCACCCATTTACCGTTCAAATAGTCAAATGTAAGCTCCTCTACTACTCCGTCAGTTTCTTTTCTCGCACTTTCCGCCAGTGGAACTCCCTTCCCTATACTTGTTTTCCTGATAGCTACAATCAAAAACAGTTTAAATGTAAGGTCAATTGTCCCCTTATGATTTACATCTTTCTCTTACCCTTTCTTTGACATCCCCGCTAACATTTCCCACTTTATTTTTCTTTTCTTTTCTGTCACTGTAAGAATCTGCGGCAGTGCATTGTTTGCGTTGAAACGATTAAAATAAAAACTATCTATCTATCTATCTATCTATCTATCTATCTATCTATTTTTCTCGGCCTGTTCATATATATATATATATATATATCCGCACACAGATCTGTTTCGCTGAATCACAGCTAATCAGTACGGTTAGACATCCGATTGCTTTTAACCCAGGATTGAAATTGGCGTGAGTCGACGATTGTACTTCTGATCTATGGGCGCTCGGTAGAAGGAGGTAGACTTTTTAGCGTATACATTATCATTATACACACGCTCAATTGCTGAGAGTGTTCTAATTCATTGATGAAGGAACGATACATAGATGCTAGAGTAGCTACTGTTTTTCAAAGTCTACCATTCTTCCAGAGTGCTCAATCAGGGCGTGAGAGCGTAAATAGTGTGAGAGCGTAATATATATATATATATATATATATATATATATATATATATATATGTATAGTCATCCGGAGACAGTCCTGTTTCGTTGTATCACATCTCATCAATACGGTTAGACATCCAACTGCTTCTAGCCAGGAATGAACCCCGACCGAACTGACATCAGTCGACGATTCTACCCTTGATCGATGGTCGCTCGGTGGAGGAAAGCGGATTTTAGCTTGTTATATACACAATGTAAACATATGCCAATAAACGGAAGTGTTCAAATTCATTACTGAATGAAGGATGCATAAATGCATGAGTAGTCTTTTTCTCCATATTGCTCAATCGACGGGCTAGTGCGTAAATAGTCATCCTCAGACACTTCTGTTTCGCTGTATCAAAGCTCATCAGTAGAGTAAGATTGCTTCTAACCAGGATTGAAAACTGACCGAAGTGACGTTAGTTGGCGATTCTACTTCACCCAACATGCACACTCACATACACACACACACTCACATACACACACACACGTACAATCAAACAAACACACACACACACACACACACACACACAAACACACACAAAATATATATATTGGATGCAGTGGGCAATTTTTAGTCATTTTAGTTATTCCTCATTTCATAGGTGCGCGTTGATTTTTGATTTTGCAGACTGTACAGCATATTAGGGTCAGTTGGGCAGCATATTTTTTTTAAAAATCGTATCACCCCGAGCAAGGCGGTAACGACACTGATGTGCAGGAGGCTACGTAATAGTGAAAAGATCAGAAAAGAGAAAGTCGGAAACCACAGCCTATCTAGGGAAAAGGGATGAGCCTCTTAACCTGTTCAATAGACGTGGGTGGAGTGTAAACCGGGCGATAGATAGATCTATCTACTCCAATTGAAAAAAAAACAAAGTGAGAAGATTTGAAAAGAGAAAGCCGGAAACTACATCCTAAACAGGGAACAAGGGATGAGCCTCTTAACCTGTTCAATAGACGTGGGTGAAGTGTGAACCGGGCGATAGATGAATCTATCTACTCCAATCTGTAAGACAAAAAGAACAGTGAGTCAATGTACTGACTCCTCTAAAAATACAACATGCCAGACTTCTTAGCATTCGCATCGGAAGCTTCAATACGAACATTTCAATGTGTTTGCCATCATTCAGAAGACAGTGTCGAGGATTTGAAACGAATTGCATGAATCTAACGGTAATTACAAAGGTTTTTTTGTGCAGAAATCACTAGTTATGGCGACATTATGCCTTCATTCGTCTTTCCACAAAGCTTTAGATTCAACAGGGAGACTTACATAATTTTCCTTTAGGTGGTAGTGCAACCCTCTGTCAAAAGGGTGACTACTGGAAATTTTATGTTTATTTACATTACACAGTACTATGCCGCGCAAACAGGAGAAAACACTTACAGTTGGCCGATCACGACACTGTAAATCTCATGATTATAATGTGTGAGGCATAGTTGATTCAAAGACTAGCAGAATCCAAAGCTGAACTGAAGGCAAGGACTATGGAGGCCTTCACCGGCTTAAATAAGGAGACCTTCCAGAAGTGATACAGAGGATTCTGATGTTGTTTGAAGGCTGTGGTTAAAGCTAATGGCAATTTTATTATTATTTTTATTAAATTTACTCTTTAGTATTTCAAGATAATTTTGTGTACTTTTGGTAAATATATCGGTTTAAATGAGATGTCAGTTTGATTTTGCATTTATGCATAATTTAGACGTTGACTCCCCCTCCATCGCAATATATATAATCAAATTTGTTTTTTTTTAATTAACACTACAATGCGAAACGAAAATTTCTATGTTTCGAGATTCCTACCTCGTCACCAGGCAATATAAATCATTGTTGTGAAAAGGGTTTTCATTTAAATATAAGAAAGAATACGTTTGTTATTGATCGATATTTTTCACAACAATGATCTAACATTGCCTGATGACGAGTTTGAAATCTCGAAACATAGAACTTTTCGTGTTGCAATGTAGTTGTAATTAAAAAACAAATTTAATTATATGATTATTTTATGCTCTACAATATTTATTGTATTGAGCACTTTTATAAAAAAAAAAGTCAATGCCAGAGAACTCAGAATTGTAAAACTGCTGGTTCTCTTCACATGGAAATATATATATATATATATATATATATATATACATATATATATATATATATATAGAGAGAGAGAGAGAGAGAGAGAGAGAGAGAAACTATGACAATGTGTTAAAAATATTCGTGTAACACATTTCGATCGTGAGTACTTCATAGGACTAAAGTGATGTTTACGTTGATGAGACTACACATGCACACCAAGGAAAGGTAACGATGAGAATTTTAAATTAAAATTTAATTTTTTTGTTAGCGATATGTTTTTGCTATCTACAGTCCGTCTGAAGTTATTTCTCATCATACGAATCTCAGTAACTGGAATTTACTTTGAAAAACTTTTGTCAAATTTTAAACGATTCATTTGGACGTCAATATATTTGAGGACATTTTTTTTAGGTAGTTTCATCACGTTTTATTACATTTATTGGTTTTATTATAAAAATTGCTGTCTGAGGTTGTTATGCAAAACCAGAGAAGTATTTCTTACTTCAATAACAAGATAATGAATTCAGCAACATTTGATCAACATCTGTAATAGAAGAAATAACAAACATATATGTTAAGTCTTTGGAGTATTTACATCTTAGTATCGTGGCCATTCTTTTCAATAACAGCGAGCTATCTGTTATCCATCGATTTTCTTATATTTTCACGAATTCATTTTCTGATAAGGTGTTTTTAATTGCTTCTCATAAGCCGGCTTTATTGTGATAATATTTACCACATGAATATAATTTCATCTTCACAATTCACCAAAGATTTTCGATTGGATTCGAGACTTTGTGATGGCCCTTCAATTATCTCCTGTAAACATTTTATGCACAGTAAATCCACGCGTAACCATAGATACATGAGACGGGACAATGTTCTGCATAAATGCAGACTTCACTTTGAAACTGCGTGGTTGGGATTTGTACCTTTCAAAAATAGTATTATGAAATCGTACTATGTAAAACATTTCCTCCCAGACAAGCGACTAAAATGCAAGGGGTTACTGATTCTTCAGAATGTTATGAACGTATAGTATTATAGAGAGAAAACAATAACAGTGAATGAATGAAAGATTGAAAATTTATGATTAATATTACATTAAAACTTATGAAGTACAAAGTTGACTGAAAAAGAGATCAAAGAGTCAAAAGTGCGTTAGAAGAAATTATTAGTATAGAACAGTTACATTCAACTGCAAAATGATGAAACCTTGTTGCTAATCTATTCAGTCAGTCAGTTAAATGCCATACACGATACACGCTTGGGGCGATCATGTCACAAAAGAGACATGACTGACATCCCGCTGTAGGTTGACATTCATTTCTGAAGTAGACTGGTTACCAGCCAAGGCTATAGAACCCAATCTATCCTGTTATTTAACCCATAACTGAATTGAAGAGACTGATTAATCTCTTTCCCAAGTGTAATTGCGCGTAAGTGAATGCAAGAAATTCAACTGGAATTCGAACTCGGCACCCCGATTTGTCGTTCCGAGTCAATATCCAGCAGAACGACAGTCTATTACTGCGTTTAAATTCATAAAACCTATGTACTATAGAGTGAAGTTCATCAGAAAAATTACTATGAAAAATTTATAGAAAAGCCACAGCGAAAAATGCGAGAGAAGAAACTCTTATCATTGAAGTTGCGGTGACATCTATCCTTTTCAACTGTAAAATGATGAGACCTTGCCGCCAATCTAGTAATGCGTTTAAATATATAAAGTTTAGGCTCCATAGAGGAAAGTTTTTAAAAACAATTACCATGAAACTATTTTCAGAAAGGCACAGAGATATTTACCTCGTCCCCCAACTAAGACGTGGATGTGACACAAGGTCGAGTTTTTATGTGGGGAGCCCTAACATGTGCGCACCAGTAAGTGTCTAAAATTGCCCACTTCCTGTAACTACCTGTCGCGCTGACCTTGGTGGCAACCACCGATCCACCCCTTTGAATGGCGCAGTCACGGACACTCTTCCCCGGGAACGGGTGCCTCCCTGTATAATTTTTCTCAATTGCATGTCAGTTCTCGGAAAGAAATACAATAGAAAAGGCACAGGGAAGATACGTTACGGTAGTGGGTAAGTGATTGAAACCGAAATACCAGGTCACAACCAATAATATTGCTGATACTTTTTATCAAATTCTCTAGATATAATAGGAGTATCAGACTAGATTTGGCAGCAATAGTTTTAAAAATACGAATGGCAGACTTCTAAATGTATAACATAGATTCTGGTAAAATAAATTGTCTAATGAATCAAATTGCTTAGCTGCATACTTAGCAATTGAGTCAATAAATTCTTTTCAGTTCATGTCAGCTGGAAACATTAGTCCGAAAAGGCTCATTGTTCCTCACCTGGACGTTAGCATCATATAATTTCATCATCACAGTTGACCATATATTTTTTATCTTTTTTTTTGTTTTTTTTTAATAAGCGTTTCACCCCGATCAAGGCATGTCAATGCCACTACTGCGCAGGGGGCTACGTAGAGTGGAGAAAGGATGATTAAATATAGGAAATAACAGAGGGTGGGTGATAGGCGGGTAAGGATACCGAGAATGAGGGTTGGGTAGATGAGAGTGTTCTGAGAATAATTGGGAGTTAGTGTGATAGGAGGTGTCTATTGACCCTACATTTAAACACCTGGAGATTGTAACTGTCGGGAAAGCAGACTTGTGGAAGGGAGTTCCACAGGCGGGAAGCGCGAGAAAAGAAGCTGTTGGAGTAGAATTTACGGTTACATCTTATTTGTTTAACTGTAAAAGGGTGGGACCTCGTTGCTAATCTAGTATCTCGTGTAAATTCGTGCTTAGGCGGCACCAGTGATCTGAGCTCATCGGAGCAGAAGCCATGAAAGTACTTGTAGAAGAGGCACAGGGAAGCCACATCACGCCGGTGTGAGAGCGGCTGCAGCCGGTCTGCCAAGTCAGTATCAACCACGTTACAGATCCTCCTTTGTATTTTGTCAAGAAGCCCAAGGAGAGCAGCAGGGGCACCCGACCAGATATGGCAGCAATATTCAATACACGGGCGGATGGTAGATTTGTATATGTGCAGAATAGATTCAGGTGGGAAAAATTTCCGGGCCCTGCACAGGGAGCCCACTTTCATAGCAGCAGATCTCTGATTCATATCTGAACTTGATGGTGGCTATGCCATTATATTCTCTCTTGTAAAACTTTTAAACTTAAAAAAAATAAACTGTTGGGTAAACTTAGATACATGTTATGCATTACTACATACTTCACTTTGAAAGTGAGAGGATGAGACTTTCAATATTTAAAGTAAGTATTGTCCATCAGTGTTCTAACAGGAGACTTTCTAAAGGGCGACTCAGAGATCCGAAGGCGAATTGACATGGCAATCGACGCGTTCCAGAAACTGAGTAAAGTACTAAGATACAGGAAAATTTCACTAGAAACAAAGAAGAGAGTGTTAGATTGCTGTGTGAAGTCAGTTCGTCAATACAGTAGTAAATGATGGACAATATCATCGAAGATTAGCAAAAAACTTAAAGCAGCGGAAATGTGGTTCTACAGAAGGATGCTGCGGATATCATGGACCGAGCATGTGAAAAAGGATGAAGTTTTGGAAAGAATGGCAACGAAAAGAAAATTAATAGTGAGCATCAGGAAGAGACAACTGCAGTTACTGGGACATCCAATGAGAAAGGAGGGCTTGAAGAACCTAATACTGACAAACCAGATAGAAGGAAAAAGAGACAGAGGAAGGCAGAGAATAACATATTTGAAGGGCCTGAGCAGGTGGATAACGGAACGGAGGTTGCGTGGTGTAACAGGAGAAAACATACTAAGAGCCACCAGGAATAGGGAAACATGTAAAGCCATGATTGCCTATGTCCTGAAAGGAGAGGACACATAAAAGAAGAGGATTGTCCATGAAATTGCAATAGCTAGTACTGTTTAGTTTAACTCCTTGAAGCTCAAATCGTCCTATTGCCGTCTCTTTACTGCCTTCTTTTGGTCAGAGGTACACTTGGATCGGCGAAAATCCATCCCTTAGCTCAGCCATCCGATCTATTAAATGTCATTATATATGAAACAAAATTTAACAATGCCAGTTTTCAAGTACGGCATGGCTCGTTTTTGTCTCTTTACAACATTTTAAAGTAGTTTGGCTAGGAGATTTCTTGGCAGTTCTAGATTTTTATATTATTCATCTTATTTACTTAACTCCTACATACGCGGTAACTGATGATTGCAATTAAGCCTGAGTGCGTTGACCTCGATGTGCTCTATCACAGATATCGATTACTTTAATTCAACTAAATGCCGGCGACAATTCTACACCAACAGCTTCTTTTCTTGCGCTTCCCGCCTGTGGAACTCCCTTCCGTATACGTGCTTTCCTGACGGCTAAAACCCACAGGAATTTAAATGCAAAGTCAATTCCCATCTACTTAACTTCAGCCCTTTCTACATCATCTCGTGTATCTTGTTCTTCTCCTTTCTCTGTACCTTCGCAACAATCTTCACTCCTCTGTTCACATGTCTTCTCTTGCCCTTTCTCTTTCACCCCTTGTAGATGATTCGTTTTTCTCCTCGCTTTCCTCGCTTTCCTCCTGCCTAAAACTTCAACTCTCTTATGTAGCCTCCTATACATCAGAGGCGGTACCACCTTGCTTGGAGTGAAATTGTTAAAAATAAATAAATAAAAAATAACGTTAATTCATAAACTATTTTCATAAATTCATTTATGAATTTATTTCATTAATTTATTTAATTTAAAAGCTATTTTCAGTTCATGTCAGCTGAAAACGTTAGTCCGAGAAGGCGTGTTGAGCTCCCTTTTGTAAAACCTGAGATTATCACTTGTTACGAGCAATGGCACATAGCCTGGCTGAGCAGTACTTTTATTCTTATGAAGCCATAGAAACAATTTTATATCATAAACAGAGTTTATTTGTAGCAAGATATTAAAAGGAATCATCTATTATTTTTACGGCTTCTACATGAAAAAATCTTTTCAATTTTTCAAAACTAAGAAATTTTCAAAATAAAGAAATATGGGGTCATCCAACTTTGTAAGCAAAATTAAGTTTTTAATAGTACAAGGTAAATTTTAATGAAACTTGATATGATTATTAACCGAAATATTTCTTGGATTAAAAAAAAAACAAACAAAGCAAAATTATTTCTCAACATAAAAAGTACATTCTTGCCACAAATTTTCAGTGTCTACTTACTTCCTATACACTGAAAGCATATATATATATATATATATATATATATATGTGTATAGAGAGAGAGAGAGAGAGAGAGAGAGAGAGAAAGAGAGAGAGAGAGAGATGGGGGGAGAGAGTGGAAGATAATTTACTTGTCTGGCTGGAAATTATAGCAGTATTTTAGGTTTACATATTTTATTTAGTATAAATTGCAAATAAATTCACCTTTTATCGGCAAAGTAAGATTATTATATTTGCTGAAAAGTATATAAAAGGGATAAATGGCCGTACATAGTTATTAGGATAAATTGAGACTAAACTCTCCATTGATCTACAATCTAAGATTGTTATATTTGCTAAAAACTATATAAAAAATGTATTTTAGTATTTATTAGGATAAAATGCAGATAAACTTATCATTGATCTTTAAACTGAGAATCATATCCATGATAGTTTTTGATTTGGTTGTAATCATTTTGATATTGGATAAATTTTTTGGAATCAGTTAGTAGTATTATAAGTTTGTTTTTATCTAATATAGTATCAATTTTACTGTCATTATGTATGTTCTATGTGGATATGAGTTTATTTCTAGGCGCAAATATGTGCTTAAGCGGCAACATTATCGCATGCATATGCTAAAACCTATATACAACGAGAAATGGTTCCTCATATTTATTAGGAGGAATTGCAAATAAACTTTCCATTGATCTCGAAATAGAGATTATTATATATGCAAAAACTCATAAAAGAAGAGAAATGATGAATTTCAAATATATTCTCCATTGATCTGTAAACTAAGATTATTATAGATGCTAAAACCTATATAAAAAGAGAAAGGGCCCAACATGTTTCATATTTAAAATAGCAAAATTCTGTTTCTAAAGTAGAACACGAAAAGCATTTACAATTTCAGCCATCACTCATTTTATATTCGGATTTATGGATATTATTCAGGTTTTTATCTTAAATGTATTGCTCGGTTATTTGACACATGAAGTCTTGGTAAATTATGAGGCATGATAAGTGACGTATGTTAATGTCTAATGGGTGGAAGTGAGTAAATCATGTTGAATTTTATTTTTTAAATCATATCACACCGAGAAAGGCGGTAACGCCACTGATGTGCAGGGGGCTACGTAAGATTGAAAAGATTGGAAAAGAGAAAGCCGGAAACCACATCCTAGACAGGAAACAAGGGATGAGCCTCTTCACCTGTTCAATAGACGTGGGTGGAGTGAGAACCGGACGATAGTTTAGACTATCTACTCCAATTGAAAAAAAGAGGAAAAGAGTAAATGATTGGAAAAGAGAAATTGAATTATTTTAGAATGAGATAAATGTATGCTTATATATATATATATATATATATATATATATATATATATATAGTAATGAATCTAATCATAGTTAGGCAACAGTAATATTAACAGACTAAACTTCCGAAAATAGTGCTAACTTAACAGTAATTTAAACCGTCTTGTAACCCGGCGAGAACTACTTCGTGGGTTAAATAATGGGGGCATAAAAAAAGAAACAAACAACGCACAAGAACAATACGTCTAGTGTCCGTTAGAAAGAAAAAAAAACAAGTCGAAACCTTAACAATAAAGTGCTCGATACGAAAGTACGAAAGTACTAAAGTAGAGCGAGAATACAAGAAATCTAGAAGCGAGCCACCACCTACCGCGGTTTCACACTACGGTTCTTCAGGGTAAGAGGCTAACAACTAAGATTGAAACAGCAAATATATAGTACTCAAGTAAAGAAGAAACCAAAACCAGAAGAATATATATTAAAACAATATATATTAAAGATCTAATGATCTTTGATATATATATATATATATACATTAAATATCATTAGAGCCCTAAATCTTCTCGGTTTCAAGGTTGAAGTTTCTCCAAATCTTAAAATTGTAAACTATCTCGATATTACCCTTTACCTAAATGATGGGTCCCACTAGCCTTATCTCAAAGAAAATAGTTTAATATTTCATCTCATCACCCAAAAATTATTTTAAAACTGATATTCAATATCGTAAATAATAGGATGAACCGTTTATCATCGACAGTCAAAACTTTCAATGAAAGTGAAGAAATTTACAATAAGGCCGTTCTAAAAAGCGGATACAAAATTAAATTAACGTATATAAAACCAACTATCGACCCCGAACCATCTTATACCAAAAATAAAAATAATTGTAGAAAAAAGAAAGGTAATATGTTTTAACCCTCCATACTACAAACTAACCAATATTAATTAATGAAAATATTTTCTCAGATAAACATTTCAAGAACAACAATCCCCTACGGAAAATTGTTTAATAGAAACACATTAAAAATTAGCTATTCTTCTACCCCAAACATGGACGACATCATTAATTCTCACAATAAGCAGATTCTAAAGGATTTATATAATACCGATTCTGTCTGGAATTTCTAATGAATGCAACTGTAGCTCCGTGAGTATCTGCCCGGTGGAAGACAAGTGTAAATCCACCCAGGTAATCTACGAAGCTCAAATCTCACCATCCAAACAGAAAAAATTACCGGACCTATATTGGTATATCCGCGGGGTCTTTAAGCAACGTTATTAGAATCATAGGTCTTCCTTTTCCAACCCAAATCAGAAATATCAAAAAGCCCTTTCACGAAGATTTTGGAAAATGAAAGAATAAGGGCTAAACCACATAGTTGGAAGCCTACGTATCCCTCGGAATTTTCAGAATCGATGCAATCTATGTTTACAGGAAAAAATACAAATATTAAAATACCCTAACCAGCACCTACGCTTGAATTTCAGAAATGAATTCATTAGCAAATGCCACCATAAGGCGAAATTTGTGAACTTTTATACTTAGAATTAAATTTTAAATTGAGTCTAGAAAAATAAATTAATTTTTAATGGATTAATTAATTAATTAATTTCATTTTTAACTATTAAATCTGAACCCCACGATTAACGACTGACCCAGCCTTATAGATTCCTTCTTCTTCCTTTTTCCGATCTTAGTATGTACCATTTAACGAGTAAGAATACTTAGACTAATTTTACCCCCCATTTTTCCCTGCACTTTTATGTTTTTTGGTTTTGTGATGATTCTTTTACCAGGCGCTTACAATAAATACTATAGATACAATAAATATAAAATATAATAAAATTTTTCTTTCCTTTCGTACTAAATCGCCTTTAATTAGTTTCTTTAAGTCTTCAAATATAATTAGAGTCGAATTTAACTCATAAATTGCGAATATCCTTGAGCTTTTTAAGTAATTTATATTCAGGAATGTGTATGTGCGTATATATAAGTGTATGTGTGTATGGGTATAGGCTTTTGTACGCGGGTGGTTTGGTGTGGAGATGCGTGTGTATGTGTGTTGTGTTTTTTTTGTTTTTTAGTATGTATATATATATATAATGTCTAACGGTGAGGCGTTAGACATTCGATTGTTTATATACATATATATATATATATATATATAATGTCTCACTCGGTGAGCCGTTAGACATCCTATTGCTTTTAGCCAGGATTGAAACTCGACCGAATTGACATCAATCGGCGATTCTACCTCTGCTATGGGCGCTCGGTAGGAGGAGACAGACTTTTAGCGTGTGGTATAGCATGTAAACATACGCCAATAGCTAAGAGTGTTCTAATCAAAGTCTACCATTCTTTCAAAGTGCTCAATCAGAGTGTGAAACCGTACACACACCCACACGCACGCACACACACACACACACACATATATATATATATATATATATATATATATAATATCAAACGAAATTTCCAATTCTACATACGTTGTATAGATACTTCCGCCAAAAAATCTCTTTTCTTGCAGAAGATGAACAGTTGTGAATTGTTATTGTATATATATCAGTCAGTTAAGTGACATACGTGATACACGCTTTGGGTGATCATGTCTTAAAAGAGACATGACTGACTGGGCAGAAAATCATCCAGCAGGTTAGGTCGCTTTCTGAGGTAGACTGGTTGTCAGTCATGTTTATAGAACCTAATTTCTCTTAATTTTAACCAATAACTGGAATGAAGGGATGGATTAATATCTTTCCAAAAGGCATTTGTGTGTAAGTGAATGCAATTGAATTCGAACTCAGCTTACCGATTTATCATTCCGAGTCGATATCCACAACGCACACACATTTATATATATATAAGCTTCAAAATTATTATGGCAGTGAATACATTTTATTCTAATAGTATCAACGATAGTTTTTGATGTGTTTAATTATTTTGTTATTGGATAAATTGTTTTGGAATTAGAAGTAATATACGTTTGTTTTTATCTAATGTATTATTGTTGTTATTGTCGTTATATGTCGTATGTAAATATGGGTTTATTTCTAGGCGTAAATATGTACTAAAGTGACCTATTAACCCATGCATAAACATAATTCTAAATGAACACTCGTGCTTCCCCACCCGGTTCGCTGCAACCTTACTGGACATCTGTATCCTCTTAAGTGTTTACCTTTATTTGGGTTCAATAAACAATACTGTTGGGATAATGGTCTACCTTAAAAAGCGGCTCTCATCAGTAAGGTACAAGTCTAAATATAGGTAAGATAAGAATTAATTAGTAATTAGAAAGAGACTTGATTAAAAAGACTGATGTGAGCAGGTTATAAGTAAAATACGGCTAAGCAATTGTCTGTGGTGGACGTTATACAACGTTAAATTGGAGAATGTTGTAGTATATGAAATAGTTTAAAATTAATCAGTCAGTTAAGTGCCACACTTCAGCGATCATGTCACAAAAGAGACATGACTGACTGGACAGAAGATTATCCCGCAGTAGGTTGCCATTTCTTTCTGCGGTAGACTGGTTGCCAGCCAAGGCTGTAGAACCCAATCTGTCCTGTTATTTAACCCATAACTGGAAGGAAGAGACGGATTAATTCTGCGGTAGACTGGTTGCCAGCCAAGGCTATAGAACCCAATCTGTCCTGTTATTTAACCCATAACTGGAAGGAAGAGACGAATTAATCTCTTTCCCAATGGTATTTGCGCGTAAGTGAATGCAAGGAATTCACCTGGAATTCGAACTCAGCTCCCCGATTTCTCGTTCCGAGCCGATATCCACTGCACCACGACGCACATCCAGATTATCACTGAGTATTAAGATTAATACTCAGTGACAATCATTTCAAGGATGAAGTTAATTGTAAGACAATGAGACATCTGTTTTAACGTCTGCTGGCCGCAACTTAGAGTTTTGGGAGTAAATTCATAGGTCATTTGTCATGGGATCGACTTGACCAATTAGCTATTTACTATCTGAAAACTTTTAAGTCAAGATGTGCGTTGGATTTCTTTCTATTAGCAAGCATCTGACAATCGATGATCACGTTTCGTTGGCCACTCGGTGAGGCGTTAGTCATCGTCTAAACATTAATAATACCAAGTTACACACGGCTAATGTGATGGAAAACTATGAACACATAAACGTTGTGGTGGTTCTCAGCAAGAAAACATTATAAATGCGTGGAACGAATCTAATAATATATGTTTCAGATTATTTCAGCACATCATAAGCAGATCATTACATACAAATTTGGTACTTTGTTTCTGTTCAATGTTGGTTGAATTAAAGATTAATTATTTGCAATATTCCCATAGGATTTTCATGATTGCGGCTCACAACAGCTCATTTAAATTTTCATCTGCGAACTGACATGCATTTTAGGGAAAAATAATGGAATTGTTTCTCATTGGTTAAAATATTTTTTATTTAAATGTTGTCTTTCTATCAAAAAGAAATCGCCCGCTCTCTCTTTCTTTCTCTCTGTCTGTCTGTATCTCTCTCTCTCTCTCTCTCTCTCTCTCTCTCTCTCTCATATATATATATATATATATATATATATATATGTATATTATAAATAAAGGAAAAAGAATACTTATCTTAAGTCGAGTCGTTTTATCTTCTGATGTGCTTCATCAAGGCAAATGTTAAAATTGATTTTATTTTGCAACAAGAATTTATAAAAAATTAAAAAGTTCATAATTCCGAAAGAATTAAATTTAAGAAACATACGTGGATATTTATCAGTCTAGCAGAGAAAACTAGGTAAATTATGAAGGATACTAAGTGAACTAATTTAATGTCTAATAAACAAAAGTGAGTAAGTGAAATTAAATTAAAATCGAAAATTTTAAAAGGAATTTAAAAGAACAATAGAAAGAAAGAAAGAAAGAAAGAAAGAAAGCAATAATAGCTAACTACTGATATAAGAAGGAAAGAAAAAAGAAAGAAAATAAATAAATAAATAAAATAAAAAGAAAGAAAGAAAGACAGACAGACAGACAGACAGACAGACAGACAGACAGACAGACAAAAAAGAAAAAACATTTGTATACTGAGTATTGGTATGAAAAGAAAGAAAGAAAGAAAGAAAAAGAGAGGAAGGAAAAGAAAGGCAATTTTTACTAAATACTGACATGAGAAGGAAAAAATAAATAAATAAATAAATAAAAAGAAAGAAAGCAAAAGGCTTTGTATACTGAATATGGGCATGAGAAAGAAAAAAAGAAAGAAAGAATAAAAGAAAGAAAGAAAGAAAGAAAAAAAGAAAGAAAAAAAGAAAGAAAAAAAGAAAGAAAGAAAGAAAAAAAGAAAGAAAGAAAAAAAGAAAGAAAAAAAAGAAAGAAAGAAAGAAAAAAAGAAAGAAAGAAAGAAAGAACCAGACTGCTTTTAATGAACGAAATCCTCGAAGAAGTAGAAAAAAATCAGTATAAATAACCAAAGCTTGACGGCTGAACCTGAGGCGAAATTAATAATAATTAATGGAGACAAAACGGTTCGGTTCGTGACCAATTGACAAAATAAATCATCACCTTGTAGCCGTTCATGCCATTAACGACAGCAGAAACCGATTAAACAGATAAAAATGTTTCCCAGAAACCAACAATTCTTTAAATGAACTTCCTAAATTTAAATTTTAACCTTGAAATACTGCATGGTTTCTTCTCACTTCCTGCTGATTTTTTTTTTTTTTTTTTTTTTGTCAATAATCTTCGGTAATTCGCTTTTTGGTGTATAAATTTCCAAAATTTCTTTGTTTGTCTTAAGCATTTTTATTTTCATTTTTGTCTATGTGCTTTCTGTTCGGAGGTTTATATAAACAAAAACAGTGGTGGATAGGGTTTTTTCTGGGCTTCTTGTAAGGGTAATCACGCTATCCATTGCTAGCCGTGACAGTCAGAGACCTCGCTCGTTTAAGGGAAAAACTTATCTGTTCATCTGACAAAAGTGTCAGAAGGTGCCCCAAATGGCATCTGCCTACCCAGCCAGAAAATCCAATTGAATCGCTGAAGAAACACCTAAATATATTTGAATCAGATTTTGACTTATCCTTATACGCCATAGTGTTACTGACAAGCTTTTGTTTCAATTTCAATGTACGACGGACTTTTCCACATTTTAGATTAAAGAAAGAGTATAGAGAGGAAAATTTAAGGACATGTTTCCGGTCGATGAACAGTTGAGAGTAGGCTATGTTATATGTTTAAAATCTGACCTAATTTGGATCGAACATTTATTACGTACATTGAAAATTCCTATTGATAAAAAGAAATCATCGGCTTTAAATGATTCGGCCACATTACCTTGAACCAACGGTACCCGTATGACCACCAACGTCGAGCCTACTGATGAGATTTGTTTAGGAGAGACAGAGAGAAAGAGAGAGAGAGAGAGAGAGAGAGAGAGAGAGAGAGAGAGAGAGAGTGAAAGAAAAAGACTACCGTAAATGTCACTATCTGTCGTCTCAGACAGAGCTGCTGTACATATAGATATTTAACGACTGAGATAGATTACTAGAGTGAACAGAGATGAATACATAGTCATATTAAACCAGGCTTAGATAGATAGATAGATAGATAGATAGATAGATAGATAGATAGATAGATAGATAGATATTGAACAGACTTTGATAGATAGATAGATAGATAGATAGATAGATAGATAGGTATTGAACAGACTTTAATAGATAGATAGATAGATAGATAGATAGATAGATAGATAGATAATGAACAGACTGTGATAGATAGATAGACAGATATATAGATAAATAGATAGATAGACAGATATTGAACAGAATTTGATAGATAGATAGATAGATAGATAGATAGATATTGAACAGACTTTAATAGATAGATAGATAGATAGATAGATAGATAGATAGATAGATATTGAACAGACTTTGATAGATAGATAGATAGATAGATAGATAGATAGATAGATATTGAACAGACTTTAGATAGATAGATAGATAGATAGATAGATAGATAGATAGATAGATAGATAGATAATGAACAGATTGTGATAGATAGATAGATAGATAGATAGATAGATAGATAGATAGATAGATAGATATTGAACAGACTTTGATAGATAGGTGGTAGATAGATAGATAGATAGATAGATAGATAGATAGATAGATCTGAACAGACAAATATAGATTGTTCAGAACTATTTATCTATCTCCGTTCAGATGTATCTCAGTCTTTTCAGATCAATCGCAGTCTCTACACATCTATCTGTCTGAGATTGATAGCTAGATCTCAACAGACTGATATAGATATGTGGAACCGTGTGTCGGAATCGTAAAAAGATATCCATAGTTTTAACTGATGTCACTGAAAATTCATTTATTTATTTATTTATTTTTCTAATATGTCCGGTTCCAATTATTTGAAATTTTGTGTTAATATATTTAACCACCGATATTTTACAAGACAGGCCTTATTTTTTGAATTGGCTAACGATAAATAACAAAACAACATTTTGGAGACTTCTTTTCAGATTATGGTCAACAATATCTTCCTCCTTAAAAGGTATATTTAAATACTGTTAAAATATATATTACCCAATAAACTTGAAATTAATAATATTAAATTTTAGATTTATTCTGATCCCTCAAGATTCTTGTAAACATGAATCAATTTATTTATTTATTAATTTATTTTTGCTCGTTTTTCTTCTTTTTCTTCATATGGCGCGTTCCTTCAGGACGTAGGCGATCATAGACTTCCACTTGGCCCTGTCTCTTGTCGATCTCAATATTTTTCATCGTAGTATTTTACCCAATTCCCGCTCAGCCATCAGTATCTCTTTCTTTCTATCAGTACTGTGAATATTAGCTTCTCCGGGCCCTCCTTCCTCATTACATGCCCCAGTAACATCAGCTGTCTTCCTGATATTAAGTAAGATTCTTATACCGTTTGTATCCTCTCCAACAACTCATCGTTGCTCATGTGTTCGGGCCATGATATCCTAAGCATCCTTCTGTAGAACCACATTTCTGCTGCCTCGAGCCTCTCCCTCATCGTTGAGGAGATCGTTCAACATTCAGTTCGATACTGAAAGACAAAAAGCACATAGTAGTCCAGTACTCGTTTCTTTGTTTCAAGCTTGTCATTTATTCAATTGACGAATGTGTTTGTTTGATAGATTGTTCCACAAACAAAACTGAAATTTGCACACTAAATTAATTGCACACATCTTTCGTATATTTATTCGAGTATCCAATATTAAACTCTGATGATTATTGATAGTTTATTTTGATGCGTCAACACTCGCAACTAACTCCCTTGCTTTTGTTTCTTCCGGTCGACTAATACAATTCATACACACAGTTAAACAATGTAAACTTAATATTTCATATAAACAATGTAAACTTAATATTTCATATAAACAATGTAAACTTAATATTTCATATAAACAATGTAAACTTAATATTTCATATAAACAATGTAAACTTAATATTTCATATAAACAATGTAAACTTAATATTTCATATAAACAATGTAAACTTAATATTTCATATAAACCTGCAGAAATACAGACGCATTTTCTGTTCATCCTATGCCAACCGTAAAAAATGATACACAAAATGTTTTTATTTTTTTGTGAATTGTTCGAAAATAATTTTTTTAATTAATTTCTTTTGATTTGATGAAGATAATACTGAATTAAATGAAAAAAATATTGATATTTGCGTGATTGAAAACATTAATTCTTCGTTTATACACGTATATTTCGCTACAAATAATTGGAGACTACCGACGAAGAACAATCTAAATATTATTGCTGACAATTTAGTATTGAATATTTTTCAATGTAAATATATAAATCCAATCATCTACAAACAAGCGATTTGTGAACTATCGATTGCATTTACAAGTGTATGGCGATATCAACGAATATTTCCAGCTGGCAGACGTTTCAAAACACTTTGAATAATTACTGAAAACTGTCTACATACCGAACGTATGACCATAGAAGGGGTTTGTCTACCGTGTTAAATTTTATGTCAGAATCAAATTGGATCTGATTGTTGTTCCAGACTACAAAATACTGACTTTCCACTTTGTAGTGCGCATATCTATCATTCCATTCATTCAAGGTAAAAAAAATCTCTTAAATTAATATGTCTTTTTATTAGCAAAGAATAAGCAGGAGATCATCACATGGTAGTGGACACGATACTCCATATAAGTTAATTTCGAAATCAGAATTTTTATTTTAGATGTAGCATACAAAACTTTCGAAATTACTCAGAAACTTTTTTGTATTTTATTTGAGTTGATTCGTTTGGAATTAGAAAGTACTTTCCGCCGTAAAATAAAATAAAAAAAAAACAAAATAAAACGAGATAATCATATTTAAAGTTTATCGAGTTTCGAAATGCAGTAACTATTGATCTTTTCGAAATAAACCACTCAAATATTTTAGAGGACTCTAAAAGCACTTACTTTACCATACATGCCCCAGTAACATCAGCGGAAACGCTGTATGGCATTTTTAAACACAAGATCTTTATACACTTATAACGCAAACCAAGCACCATCGTACCGCAATCTTAGCTCAACAAAGTGATATTTTCCTCCCCCTGTCAGATAAAATGTTTAAAATATGTCTTTAAGAAAACATAAGCTTCCATATAAAAACACTAATGCAATTTCATGAAATAAATTTAAAGAGAAAAATGAATAATCTGACAGGTTAAAAAGGTAATCATTGTACACTGTTACTGGTTAGATAACAACCATAATGAGTAGACAAAAATATTAATAGAATGAATAAGATAAACAAACGCGAACGAAATGTGGGGGAAGGTACGTTCTACACAAACAATCGGCCTGAGCCTGCCAAGTCAGGCAGCAACGTATTCGACATCATTGGGAACTATAGGAATTAAGACATAGCCGAAAAGGGAGATTAGAGGCTGGTACTCACATAACTATCCTATACCTAGCTAAACACTATCACGACCCAATTACTCATTACAATTTGCGCATCCACTACAAGAACCCATCCATCACCACCCAATCCTTCACACACCACAATACCGCATATTTACAAGGGTCACCTAAAAAGTGGGAAGAACCCATGACAATAAAAATGTATTTATATAGAATACATAATTTAAAATATTTAATAAAAGATTAAATGATGGGAGGGGGATGAATCCAAAAACAACTAAAATACATATTTTTTTTCAAAATAAAATAGAATAAATATTAGTAATACCCGTCCATCCCAGAAAAAAGAGTGGCCGCTGTATTCGGTCAAATGACTAAATCCTAAAGCGCACTCGCTAAGGGAGTGGCGAGGGGGGAAATAATTAATGGAATGGAAAAATCAAAAGCTGACCCAGCCGAGATAGAAGGAGACCAAAACAAACTGAGGATTTGGGAATCTCGACTTGGATTATAACAAAACAGAGAGCCGGGTACAGGCTAGGAACACATTCATTCACATTAACTAGGTACACAAAAGAGAGTTACCATAACCAGGACTGGATTCCAAAAGAATCCACCCCATGTAACCAGCAGATCTAAAAGAAACATTTAAGGCTAGTCCCGTTCAAGCGAACCAGGCTTGCTACATTTACTCACCTTTTGCTGAAGGCTGTCGAAGTCAAACGTTTCCAATCAGTTTTAATCTTCAATTTGAGCAGGTGCTCAAAATATCGGATCAGACTTTCAAGACTTCCTCCTTTCGCGTCGTTCAAATCACCATTCGAGCCGTGGCTTACAGCGACAGAAACACCATACGCTTCATCTCAAAGAACGGGGGCGACATATTGTTGCAGGCGAATGCACGATCAATGAGCACAAGCTCAACTCGCCGACACGGTCCCATAGAGGGCGAACCCGCGAACAATTGTAGAAGTCGTGCTAAGATAGAAGACTCTCAGGTTGTGAAAGGTCACTAAACTGTAGAATGGCCGCAAGGCCGCCAGACATTCGAGGAGAAAACTCGATCGCCCTCGGGGCTTACGGCACAGCCTCGTGATGGGGCGAGTGATAGTAAGGCCAGGTAACATGTCCCTCACTATCCCCACCAGCAATGAGTCTTCCAAAATCGCACGCCTGAGAAAAACCAACTTTGACGCAACCTTGTGGCTCATCAGGTAGGGCATGACACGGACATTGGTAACAGACACGTTCGTCGACGTAATGTTTGCGTCCTTTCCACAGAAGGGAGAATAGCAAACGCTCGATCGCCTTCCTACGCCGTTTACAAACTAGAGGGTACCTTAAATATTTTGCTGACACCCATGAGTCAACCCATTTTATATTTTACCAATAGAAGACTCAGGAAGCTCAAAATATTCTATGCAACGTGTGTAAAAAGGCGGCCATATTTTTCCGAGTATTACAGTCCGTAAATCCGATTCTGGAGAGTGTCTGATTCGAGAGTGATGGTCTTTGACGTTGTTTCATTGAACAGATTACGGCCGGAGAGTATACTCTATATCCATATACTATGATGGACGTGGTCGACAGATGCCAAGAGGATACTCTATATCCAGGAACGTTGTCAACATTATTTTCAATCCCTTACTTGGTGACCATCATGGACTGTTGTTGCTATATACATTTGGGAGATTGATTCTCTATTATAATCAATACGTAAAATGATCCCTGCACTTTATCCATAAATTATGGCGAATTTTACCAACAAGACCATGTAGCTAGTACCTGATGATACAGTCGAGCTGCTTTCCAAATAGAGGAAGGTTTGCGTAATGCAGGGTTTGCTTCACTTAATTTCACATACATGCCGGAAAATACTGTCTCATACTACGGGTCTCAGATTTAACAAATCTCTCCGTATACGCCAAATCAGTCTTTAAAGCACTGGTCAATTTCACATACATGCCGGAAAGTACTGTCTCATACTACGGGCCTCAGTTAGATTTAACAAATCTCTCTGTATACGCCAAATCAGTCTTTAAAGCCCTGGTCAATTTCACATACATGCCGGAAAGTACTGTCTCGTACTACGGGCCTCAATTAGATTTAACAAATCTCTCCGTATACGCCAAATCGGTCTTTAAAGCCCTGGTCAATTTTCGAACCCTTTCCAATCCAACATCCTAACAATTTCTGTTCAACAGTCGTACACAAACCTGGCCAACTTTCGAAGATATTTATTCTCAAATATAAAAGCAATTTAAAAAGACTCCGTGTGACAACTAAGAGGAGTTTTTCGCAACTGTAGATTATTCCAAACCGAACTACAAGGAAAAAGAAACATACTTGCAGCTGCATCATCCATCATATGTGTTAATCATTATTTAACAAAAGGTAAAGTCATTCATTTCCTTTAGCAAACTTGCAAGATTCATAAAAATAAATATATTTTCGGTCGTGAACATGTTGCTGTCTATCATTATAAAAAACATTTTCGTCACTTATAAGATACAGACTTCATCGTATTCACTGATCAAATCGAACTTTTCTATTAATACAAAAAGTAAATAATGCAAAATTTATATATTTCTCTCTTTTATAATGAGATCGCCACAAGAACGTTATAGCTGACTTATTTTCACCAGTTACCTATGTAAAAAGTTCTGCTAGTAATTACGTGTATTTGGGCAAAAATAATTATGGACAAAAGAGTGAAATAATTTTCTAAGAAAATTTTAGTTTCATTGAAAAAACTTCTTTTTGCTTATGAAACAACTTCAAGCCGAAATAGAAATTTTCATTATTTTAACAATCATTTCGAAAGCTGGAAAACATTTATATTTAAAACCAAATTGTCGACAGATTTTTAGGCACATTCTTCGTACTTGAACATCGATTTTTCTCAGGAACTCATGCAAAATTAAGAAACGTCCCATATTATGTGCAAACGGATTTTTCAAAAGAAGTTTTCCCTACGTCAAAGGCGTATTGGCCACAATACTTAAAGAAAGTAAATGGAGTAAATATTTTCAAAAACATCCGTCTTCGGCTACCGTCCGATATTACAGAAGACAATTACGGAAGTAACGCAAGCAGTATCATTACGATTCATGACAGAATTTTTCCTCCCGACATAAAACAAAAATTCTTCAAAATCTAATATCGATCCTCGTGGATGGTGTTTACTGTGAAGCGCCGTTTCAGAATTGTAGACATTTCTGATTTAAGTATTCTCCCTGAAAGCGCATATTTTGTACATTGACATCCTCCAATTATTTAAATTTTTGTATTCATACATTTTAACCAATCAGCAACGTCGTATGAGACTCGCGATTTTCTTTGGCGGACAGTAAAATATCTCTCAAGAATTACATTCTTAGAGGCTCCAGAATATAACCAACAATATTTTTCTTCCTTAAAAGAAATATTTAAAGTGTGGGAAAATATATATTAACCAATAAGCTTGAATTTTCAGATTTACTAGGAGCTTAATTAAATTATTATAAATATATTTTTTTAATCATATCACCCCGAGCAAAGCGATAATGCCACTGATGCGCAGAGGGCTACGTAAGAGTGAAAAGATTGGAAAAAAGAAAACCGGAGACTACATCCTAAACAGGGAACAAGGGATGAGCCTCTTCACCCCGTTAAATAGACGTGGGTGGAGTGTGAACCGGGCGATAGTTTAGTTTATCTACTCCAATTGAGAGAAAAAGAAAAAAAAGAGGAAAGGGAGTGAAAAGATTGGAAAAAAGAAAACCGGAGACTACATCCTAAACAGGGAACAAGGGATGAGCCTCTTCACCCCGTTAAATAGACGTGGATGGAGTGTGAACCGGGCGATAGTTTAGTTTATCTACTCCAATTGAGAGAAAAAGAAAAAAAAGAGGAAAGGGAGTGAAAAAGATTTGAAAAATAAAAAGCCGGGAACCACATCCTAAACAGGGAACAAGGGATGAGCCTTTTCACCCGTTAAATAGACGTGGGTGGAGTGTGAACCGGGCGATAGTTTAGGTTATCTACTCCAATTGAGAGAAAAAGAAAAAAAGAGGAAAAGGAGTGAAAAGATTGGAAAAATAAAAAGCTGGGAACCACATCCTAAACAGGGAACAAGGGATGACACTCTTCAACCGTTAAATTGACGTGGGTGGAGTGTGAACCAGGCGATAGTTTAGTTTATCTACTCCAATTGAGAGAAAAAGAAAAAAAAAGAGGAAAGGGAGTGAAAAGATTGGAAAAATAAAAAGCCGGGAACCACATCCTAAACAGGGAACAAGGGATGAGCCTCTTCACCCGTTAAATAGACGTGGGTGGAGTGTGAACCGGGCAATAGTTTAGTCTATCTACTCCAATTAATCAATTTTTTTTTTTTGCTAATTAGTCTTTTAGTTAACCTTTGACCAAGGTTGATAATTCGATCGTTTGTTACACGGATGAAACTGTAATTCTCAAACTTAATTAATTATTTACATCTTTCGCATATTTAGTCAAGCTTACAATATTACAAAGCTGATGTTTACCAATAGCGTCAACAATCACAACTAAGTCCCTCGTCTTCATTTCATGAGATCGACTACTAAAATTCATACACTCTTTTAAAACAATGCAAATTGTGTCATATCTGAACAGATATAGATACATTTTCGGTTATCCTATACTAACGCAATTCATTCGGTTATACTGCAAAAATAAAAATGTTTTGAGTGAATTTGTTCGCAAAGAATCTTTGTAATTTATTTTCTTTCAATTTGAAGAAATATTAAATAAGTTAATAAAAAATACTATTATTAGCAGATCCGTGTTTGGAGATCTTAATTCTTTGTATATGCATGCATTTTCTGCGATAGATAGATAGATAGATAGATAGATAGATAGATAGATAGATAGATAGATAGATAGATAGAATAATTCTGAACGGATTGACATAGATAGATAGATAGATAGATAGATAGATAGATAGATAGATAGATAGATAGATAGATAGATTAGATAGATTAATTCTGAACGGATTGACATAGATAGATAGATAGATCGATCGTCGTCGACCTTTGGTCTCGGCCGAGATAGAACTCACTACACCCCTCCAGTATTCCCTGTGCATTTGGAACCTTGCACAGTTTATACCGAAATTCCTAAGCTTGTCAAATAGCTGAATACTTGATGCTTCGCCAGGTCTACCAAGGGAGTTTTTTTTTATTGTGACATCAGCACTGGATGGGTTGCCTCCAGGCCTCATCCTGTTATTTAACCCATAACTGGAGGGAAGTGACAGATTAATTCCTTTCCCAAGGGTACCAGTGCTTAAGTGAATGTAGGGTACTCAACTGGAATTCGAACTCGGCTCACTGATTTCTATTTCCTAGCCGATATCCACTGCACCACAACAGACATCCGTCACAGATAGATAGATAGATAGATAGATAGATAGATAGATAGATAGATAGATAGATAGATAGATAGATAGATAGATAGATAGATAGATAGATCACTTCTGAACAGATTGACATAGATTAATTCTGAACAGATTGATATAGATAGATAGATAGATAGATAGATAGATAGATAGATTAATTCTAAAGGTCATAAACTTTTCTTTCAGTTGTGCATTTCACGTTCAGAATTATTCCCATATCGAAATGGAGAATCATTAACTATCAAGAATATTTCTAAATATACCAGAAATTATAAGAAGAAATATCTCTTTCCTACTTACTTAATCTCAAGGAATATCTACTAGACACGATTACATTTCTCATTTATGCTCAAATTGAACGTTATAATAAATAATTACTTCCGAAAATACCAGTTGAAGCAATACAACGCCTCCTCTTTTATGGAATAATTGCTAGTATTACATGGATTTTATGCGCGAATTCCACTTTCTTTATAAAAAATATATTTTAAGTTTCTAAAAAATATATTTATATTTTTTTAAGTAATGACTACAAAATAATTTCGTTTCCCCGATCCTGACTTCTTTTTCGACAATATTAATATTTTATTTTTTCCGCAAAGTTATCTGTACACGATTGATAATCTCTAACGTCTGTATAAATGGTTGCTTAAAAGATTACAAGAATGGAAACTGTTCAAACAACATTATTAAATCATTAAGACAACATTAATAATTTATTCAGACAGTATTATTAACCTACTCGGACATCTATATTAAACTATTCAGACATTATTATTAATCTATTCGGACAACTATATGAAACCATTCATACAAAAATATTATATTATTAAGACAACCTGTATAAACTATTCCCACAAAAATATTAAATGATTCGGATAGCATTATTAATGTATTCGGACAACATTATTAAACTACTTGGCGCACCCCAACGTGGTGTAATCGTTATCAAGCGTGTCTCGCTAGAACAATTACGATTGAGTAGTGAGTTATAGCCTCACTAGGTGCCCTATACTTTCGGACTTGTGCCATATGTAATCCAAGCTTAGAAAACCACCGTTATTATACTGCTCAAACAACACTATTAAAATTTTCGGGCAACATTATTAATCTATTTGGACAACAGCATTAAACTATGAGGAAATCATTATTAAACTATTCGGACAACATTATTAAACTATTTGGACAATGCTATTAAACTACAGTGATAACATTATTGGATGTGTGTTGTGGTACAGTGGATATCGGCTCGGAACGAGAAACCGGTGAGCCGAGTTCGAATTCCAGTTGAATCCATTGTATTCACTTACGCGCAAATACCCTTGGGAAAGGAATTAATCCGTCTCTTCCTTCCAGGTATGGGTTAAATAGCAGGACAGATTGGGTTCTATAGCCTTGGTCGGCAACCAGTCTACCGCAGAAAGTAATGGCAACCTACTGCGGGATAATCTTCTGCCCAGTCAGTCATGTCTCGAAAGAGACATGATCGCCCAAGCGTGTATCACGTATGGCACTTAACTGACTGACTGATAACATTATTAAAACCGGTAAGATTACAGATGTACGGTACGTTGAATAGTTTAGGGACCTTACTATCACTTCTTTCCCAGTGACAGTCACAAGATATTAGTGGGAAAGTCAGTCACTTAGTCAGTTAAGTGCCATACGTGAAACGCGCTTGGGCGATCATGTCTCGAAAGATACATGATTGACTGGGCAGAAGATTATCCCGTAGTAGGTTGCCATTGCTTTCTCCGGTAGACTGGTTGTCAGCCAAGGCTCTAGAACCCAATCTGTCCTGTCATTTAACGCATAACTGGAAGGAAGAGACGGAGTAATACCTTTCCCAAGGGTATTTGCGCGTAAGTGAATGCAATGAATTGAACTGGAATTCGAATTCGGCTCCCCGATTACCCGTTCCGAGCCGATATCCACCGCACCACAAGGCACATCCTAAAAAAACACATCTAAAAAACAATATTTTATCATGATAATTAATGCGATCCCATAAGCTTTTGTGTGTGTGTGTGTGTGATATGATTTATCAAAGACTTCTCCAACAAAAATGATTACCTCCCTTTAAAACTGATTCTAAAGACATGAATGCATGAAGAAAATTGTTTTGATATACTATTTGAAAAATACAAGCAATATTTTTTTGTAAATAGAGGAATAATACGTGTTAGGCCCATCGATGATTGCTAGAGACATTTGCTTCCAGACTATAAGACCTGGGTTCGAATCTCACCATAGTCGATTTGTTCGTCAAGATGATTTCATGATTTTATCGGCTGTAGAATAAGTGGCATATTTGGAGAATGTTTGTAGCCACTATTGCAGAGACTGGGCTACTTGGAGGCCAGCATGGGTTTTTTATATTTTTTGAGCGCTTTTGAATAGAAAGGAGAGAAATTTTAGTTCAAGTAATTTGTGTATGTGTATGTATAAGAGTATAATTTTTAAGTACTAAAGAGGGATCACAGACCAAAATCATTTCAAATTGGGATAACACCTGATTCATTCATTTATTTAATTGTTTATCTATTTATGCACGGGATGAAGTGAGAAAACACAGACTATTCAACACGCCAAATTTTGATTTATTTGATTTCTTGGATTTACTTTATTTTTTTATTTTTTACTTCGCTGATTTGATTTATTTCTTTATTCTTTATCTTTATTTTTATTTTCTACTATGAACAAGAACTTGGTCCTCAGAAATAAAAGCAAGGCATTCCACTGCCATTATAGCGCAGGGGGTTACATAGGGGAAGGTGGTGAGAGAGTGATTAGATATAGGAAATGTCAGAAGGAGGGTGATAGACGAGTAAGGAGGTACATAGGAAGAATGTTTGAGAGAATGGGTGCGAGTTAGTGTGTTAGGAGGTGTCTATTGACCTTACATTTAAACTCCTGGAGATTGTAGCTGTTCGGGAAGCAAGTATGTGGAAGGGAATTCCACAGGCGGGAAGTGCGAGAAAAGAAGCTGTTGAAGTAGAAACTGCGGTTACATTTTATCGGTTTCACTGTAAAAAGGTGGGTCCTATTTTTGTTAATCTAGTATTTCGTGCAAATTTGTTACTCCTAAAATTATTTTGCTGTCTTTCTGATACCTGTTCTTTCATTGTCCTTTCTTCCGGCTAATGTCTTCTTATTCTATTTCAATTCTAGTAACACCATTGTGTCATAGTGGCATTGTCGCCTTGAAATGTTTAAAAATAATTGCTGTGAAAAGTTTTTTAAGAAATTAATATTAAAACGTACACTGTAACATTTCGTTTATTTTTTTCTTTTCCTTTTAATTTTCTCATTCTTATTCTTTTAATTTTATTTCTTTTTTATATTCTGATTAATTTTCTTCTTATTCTCTTCAATTTTTCCTTATTTTACCCCTTCTTTCGTTTCTCTTTTCATTCTTATTTTTCATTTTGTTTACATTTTTCTTTTTCTTTTTTTTTTTCGTTTTTTTTTGTTATTTTCTTGTTTTTTCTTCCATTTTTTCTTTTTTCTTTTCTTTTCATTTACTTTCTTCTTTTTTCTTCTTTTCTCGTCTGTCCTTTCTATTTATTTCTTTTTAGTATCCTTTTTTTCATTTTTATTTTTCTTCTTCTTCGCTGCATTATCTCCCCTTATCACTGGAAAATATTTCTTTCATTGTCAAGCATTAATTCATACACATATAGTAAATTAGATATTATTCCTTCGAAAATCTTTCCTTTCCTTCTTTTTTAAATTCTTTTTTTTCTCCTCTCATTTTGTGTGCCTCTCCCTCAATCCACTTTTCGTCTTATTCGTTTAAAATTTTTCTCTTTGTACACTTCTATTTTATCCAACTGTGGAATTCAATCTTTTAACCCTTCCTTTTTTTTCTCTCTCGTTCATATCTAGACTCACTGCGTTTCAGTTTAAGTCATTACAACGTTCAGCTCTTGTTTTACTATTTTTCCCCTTCATTTTCTTTCACCACTTTTAAAACTTCCCCCTTTTTTAATATTAGGGGATATTTCTTTCCCTTTTCCTTATTTATTCTAAAACAACCGGTCCTCTTGCTAGCATTCTTTCTGTTTTCATATTGCGAGCTGTTGCGAATTCTCACAAAAGATTGTTATCTGTGCTTTGACAAACAAAATTGTCTTCTCTTCTGATCTGTTTCCAAACAAATATTACATAAACTGATTTTATATATTTTCTTTTTCTTTTAAATTTTGTTACGACCAAACAGCGATTTTCTCTTATCAACAAGTAGAATCCACTCTCCCCATTCCAAGCTAACCTACAACGAACTAAACAGAAAAAGATAACACATGATCGTCAGTCATGTCAGATTGAGTCAAACACAAATCAAACGCAATAATAATAATAATAATAATAATAATAATAATAATAATAATAATAATAATAATGAAAGAAACGCTGTAACTATCACAGGCTTTTTTTCTTTTTTCTTTTTTATTTTCATTTCATGAGTGAAAGGTAAACTTTTCTCGTGGTATCTCGTCGTTACTTTGCAGGAAAAAAATAGAAAGAAAGGTGAAATAACCAACGAAATCTATATGTAAAGTTTCGGAGTTCATCCGCTAAATTTGTCTAACTTCTGAGTCAAATCGCATTAAACCTCAAAAGGCATTTCGTGTTTATGCAACCGCCATCTGCAGTTAGTCTTCAAAACTATCTATAAATCATTCCGCTGCACAGAGATAAGAAACGGCTAATATATCCCGAAAGAAAATAAGCTTATGAACAATAAGATAGAAAGAGCAAATAAAATGTATGTATTTAAGTTCATACTGCAGTTGTCTCAAAGCCCCCCCTCCACCCTCAAAAAAAAAAAGAATTTGCGCATTTATGATGCAATATAGTTCGCTTAATATTATATACCGTTCTTTGTTTCCCGAAAAAGACCGTATATTCTACATCATATACGTAAACAGATTACCAAAATGTTGCCCATCGGTGAAATGATGGTTCTAAATTATATGATTTGAGAGTGTTAATGCTATTCCCGGTTTTCTTACTACGAAGTTCCTCAAAATAAATTATATATGGTCTTGGGCATGATCGTAAACTGCATCCGGCAGCAGGGTCTCTTTTTGTGAGGTTGTGAAGAGCATGGAACCACCTCTTAATCGGTGTTGTTCTCAGGTTCACCCTGACTCGGAGTGGTAGCACCTGTTAGGGTCCCAGCTATGGGCAAATAGTTAACCCGAAAACTGAGTCAAAACACTATGAAAGTATAAAAATACACTTTTATAGAAATATATACATAAAAATAGACTTTCGTAGTAAAATATATATTTTAAAAGAAAAAATATTACCAACAATGAATTTTTGAAGGAAAAAAATATTCACAGCAAAACATTTTTAATACAAAACTAGAAGACATTTTCAGTTTTCTAAACTAAAAAAGAACAAAAGCAAAAAAAAATTCATTAAAATCTGACTAAATCACTTTTCTCACTATAACCGAACATTAAAAAATACCTCAAAACCCTACTTTTTGGCGTTAAATAACCCAAGGGGGTAGTTATACCGTTAAACTAAACTCACTCACTCACCTAATTACATATAAACTAATAATATAAGTTTCATATTTTTTTATTGTGATTCTCAATATGCCCATTATTCTACTCGGAGAATATTCAAACATTTAGGGTTAGAATATATTTTTCTCCATGAAATTTATTATAATATGAATAGTAATAGTAAAATTAGCCGTTATATTAAGTGTAAATATCCGGCATTTATTAACAGTATTTACTTGAACGTGTGAATTCTATTTCAAATGTACATCCTGGTATGTTATTTCTTGGTATGTTATTTTCTATTAAATTGGTTTGTCGCTTTTAAATGTTCAATATTTCTTTGTTCAGGTCGATGATTATATTATGATATGGTTTGATTTACCCCCCCCCCCCAAAAAAAAAAACAGGATTTCTTATTCTGCATATAGATGCCTCCGCTTTTTGTATTTAGAAATGTGCTTCTAGAGCGTGTAGGGGCCTCGATGATGCTTGTCAAATTGGCTTTGTGCGTCGAATCCCCACAATTAAATATCAGAAGGTTGAAGGTTGGATGTTGAAATGTAGAAGGATAAAATATTTTGATTCTACATTAAAGTATTTTTTTTATGAACAGAAAAACAAAATTGTAAGAAGGAAAATAAAATGTTCATAGAGAAAATGCATGTAGTTAATTGTTCAAAGAGAAATATAATCATGTAAATGTTCCACAGAAATTAAAAGTTTATGGTTGATAGTAGTACGTAGCTACGTGTCCCGAGTGGGGTCGTATACTAATAGTAACATAATCTAAAGTCTTATGTCTCTTCCCCTTTTTGGTAGTTTACCGACAGGGTGAGGAAGAAGGTTTAATAAATAAAGAAGTTGGACTTATCGCAGATAGTTGGAGTGTCCTGTTGTTGTTGTTGTTTTCTTTCCCGGCGTGTAGTGAAAACGAAGAAAGGAGAATTGGAAGAAGAGATAGAATGAATATGTAACGCGCCTTTACGTCCGGGTTGGCTTCTTCAAATTTCTTTTGTTACATTGCCACAAGGTCCGTCAGCTAACCGCTCTATTGTCGGACTCATTTTGACTGGTCACGGAACGTTGTTTAAATAGTGAAATTTTACCATGTAACCGGCTCCATCAGACTTTTTCATTTTTTAGCTGTTAAAAAATTTGACTGGCGTCATGTATCAATTTTCTGTTTCCTATCCAATCACGATCCAGAATTTTACTTTTCACACTGACTTGTGAAATTTGTCTTGGTTTGGGTTTTTCCAAAATGTTTTAGTCGTTTGGATCCTATTTTGCGGGTATCCAATTTTACATTGTGTGTTTTAGTTAACTGTTGAATGATATAGGCTTTGTATCCAATAAGCACTGCTCTCCTCGGGAGGTTACACTGCTCTCTCATTCCATGCGCCTATGGCTTAGGGAGTAGGGACTCCAACTGACACCAAATTGATGAGCTGTGATACAGTAAAACAGGTATGCATGTGGATGACGAATATATGTCTAATAATTTATTTTATAATAATTAACTAGATATTACAATAATTAAATTGATATTTAATTTTTTTATAATTAAATAGATATTTAAAAGACTGTATTATGATATTAATAATTTTATTAAAATATAATAATAACATAACAGATTTTATATAAAATAATTTGTTTAAAGTTTTTAATAAATAAATGCATTTACAAATGTTATAAATGAAAAGTTTTGAATGCATTCTTAATCGAAATAAAAATATATTATACGCAAAGGTCCTTTTAACGTAGATCAAAAATATGAAATTATTTCTTTCTTTCGTCATCCCCTTTTCTTTTTTATTTTGTGTTTTAGAAAATGTTGTAATATAGAGAAAACTAAAAGAAAAGATTTTGTAACAATACTGGATACATCAATGCAAATATATTCTAGATATGGGATTTAAAGTAAGTTGACACTTTAACCGTTAAGATTGAAAAAAGAAATCATGTATTACCCCCCAAAAAAACTTTTTTTTCAAATTTAAAGTGAATCTTTATTCTGATTAGTTAAATTGAACACACACATAAATTGTTTATGTCTTCCCTTATCTATAAATAACAAACGTATTTTATCTTATATTTATTTGAAATCATTTTCACAATGGTGATCTAACTTTGCCTAATGACGAGGTGGAAATCCGTGTCGCAATATAATTTTAATTAAAAAACAAATTTAATTATATGTTTATATTATGCTCTACAATATTTATTGCATTAAGCACTTTTATAAAAAAAAAAGTAATTGAATACCTGAGAAGTCGGAACTGTACAATTGTTGGTTCTCGTCACCTGGATATATATATATATATATATATATATATATATATATATATATATATATATATGTATGTATATATATCTATATCTTGTTAAATTATATAAATAAATAAATAAATATATATATATATATATATATATATATATATATATATCTTGTTGGATTATCCTCACCGTTTACGCTTTTCCTTTAGAAATCTAATTTTATAAATTTCATATCGCTCTGCTTAACACCCATCGAGCTCTCTATATTGGTTTACCACTTAATATTTTATATTAAGGTAATCTTGTTGGATTATCCTCACTGTTTACGGACTGGACACCTATAACTATATATATATATATATATATATATATATATATATATATATATATGCACGAGTTTATTGTTGCTTAGAAATCTTCCATGTCAACAAAAACAGACTGTCATTATTGCCATTATTGTCTGTGAATTGTGATACTATAATGTAATTTGAAATTTTTGAAAACGGCTTATGTAATCAGAAAGCTTAGATTGGATTATAAAATAAATTATGTATCAATATTGTGATTTTCTTTCATCATTTAATGATAATTTTATTTAGCTCATCAAACATTATCGAAAAAATTACATAAAATAAATAGACAAACTTGTGTATATTATTTAATGAAACATGCATCAATGATAAAATACTGCCTAAGTACAAACATTATGTACATATACATATATATTAAGTTATTTGTTCGAACATTATATTTGATCGATACTTGTATTTAAGTTGATATTTTGTTTTTTATCAAACAGTACATATATTTATTTTTACCGGCCTGATTATTCACGATAATTTTTTTTACGAACATATGTGTCATTCGTAACCCAAATTTTTTGTAAATCATCAGGCCGGTAAAAAGAAATATATATATTGTTTGATTATAAACAAAATATCTACTTAAAACCAACTATCGATCAAAATAATGTTCAAGCAAATAATTTTAAATTGTCGGTTGTTTTAAAACAATTTCGTTAATCTTCGTGATATATATGATAAAAATGAATTCGAAAATTTAAAAATCATTAGAATATATGATATCTATATATTCTAAAATGGCGAAGAAGAAGAAGAGGAAGAAGAAGAAGATAAGTAGAAAATGATGAAAAAGAAAGAAAAAGATGAGGAGTAAAAGAAGAAGGAGGAGGAAAAGAAGAGGAATGAAGAAGAAGAAAGATGAGAAAGACAAAAAAGTGAAAAAGAAGGACAAGAAAAAAAGGTGAATAGGAAAAAGAAGAAGGAATCTTGAAATGTAGTTTAATGAAAACAAATGAGGTATTCATTAACTACACCTTAAAAGCATTGACCTTAATGCTTCCCCGCTCGGGTCAGGTCATTAACATAAGGCCATTTGAAAACGTTGCTACAGAAAAAGGTCAGTCCCAATATGATGTTCTTCTTTTCATTGCGTATGCTTCTTAGATTCCCGCGGAATCGTTGGCTAACCAACCGTAAATGTGCTGTTAACAAAATGAGCAGTTAATTAAGAAACTATAAAGAAGTGTTGTCTGAAATTTATTAGTAAATGTGCAGTCGAGATGCGGCCAGCCACGCACGACGCTAATAACATAATACCAATTTCTGTCCGTTTTTTAATTTCCTCTTAAAAAAAGTTAATTAATCAACAAGTTCTACTGCCACAAACAGTGACCGGGTATGAATCATAACATTGTTTTTGTTTTTCCAACTTTTACTTTCTCCGGGGTCGCAATCGGAAAGTTTGCTTAAAGCACTTATTGTGCCACAACTGTCTTGACCTACCGACTGTCTTAAAACAATCAGTCGGTAAAGTGCCATACGAGAACACGCTTGCGATATCATGTCTCGAAAGAGACATAACTGACAGGGCCGAAGATTATCCCGCAGTACATTGCCATTAGTTTCAGCGGTAGACTGGTTGACAGCCAAGGCTATAGAATCTAAACTGTACTGGTATTTAACCAATAACTGGAGGGGAGAGACAGATTAATATATTTCCAAAGAGTGTTTGCACTTAAGTGAATGCAAGGAATTCATCTTGAATTCGAACTCGGCTTCCTGATTTATCTTTCTGAGCCGATATCCGCTGCACCACAACGCACATTTTAAAACACAAAATTTAAATCTTTATTTTATTTATTTTTTTTGTTTTTGTTTTGTATTCGTATCGCTCCAAGCAAGGCATTCTACTGTTACTGTTGTGCATGGGGTTATATAGGAGTAAAGTTATGAGCAGGAGTGACAGAATAAAGGGGTTGTCAGGAAGCGGGTAGGAGTGGGTTGAGAATACTGCAGAAATGAGATTAAAGCATGAGAGAAGGGATGCAAGATCGTGAGATAGGAGATGACTATTGACTTTATATTTAAATTCTTGAAGATTGTAGCTGTCGAGGAAGCAAGTATATGGAACGGGATTCCACAGGCGAGAAGTGCGAGAAAAGAAGACGATGGAGTAGAATTTGCGTTTACATAATATTGGTTTTACAGTATAAGGGTAGGACCTAGTTGCTAATCCTGTGGCTCGAGTAAATTCGTATATAGGGGGCACCAGTGAGCTAAGTTCATCAAAGCAAAAGCCGGGAAAGTACTTGTAGAAGAGACACATGGAAGCCACACTGAGGGCGTTGCGAAAGTAATTGCATCCGAGCTGCCAAATCGGGATCGATCACATTACAGATTCTCCGTTGGATTTTATCAAGGACCCCTAGATAGATAGCAGCAGCACCCGACCAGATATGGCAGCAATATTCAATGCACGGGCGGATGGTAGATTTATATATGTGCAGGATTGTTTCAGTCGGGAAAAGCTTCCTGACCCTGCACAGAAAACCGACTTTTTTAGCAGCGGATTTAGCTATGGATTCTATTTCTGGAAATTGTTTTTTTTCTTTCACTCATCTATCCGGAAGTAAACAGAAGAGCATTTAATAAAGCACATCACATTGAAACTTACAGTAGATGTACTGCATCAGAAGAGAAGAGAACATCGGCTACCATTCAAGTCAGAAAATAACAAAAGGTACCAATATGTGCATTGTGGTACAGTGGATATCGACTCGGAACGAGAAATCGGGGACCCGAGTTCAAATTCCAGTTGAATTCGATGCATTCACTTACGTGCAAATACCATTTGGAAAGGTATTAATCAGTCTCTTCCCTTCAATTATGGGTTAAATAACAGGACAGATTGGGTTCTATAGCCTTGGCAGGCAACCAGTCTACCACAGAAAGCAATGGCAAACTACTGCGGGATAATCTTCTGCCCAGTCAATCTTGTCTCTTTCGAGACATGATCGCCCAAGCGTGTTTCACCTATGGCACTAAACTGACTGACCAATATCAGTCAGCTGCGGTCTTGTTAAGCCTAAAACAGCTGACCCCGCTGCAAAAACTGATATTAAACATTTACTTTCGACCGATAATTACCAGTATCCATCCCAAGCGGCCAAGAGAAAGTGAAATCTCTGAATGATACTAATTTCCTATTTAGACCCCAGAACAAAGAAATTCTTTTTCTATGCGTCTTGTCCTTCAAGGACGTAGGCAATTCCACGTTTCCCTATCTCTGGTGGCTCTTGGCACGCTTTCACCTGTAACATCTCGCAAACCCTGTTCTGTCATTCACCTGCCCAGACCCTTCAAATATGTAATCCGCTGCTTTCCTCTGTCTCTTTTTCCCTCTATCTGGCCTGTTAGTATCACGTTCTCCAAGCCTTCCTTCCTCGTTGCATGTCCCAGGAACTTTAGCTGTCTCTCCCTGATTCTCAGTATTAATTTCCTTTCATAAAAAAAACAAATTTCAGGGATAGGAAGATGTGGAAGACCATGATCACTTATGTCCTGAAAAGACAAGGCACATAGAAGAAGAAGAACCATCTGTCTGGAAGTATACAAAAGACCATTTCCGAACGCTCATTACATTGAACCTGCTCTGCAACACAAGATGGCGTCGAGTTGCACGACAGTCAAAAACGATTAAGTAGTATCAGTCATCTGAATTAGTCTTTAAAATAGGCATATTAATCTGAACTCTATTTTAATGTATCTATTCAGCTATTTGTGGTGCTTATTTAATGTGAAACTTTGGAGACTCCTCTTCAGTATACGATCAAACCTGCTGGCTTGTCTTCGTCGCAGTATTTCACGTAACACAAAAGAGGTTCACCAGGCACACCATTTTGCCGCGGCACGGCGGGTATCACTGCGTTAGACTCTTCACCTGCTCTTTTAGCTACGCCTCATCTCAACTTTGCTCGTTTATAACAGTAGGTTAAAATCCAAAAATAAAACCTGATTTACTTCAATAAAGTGATTTGTTTCTCACTTGTAGGCAATGATACGGCCGAAGAGAACTATTTTTTAGCTGCAAGCGTTTGGCTGAAAGAAACTGCACCCTGGTGACTGGTTTTAACGAAACTTCAGGACCGATCTTTGGCCTAAAATTTAATCGCCTTTCTCTAATCTATCCGCTGTTTAAAGAAATTATGAATTAAGAAAGTTAAAATGTTATGCAAATCGTATTGTATTTCACTTCAGTTTAAGCTTAAGATTTGTTGCCTAAAAACAGCGGAAGCAGAAATATTTTAAACTAAGTCTTTTTCATGAAAAACAAATTCGGTGTAACACCAAAACGGAAGACAAGAGTAAACATTCGAACTTTTTTACCAACTTTACTCAGTTGTATTTATAATTTCTCAAAGTAGAATTTTTTAAAATATTTTTATTTTCTTCAACGACAGAGCAAAAGTTCATATATATTTTTTTATATCCATAAAATTAAATAACTTCCGAAAATGCGCATTTTTCAAATTCTGTTTTTGTTTTATTTAGTTTTTGAAAATAGACAAAAGGTTCTCATCAAAATACGATACACGATTTTGCCAAAAGAGATCGAGTTTCTTCTGCAACGTTTTGCATTAATTTTGTTGCTAAGTAACCAAGAAGAAAAATTGGCTAACTTATTTTTATTTTCATTTTTGTTGTTAAATGGCACGAAGACCCATTTTTTTAATCATTTCACCCCAAGCAAGGCGGTAACACTACTGATGTGCAGGGGGCTACATAAGAGAAAAAGATTAGATAGGAGGAGAATAAAGAGGAAGACGAACCAGTTACAGGGGATGTCAGAGAAGAGAGCAAGAAAAGGATGGGAATACAGGTGTGATGCATAGGTAGAGAGAAAGGAAAAGATATACAGGGTGATGTAGAAAGAACTGAAGTCAAGTCGTTAGGAGATGGGTATTGACATTGCATTTAAATTCCTGGAGGTTGTAGCCGTCAGAAAAGTAAGAATATGGAAGGGAGTCCCACAGGCGGGAAGTGCAACAAAAGAAGTTGCTGGAGTTTAAATAAAATACTTGATTATATAAGTTTTCTTTTTTTTCTTTTTTTTCTTCTTCTTCTTCTTCTTGTCCTCCCCCTCTTTCTTTCCTTCCTCCTCCGCATTCTACTTCTTCTTCTATTACTTGTTTTGTTGTTGTTGTCTCCCCATAATCCGTCAGAATCATAAGAAACACGATGGTGGCATGCCAACAAGAAACTTCTGTCCGGCCATTGGTTCTGGGCAAAACTCTCGTCGATCCATTCGACGACCTTTTCCAACCATCTACTTCTTTGAGATTCCCTATACCTTCAATATCAATCTACATAATTTCAGGTGTATTCGTTATTTATGCTACATACCCTCATTGTCTGAACAATTTATGTTCTCTAATGTTAAGTTCAAAATATAATCTCATTACGTAACCTTCTGTTGTGTGGCTCTTTGGACATTTGAGTGAACAATGGCGTAAAATCAAGAAAGCAAAACGAAGTTATTCAATATTAACAGCAGGAAAACCGAATAACTGGTTGTCAGCAAAACTAATTAAATGCTAATAAAGTATACAAAGTTTAATAGATAGATCGCCCGGTTCACACTCCACCCACGTCTATTAAGCAGGTGAAGAGGCTCATCCCTTGTTTCCTGGTTAGGATGTGGTTTCCGCCTTTCTCTTTTTCAATCTTTTTGCTCTTACGTAGCCCCCTACGCATCAGTGGCGTTATCACCTTGCTTGGGGTGATATGATAAAAGTAGTTAGAATTAAAATTTAAATCTAGATCTCCCAATTTGTTTTCCAGGTAAGCGAAAACAAGAGCTTAGGCCTCATAATAAACACGCCATTTATGTATAAACAAAACTATTGTTATTGTGAAGTAGTTGCGTCTGTGAATGAATGTTTCCACGTCATTAAAATGTTTATTGTTCCATTTGGTCACTCCTATACCTACGTGCAGAGGAACCGGTTATAGGGGGTGTCAGAGAAAGGGCAATAGAAGTAGGGATGTACTGGTGTGAAGAGAGTTGCGAGAGTAGAGTGAGAAGGGAGAACAAGATACAGGGGGTGTTAGGGAAAGGATAAGAATAGGATGAAAGTCAAGGGGGTAAGAGATGGCAGTTGGCATTGTGTTTAAACTCCTACGGATTGTAGCTATCAGGGAAGTAGTTATAGCGAAGGGAGCTCTGCAGGCAGGAAGGGCAGGGAAAGAAACTGATAGAGCAAAAGTGGTGCATTTCGTTGATTTAACTATAAAATGGTTTGACCATGTTGCCATTCCGGTCACTGGTGTGAATTATTGAAGAGGGGGCACCAGTGAGCTATGCTCATAGGAACAGAAACCTGAAAATATGTATAGAAGAGACAGAGGAAAGCGACAAATGTCTAGAGTCGAGCTGCAATGTTGGAATCGATTACAATGCAGATTCTTCTCTGGATCTTGTCGAGAATCCCAAGATGCATAACAGGGACGCTCGACCAGATATGGCAACACTATTCAATGCCTAGGCGGATAATTTATTTGTATAAGTGCAAGATGAACTCAGGCAAGAAAAACTTCCTAGCCCGACACATTGATCCAACCTTTCTAATAATAAATTTAGATTTTGATTCAGTGTAATTGTTCCTATTAGTGTTCTCCGGTTAATGGATTGTATTTTATTCAGTACAAAGCATATATATGCTGTGTCAGTTTTGACAATGTACTTGGAATAGCAAGAATGTAAGCAACTGTATTTAAACGCCTGCACTAGAACGTTAATTTAACACTTCTAAATTTGTACTTTGAGTTAACCTTAATATGAACTGAAAAACATATTTAGGTAAGAAAATCAGGTAGTGAAAATTTAATTAAACTGTAATTAAAATGGCGTCATTTGCGCTGGGTAGTGGTGCAGTGGATATCGACTCGGAACGAGAAATCGGTGAGCCGAGTTCGAATTCCATTTGAATTCATTGCATTCACTTACGCGCAAATACCCTTGGGAAAGGTACTAATCCGTCTCTTCCTTCCAGTTATGGGTTAAATAACAGGACAGTTTGGGTTCTATAGCCCTGGCTGGCAACCAGTCTACCGCAGAAAGCAATGGCAACCTACTACGGGATAATCTTCTGCTCAGTCAGTCATGTCTTTTTCGAGACATGATCGCCCAAGCGTGTTTCCCGTATGGCACTTAACTGACTGTCTATATATGGCAACACTATTCAATGCCTGGGCGGATAGTTTATTTGTATAAATGCAAGATGAACTCAGGCAAGAAAAACTTCTTAGCCCGACACATTGATCCAACCTTTCTAATAATAGATTTAGCTATTGATTCAGTGTAATTGTTCCACTTGAGTTCGGAAGAGAAACTGAGGCCGAGAAGGCGCAATGCATTGCACTTGTAGAACAAGATGGACTGTCTAAAATCGTTGTCATATAGCAGCTATTTTTGGAAGCATAATGAGATATTACTCAACCCAATCAACAACAGACGGGATGTCTTTCTCAAAATAACCAACCAGATCCGCTTTGGCAGATTTCTGACAAAGGCAGGAGTAAATGGTGGTTTTGACAACGTGAATGCTGACTTGAGATTTGATCACCACTGCGAGATGAGAAGATCAGAGAGAAGTTTTGGACCTATGATAGAGCCCTTAGGTGAAAACCCACGTTCGTATGATAGGGTCTGGAAGCATGTCCGTTTAAGACGATCTGCATTATACTGTTTGATAGGAACAATTTGATCAAGCCAAGCAAATGTCGAGTGATAACATAGCTCTGTAGCTTGCACAGAAAGCCAGTGTACCAGACACGATATGCAATACACTGCGCCTTTTCGGCCTCAGTTTCTCCTCCGACCTCAAGTGGAACAATTACACTGAATCAATAACTAAATATATTATTAGAAATGTTGGGTCAATGTGTCGGGTCAGGAAGTTTTTCAGGCCTTAGATACATCTTGCACTTATACAAATAAATTATCCGCCCAGGCATTGAATAGTTTTGTCATATCTGGTCGAGCGTCCCTGTTATTCATCTTGGGATCCTCTACAAGGTCTAGAGAAGAATCTGCATTGTAACTGATCCCAACCTTGCAGCGATATTCCAACTTTTGGCTTTATATAGGGGAACAGATCGCGCTTCGACGTTCTTATCGAGGGTCTGGTATATGTACTTGGCCTTGGTCGTTAGCAAATGATCAGTAGACTTGGCAAAGCTGAAGCCATACTGTCTGCCCGAGAATAGTTTATGGGTGATTAGATGCTGAGCTACTTTATCATTAATGATATCTTCGAACACTTTGTCGAAAATTGGTTGGATGCTGATCGGGCGATAATTAGAAGGGTCCGACGGTTCTCTTGAATACAAGAACCACAGAGGAGGACTTCCCGTAGGTAGGAAAGCAGGTATATATATATATATATATATATATATATATATATATATATGCGTGTGTGTGTGTGTGTGTGTTGGATATATATATAAGAGTGCTCAGTGTATGACAGTGTATGAACAGTGTTGTAATATATATATATATATATATATATATATATATATATATAGTCATACGCAGACAGGTCTGTTTCGCTGTATCACAGCTCATCAGTACGATTAGACATCCGATTGCTTTTAACCCAGGATTGAAATGCGACCAAATTGGCGTCAGTCGGCGATTCTACCTCTGAGCTATGGGCTTTTGGTAGAAGAAGGCAGACTTTTATATATTAATAAATATTCATATTATCCTACGTCTATGGCGCGACTCGGAGTTTCATGCATTAAGCAATCATCAGGCTCCATAAACGTAGGATTATATGTATAGTTATTAATATATATATATATGTACATGTGTGTGTGAGTTTGTAAGTTTCATTAACAGAGACCGACAAGCATTCCTTAACACATGACAAACGGTTAAATTATGCGAGCTTCATTAATATCAAAGGACACTATTTTCTACAGTTCATTAGTTCTTAAATAAATTCTAGTGGAAATGTTTGTCTACTCTTTCACCTTGTACCATACAATGACAATATTAGTAAATATGTGTTCCAGAAAATAGTGTGCTCATATTTTTTTTTCGGACAGCACCCAAATCTGCTTGATAATTGAAGTAATTACTTTTTATCGTGTATTAAATCCGGAGCTAAACGATTAACACAATTAACCTTCATTAAGAAAAAAAACTAGATTAGAAAATACTTAATGATATCCCGAATTAAATAATCTAATTAAATACCAAATAATGAATGTGAAAATATATGTAATTATCTTCTTATTCTATGTGCCGTTACGGCAGAAGACGTGGGTGATCATAGCTCTTCACAGCTTCCTTTTCTTTGTCCCTCTTGGTAAACATTTTTTCACCAATATTCCCAGCTGCTGTTCTGCCATCTATTTGTACGTACTCTTTTTCCTGTGTCTCTTGCCTTTAATATGTTCCGCGCATAAGCCCTGCTTCCAGTCCCCTTTCATTATCATATGCCCGACAATTTTCAACTTTCTGATTCTAACTGCATGTGTTTTTTTAGTGACTATTTTTTCTAAAACTTCGTCATTGCTCGCACATCGTGTTCTCAACATTCCTTTGTAGAACCAGATTTCTGTTACCTCAGGATTTTAAAAATTCCTTCTGGTCTTCTATTAATTAATATCAAAGTAATTCATTTACATCTCTATCAAACATAATATGCTCATATACATATATATATTTACAACTTAGCAACTTGCATTTTATATACCTGATAAGCCAAAGTTTGAGGGACTCCCTCTTCATTTAGATGAATTGCTTAAAATTTGAAGGTTGCGTGTTTTCTTTTCAAAACTAAATGGAACTTTGGGAAAGACCACATTGATGGCCTACTGGATAAAAGCTTTGTTTGGATCCAGTGACTTGACCTAAAAGTTGTGAGTTCAATACCTGGCTACAGCAAAGGTGAACAAAAATCTTGGAGAGTTAAGTTAAATGTAAACAACTGATACTGAATCCTCTGGAAGAGAAATGTCTCATGTAACGAGAACAATCTACTCCGGTGAAGAAAATAACGGATTCAGTTCAAAGTTCCAGTCACCTAATGAAGGGCGGAACGTACATCGGCCGAAAGGTCATAAATATGGCAGTACAGATGAGGACAACAGTCCGAAAAATTTAAATAAGAAAACACTTGCCACCCAGCAGCAAGTACTGTTTTTTATCGACATTTTATAAAGTTCGACTAAAAGCAGTATTGGGTTCTCGAAAATTAGTCATATCTAAAGACTTTCTTAAAAAGAGCATACATTAATGAAAAAAAAACTAAAACTTGATAAAAACAAAGGTTTATTGCAAAAAGGTTTATCTTTTATTATTTTATGAAATTTATAATCCTTTCCAGCACGGCTGAAATTTTGGTTAAAAATCTTGATTTTTTGCGCCAGTGTGTGAACCAAAAAATGGTGCAGTAGATATCTTCTCGGAACGAGAAATCGGGGAGGCGATTTCGAATTCCAGTTGAATTTCTTGCATACACTTACGTGCAAATACCCTTAGAATAGGTATTAATCCGTCTCTTCCCTCCAGTTATATGTTAAATAACAGGACAGATTGGGTTCTATAGCCTTGATCGGTGACCAGTCTACCGCAGAAAGTAATAGCAACCTACTGCGGGATACTCTTCTGCCCAGTCAGTCATGTCTCTTTCGAGACATAATCGTCCAAGCGTTTTATTACATATAGCACTTTACTGACTGACTGGGTGTTAAAAAGATATCGTTTTGGAAATTCTTGCAAAAATCAAATAATTGTCGGATTTTAATGAATTTTTTTGGAATTATTTACAAATTAATTAAACTATTTTTTTTCATTTTTTTAAATCTTGGTAATAATATTTTTTACATTGGCTACCTCACTTAGTTAATTTATGATATGAGGAAAAATTAATTTTTTGTATGAATATAAACGTGCTAAGTATGAGAAAGCATTGTCAATCATAAACGACATTACCAGAAAATAAGAGCGATAACTATGGAAGTAAACATTTCTAAATTTCAATAAAACATTAGAGTAAAGACAATATTATACTACATATTTTAAGTATAAAAAATGGTATAGAAAAGACGTTCACATTTTCTTTAATTATGATTACTAGATAATATTTCCGTGGAATAACACTCTCTCTATCCGGTTAAAAAATGCATTGCTGCAATACTTTACACTTAAAGTAATTAATATATGTTTCTAATCGTATCAATAATTCTTTAAATCAGCTAATGTTCGTCAAATAAAATTTCGAAAAAATATATTTTATTTTTTAAAGAATTTCTGATAATATCACTACTTACGACGATAAAAATTATAAACGAAACTAAAAAAGAAAGTAATAAAAAAACTTAAAAGATTACTATAGAATTACTATAGAAATTACTATAAAATGACAATAGAAATTATTATAAAAAATAAAAGAAGAAAAAGAAACTAATAAAAAAGAAATTAAAAAAGGTCATTAATCAGCTATTTTAGAACAAAACTCCTTCGTTAATTCAAATTAGTTTTTGAAAATCAGCAAAGTATTTTGTTAATTGGAGGTTTTAAACTTATCCTATTAGCTTGAAATTAAAACCAAAATAAAAGCTTTAAGAAATATTTGTTTCATTTTTTTTAAATTAATTTCATTCTATATGTATCGCATTTTTAAGAGGTCTCTACTTAAAACCTCTTCTTTTTGGAAAACATATTTCTAAAGCCCAGTAGATATTATCGCTCTTTTCAAGGTTAAAAGGAGTTTACTTCCAAACATTAACTTTGAAGTAGTGTGAAAACTTATTTTCTTATATATCTCGCGGTAGGTTGCCATTGTTTTTTACTGTAGACTTTTTGCCAGCCAAGGCAAACAGTCTACCACAGGACCTAATCTGTTCTAATTCTTAACCTTTAATTGGAGGGTATTTGTGCGTAAATGAGTGCAAGGAATTCAACTGGACTTCGAACTCGGATACCCAATTCGTCGTTCAGAGTCGATATCTGCTGCTGAACAGCGCACATATTGATCTTAGAAAAAAACTTGTATACAGCTAACAGTTTAGATATTTATGAATCCACTAACAGTATAGCCCGGCGTTGCTCGGGTGTCATGAAAGTTTTAAAATTAATCCATGGTCCTGGATCTCAGACTCTTTGGATGTTGGCACGAAAGACTAAAAAGCAAATAGTTGTTTCCAGTTAATGCGAAACCGTAGAATGAAAGAAAAATGAATGGATGTAAGTCAAATTTTGATTTCCTCATATCGATATCAAATAAGATTTTTTCGTGTAAACTGAATTTTGAAGGCTAAGTAAGTCCTCTGAGTAAATGGTACCATGGCTGAGACTAAGAACTACAATTATACCTACTTAGAGCCAAACCCGAAGCTAAAACTAAAATAAAAGGGCTGAAAAAATACAGACAAACAGGCAGATAAACAGACAGACAGACACACACACACACACACACACACACACACACACACATCTTGCTTTTATATATATATATACATATTATCGATTTTCTGTACTATTGTAAGAACTGAAACCTTGAAAATCCCGAATATCATTTCTTATGTCTTTGTCTATTAGTGTATCAAACTTGATTAAAATCGGAGTACTTCTTCTATGACCCGATTTTTCGATTTTCGATATTTATCGAGCATACCTCGACACAAAACCTAGCTAATTACACTCGCAGACGCTCATAGTATAACTGTGTAAATTTTCCAGAAAATCGGTTCAGCCTTTTCGGAGTCTATAGGCAACAGACGCACACACACACATACACAGACAAAGTTCCATTTATAAATAAGTTTATATATATATATATATATATATATGTGTGTGTGTGTGTGTGTGTGTGTGTGTGTGTGTGTGCGTGTGTGTGTTGTGGCCTGTAAGGTTAGTATTTATGAAAGAGGAAAACTTCATTCCAATGTAGATCGGGCACCATAACAATATACGAGGTGTGTCAAAAATAATTTGAAAAGCTTAGGTTACGGACTCCTTGCATCAAAAGAAGGACAAAAGTCTCTACAAACAGTCAGCCAAGTGCCATTCGTGGTATACGATTGGGGTGATCATGTCACAAAAGAGACATGACTAACTGTACAGACGATTATCCCGCATTAGGTTGCCATTGCTTTCTGCGGTAGACTGGTTTCCAGCCAAGGCTATAGAACCCAATCTATCCTGTTATTCAACCCATAACTGAAAGTTATAAACGGATTAATACCTTTCCCAAGGGTATATGCGCGTAAGTGAATGCAACGAATTCAACTGAAATTCGAACTCGGCTCTCGGATTTCTCGTTCCGAGTCGAACTCTACTGCACCACAACGCACATCACATGTCCGAAAATCTTTCGTTTTAAGTTTAAAGATAGTTTCTGGTAGATGGCGCTGTATTGTATTTTGGTCTCGGTTATATTTGCCATTCGTGGACATTTGCAGCTACTCTGTTTTCAGTGTGAAACGTATGTAAGGGAGAGTTGACTGTGAAAAGTTCCTTTTAACTGTGGTAGGATATTCATATCGTAAGCAGGAAGATAGGATATTTACCTACGGCCTCACAAATGCAAATGGACGCGAGGTTACGCAGCTGTACCATATTGCGTTTCCAGATAGAAGGCAGCCGATTAATTTAACCTTTGCCGCTGTTTATCGTAGCGCTGCTGAAATAGGATCTGTGGCACCACAAACTGTGGATCGAGGAAGACCGAGATCCGCTCGTACAACTGACCACAAAGAAAACTTTCTACAGGCGGTCGGAAAAGACCCCGATATCAGCATACAGCAAGTGACCCTAAGTATCATACATTTCATAGTACCGCATGGAGGGTATTTCAATAGCAGTTCCTGTATCCGGCAACGAGTACAGGTGCGTTAGCCGCCTGATCACTCACCACGTATTGTTTTTGCACAAATTACCGATCAGTTGTTTTGTCTATTTAGTCGTGTTTCCTGATGACTCAACATTTGGATCAGTTGGAATAACATTATTTTTTATAATCATATAATCATTTTACTGCCACTGTTTTGCAGGGGTTATATAGGAGGAAAGTTATGAGAAAGAGTGACAGGTTATAGGGGTGTCCGGAAGTGGGTAAGAGAAGAAGGGAATACTGATGACAGTGGATTTACACAAAAAATAATTTGTGGGCAGATTGAAATTTTCATGGTACAATAAAGTTTAGACGTCTGTATCAGTTTACGATTAATTGGGGAGCTGGAATTGTAGGTGACTGTCTGGTAGGTCCATATGTTCCCTCAGTATGTCTTACAATATCTGTCTTCAAGGACTTGATTTTGAAAACTCTTTCGTGTATGCTGGGGATATATCTCTGCTAATCGGAAGAGGGATGCAGTTCATGCACGATGAAGCTCCAGCAGATTTAATCAGATTGTTGACTAACCACGAACGACGGATAGGTAAGAGAGGACCGATTCTATAGCCTGCACTTTCCTCCGATCTCAGTCTATCGAACTTTCATATGTGGGATCAACTGCAAAAAAAGTTCGACAAACTTTGCAGAGACACTTCAATAACGCGTCATGGAGGCCTGCGAAACAGTTCGGCAACATATGTGAGAATCTAAAAGAGTTCACCGGGTCTATGCGTGTGTAGAATTAGAGGAAGTTTTGAATATTTGCTATGTTTTGAGATACATTTTGGGATGAATGATTATCTACACTTATTTGTAAATGGAACTTTGTGTATGTGTATGTGTGTGTGTGTGTGTCCTTTACCTATAGACACCGAAACGGCATAACCAATTTTCTTTAAAATTTACACAGTTGTACTATAAGCGTCTGCGACTGTTTCTAGCTAGGTTTTGTGTCGAGGTACCCCCGATAAATCAAAAAGCGATAATCGAAAAAATCTGGTTATAGAAGGAGCGGTCCGATTTTAATCAAATTTGATACACTCATAGACAAAGACATAAAAAACGATATTCAGGAGTTTCAAGGTTGCAGTTCTTACAATAGTACAGAAAATCGATAATATATATATATATATATATATATATATATATATATATATATATAAAAGGCAAGATGTTTGTGTGTGTGTCAGTTTATCTGTCTGTATGTCCTTTATACAAATCCACAATTTTTATCCGATTCTCACCAAACTTCACATAAATATTCTTTAGGCTGAGTCTGAGCTCCGGGACAATGGATTAGTTTTAAAGCTTTCATTACACCCGAGCAACGCCGGGCTATACTGCTAGTATGATTATATAGACATTCATAAATATATATAAACTATATAAAAAGTATATATTTTTTTATTTTAGTAAAGAATTTAAACACTCTCGGCTACTGGTGTATGTTTACATTGTGTATATAACACGCTAAAATCTGTCTCAGTCCATCGAACGTCTCAAATATATATTTAAATTCTAATAAAACATAATTATTATGAGAAGAAACAACTGAAAATGTCTTCATTGTACACTTCTGGCGGTTAAACATTGTAGAATGCCTAAACTATGATGAGGCTACCTGCAGCAAAACGATAATCGATAAATAATTAGTAACTAAAGAAAAAAACACCTGAGGTACAACGATAAATCTTATCCGCAAAGAAAACTATAAAGTTTATACAAATTTAACACCTGTGCTCGACCGTATGATCACATATAAACGGTATTACATATATACATATATTTATATATGCGTGTATGTGTGCATGCGTTTGTGTGTGTGCCGGGCGTGTGTGTGTGTGTGCGTGTGTTTTTGTGTGTGGGGGGGTTGCTTGTGTGTGTGTGTGTGTGTGTGTGTGTGTGTGTGTGTGTGTGTGTGTGTGTGTGTGTGTGTGTGTGTGTGTCACATTCTTCCTGGATCTATTTGAGTAAGAATAGTGTATTCCTTGTTTACTCTTTGTAATTAGGTTTTCGGTCCCCTTAAAAAAAGTTTCCTTCTCTTTCATTTCCACTAGACTTTACAATCTCAGTAAATATCGGTAAAAAAATAAAAACATCCTTGAAAAAAAAAAGTACTATTAATTTTAAATCAGTAGAAAAAATAGACAAGATTCTGACGCTTTAATCAAATTTTCAAAATTATGCTATTATAGCACTAGGTGTTTCCGATATTTTGTATTTTGTCCACAACCTATATATATATATATATATATATATATATATATATATAAAATATATATGTATATATAGTGTGTAATTGTTATAAAGTTTATCTCCAAGATTGGTATTTTTCAGTGGTTTTACTGATAAAATATATTTTGGCAAACAGGTATTTTATCGTAAATTGCTCGATATCTTGGTTTAGATAAAGCGTTGATACGTACAAAAGGTTTGTCTCCTTGATAAATCAGATTCATGCCAACTTCAAAATTGGCAGGAATCTGCTCTTTTAAAGAGGCAAAAATCCTATATATATATTATTTAAAACAACAGGAGCTACTCACGCATCTACACATCATTTATTCAATAATGAATTTGAGCACTCTCGGCTACTGGCCTGTGTTTACACTGTATATAACACATTAAATCCGCTTCCTCTATTGTGCAGGGGGATACATAGGGGGGAAAGTGATGAGAAAGGATGATTAGATATAGGAAATGTCAGGAGGATGATAGACGGGTAAGGATACCGAGAATGAGGGTTGGGGAGATGGTGAGAGTGTTTGAGAGAATAGATGCAAGTTAGTGTGTTAGGAGGTGTCTATTGAGCTTACATTTAAACTCTTAGAGGTTGTAGTTGACGAGGAAACAGGCATATGGAAGGGAATTCCACAGGCGGGAAGCGCGAGAAAAGAAGATGTTGGGGTAGGAATTACGATTACATCTTATCTATTTCACTGTAAAAGGGTGGGACCTAGTTGCTAATCTAGTATCTCATGTAAATTCGTACCTAGTCGGCACCAATGATCTGATTCTCTTTCAATTCTTGATTTAAGGCTTCTTTTCTTGTTTATTACCAAATATGTCTTATTTACTTCATTGCAGTATGTGAGCTTATAAATGCCTGCTTCTATATATGCGTTCATATTCGTGTTTGCCTATTGAAAATATGTTTTAAAAATGGTGTACTGGGGTAAGAATTGGCTCGTGAATATTCAGTCAGTTAAGGGCCATACGTGATAGAGACATGGCTGACTGGGTAGAAGATTATCCCGTAGTAGGTTGCCATTGCTTTCTACGTTAGACTGGTTGCCAACCAAGGCTATAGAAACCAATCTGTCTTATTATTTGACTCATACCTAGAGGGAGAAGAGATGCATCACATTATTACGTAGTAATTATTGGGGGATCAGTTTATTACTTCATAACAATAGTAAACAGACCCCCCACTTTATGACCAGTAGAAACCTTAATCGTGATTCCAAATATTATATTCAGTCAATCAGTTAAGTGCCATACGTGATACACAATTCGGCGATCATGTCTCGAAAGAGACATGACTGACTGGGCAGAAGATTATCCCGCAGTAGGTTGCCATTGCTTTCTACGGTAGACTGGTTGCCAGCCAAGGCTATAGAACCCAATCTGTCCTGTTAATTAACCCATAACTGGAGGGAAGAGACGGATTCCCAAAGGTGTATTTGCGCATAAGTGAATGCAAGGAGTTCAAATGAAATTCAAACTCGGCAACCCGATTTGTCGTTCCGAGTTTATATCCACTGCACCACAATGCACATTTTAATGATTTCAAAACAAAGCTGCTATCTATTAACCATCACAGATAATCGCTCCTACCGCTCCTACCGCCACATTATCATTGATCAGGCTAGTCTCCCTGAAAGCAAAACACTGCACCTCCTCGGCTTAACTCTCACAACAGACTTCAAGTGGAATGAGTATACAGAATCCACAGCTAAATCCGCTGCTAAGAAAGTCGGTTCTCTGTGTAGGAAGTTTTTCACCGCTGAAACCACCCTACAGATTATAAATCTACCATCCGGCCGTACATTGAATACTGCTGCCATATCTGGTCGGGTGCTCCTGCTATCCACCTATGGTTCCTTGATAAAATCCAGTGGCGAATCTGTAATGTGATCGATCCCGACTTGGCAACTTAGATACAGTCACTTTCTCACCGGCGCAATGTGGCTTCTCTCTGCATCTTCTACAAATCTTTTCAAGGCTTCTGCTCCAATGAACTTAGCTCAGTGGGGGCCACCCATGTAGGAATTTACTCGAGCCACAAGATTAGCAACTAGGTCCCACCCTTATACTGTGAAACCAATAAAATGGAAACGCAGATTCTACTCCATCAGCTTCTTTTCTCGCTCTTCTCGCCTGTAGAATTCTTTTCCGTTTATTTTCTCCCCAGACAACTACAATCTCCAGGAATTTAAATGGAAAATCAATAGTCATTTCCAATCTCACTGACTTGCTTCTTTTCTCTCATGCTCCTTTCTCCGTCCACACCACTCTCAACACTATTCTCATCCTTCTCTTACCCACTTACTGGCACCCTCTATAACCTGTCACTCTTTTTCATAACTTTCATCCTATGTAACCCCTTGCACACCAGTAGCAGTACACTGCCTTGGTTGGGGCGATATGATTATAAAAGAGTCTTTGAAATAATTAAATTTATGAAGTAAAATTAAATTATATTATGACTTGAAGTTTCACAGAAATTCTGTTCAGTTTGTCAAATCGCTAATATTGTTAGTTACGTTATATTTTATTAATATTTGCTTATTATTACATTTATAATATTTCTTATGAAAATATTTTGCGTATATTATTTTTTCCTTCTGGCATTTCGAACATTTTGCGATTTCCAGCAGAACGTCTATTATCACAATGTGGGATATCTACTAACAAAAGTGATTGAAAGAAAAAATTAAAACATTCTAAATGAGATCGGCTTGGTCTTAAAAAAAAAATTATTAGAAAATTCTAGGTCACGCGCATGCGTAGTCGCAGCAACATAACAAATTTAATCCAACGAATCCCTAAAGAACAAAACGCATCACAAGAAAAATTGTCTATTTTGTCATAAATTTTTTCTGAATATTATTCTTGATATATAAAAATATATATCGTTATTATCGTTATCTTATATATATATATATATATATATATATATATATATGAATACTAATGGATATATTCGCTAATCCTGTATTATATCACGTAAACACGTTACCATATAATTCCTAAAGTGAGGTACGCTTCCATGGGAATGTTTTATTTTCTTTCACCTTACCAGACCTGAAGCCGTAATAGATGACATTTAAAATTGTGCAATATTTACGCTGAAAACAACAAAAGGTTTAACAGAATACGTTCCTATAATCTAATGTCGCCCAAAATGTGTTTATCCAAAAACATGATCGTATGGAAATGCAAGAATATTGATATCTGTTGTCCCAAACCATTTTTCTTCCCATATATATATATATATATATATATATATATATATATATATACATGTATATATATATGTATATATATATATGTATATATATATGTATATATGTATATATATATATATGTATATATGTATGTGTATATATATATATGTATATATATATGTATATATATATGTATATATATGTATATATGTATATATATATGTATATATATGTATATATATATATATATATATATATATATATATATATATATGTTACTTCTTTAGATTCCTCTATATCTACACCGCATGCTTATATATATATATATATATATATATATATATATGTATATATGTATATATGTTACTCCTTTGGATTGCTCTATAGCTACACCGCATGCTTATATATATATATATATATATATATATATATATATTTGTGCGTGTGTTCGTGTGTGTGAAGAAAATGGGGCAGAGAAAGACGAGCGGGATATGCTCTCTTCCACTACTCAATTCCACAACTGTTCCCCTTCTCTGCATTGCTTGCTCGAGATAAATGGATTAGGCCGCAAACTAGCTCGCGTCCGGATTTATCGCTTTGTGCTGTGTGGTATGCAGATGTGTGATGGGGGAAGAGGATCTGGGTCTCTCTTTACTTGTGCAAATTTTACAAATTTATTTTTACATTAGAAAAGTTTGAAGTTAGTAACTGCTCCTGTAGCATATCAAGTTTTATGCTTGATTTTTCGTTTTCATCCTATCATCTACCAAATTATATCGTTAATATTTACCTTGTTTTGTTTTTGTTTTGTTTTTTATTATTTTTTTACCTTACATTCAGTACTGTTATAAGCAATAACATTCATTACTTATCTTAGAGTCAGTCATGAGACTATCTTTGATGACTGTTGGGTTTCGCTTCATCCAAATATTTAAGCTCTTTAGCATACAGAAAGTAGCAGTGGAGAGTGACAAGAAGGGACTACAAATAAACTTTAATGAAAACTGAGTGCATGATCATCAGCAAAAGATACAACCCAAAATGCTAAATACAGGTGGAGGATAACAGAATCAAACAAGTACAAGAATTTAAGTATCTAGGAAGTGTTCTGACAGGAGATGGAAAGTGCGACACGGAGATCCGAAGGCGAATTGGCATGGCAAAGGACGCGTTCCAGAAGATGAGCAAAATACTAACACACAGGAAAATCTCAATAGAAACGAAGAAAAGAGTTCTAGACTGCTACGTGATGTCAGTTTTTCAATACGGCTGTGAATGCTGGACAATATCATCGAAAACGAGGACAAAACTGGAAGCGGCCGAAATGTGGCTCTACAGAAGGATGCTACGGATATCGTGGACTGAGCATACAAGCAACGACGAAGTGTTAGAAAGAATGGCAACAAAAAGGAAATTGATGCTGAGCATCAGGAAGAGACAACTGAAGTTCCTTGGACATGCAATGAAGAAGGAGAGCCTGGAGAACCTGATACTGACTGGACAGATAGAAGGAAGGAGAGACAGAGGAAGGCAGCGGATAGCATATTTTCAGGGACTGATCAGGTGGATGACGGAACGGGGGTTGCCAGGAGCAACAGGAGCAAACATACTAAGAGCCACAAGGGATAGGGAGACGTGGAGAGCCATGATCGCCTACGTCCTGAAGGAACAGGGCACATAGAAGAAGCTCTCAGAAGAATATCGAGTTCTGTCTTAGATATATTTTTTTATTTTTTGGTCCTGTCTTCAAAATGAGAAATATTGTAAATATATTTCCAAATCTTTGCAGCGAATGCTTAGTTTATTTATGGCCATCATTTCTTCTTCTTCTTCTTCTTCTTCTTGATCATTGCTCTCCATAATTTTTTATCTTGTATGAATCTAAGCAGTTCTCGCTTTACTGAAGACACCCACCTTCTGTTCTTTCATCCATTCGCACAAGATCGTCAGGTAAGAGGCTCGCTGTCTTCGCCTAGTAATCTTGCCTTCCATAAACTTCAATTGAGAAGTGAGATAAAATATATTATTTGATAAAATTTCAGAGTTCATGCGGTGAAGTTAGAACTTTAATAGTCTTTAGAAGGAAACGGAAACCAATTCTAAACAAAGAAAAAGAGATAAATCTCTATTCATCTTTAAAAAAACCTTGTAGCAGTTTATGTGTGCAATGAATTTCAGCTGAATTTTTCTTTGATTTTGAGTGTAAATGTTCTTTCTGTTGCTATTTTCTTCAAGAATTCCTTCTTGCTTATTCACTCCACCCATGGAATTCCCAGTACCATTCTGTAGAACCACGTTTCAGCTACTTCTTGTTTTTTCTTCAGCAGTGGGGAAATTCTCTAGCATTCATTTCAATACAAATGGATCGATATCTCCTGACCTTAAGTTAACTTATTTATTTATATCACTACCAGTATATCCCGGCGTTGCTCGAGTGTAATGAAAGCTTTCAAACTAATCCATGGTCTTGGAGCTCACACTCTTTGGACGTTGGCACGAAAGACTAAAAAGCAATAGTTGTTTCCAGTTAAAGTTAAAGCGAAACCGTAGACTGAAAGAAAAATGAATGGATGTAAGTCAAATTTGGATTTTCTGGTATCGATATCAAATAAGTTTTTTTCGTCGTAAACTGAATTTTGAAGGCTAAAGAAGTCTTCTGAGTAAATGGTATCATGGCTGAGACTAAGAACTACAATTATACCTACTTAGAGCCAAACCCAAAGCAAGAACTAAAAAAAGGGCTGAAAAAATACAGACATACGGGCAGATAAACAAAACAAACACACACACAAGCATCTTGCCTTATATATATATATATTTATATATATATATCGTCGATTTTCTGCAGAATTGTAAGAGCTGCAACCTTGAAACTTCTGAATATCGTTTCTTATGTTTTTTCTATGAGTGCATCATATTTGATTAAAATTGGACCACTCCTTCTATAACCCGAATTTTTCGATTATCGATTTTTGATATTTATCGGGTGTACCTTGACGCCAAACCTAGCTAATAACACTCGCAGATGCTTATAGTACAACTGCGTAAGCTTTCAAGAAAATCGGTTCAGCCGTTTCGGAGTCTATAGCTAATGGACAAACACACACACATAGACCAAGTTCCATTCATTATATGAGTTTAGATTTTATTTTCTTAATATTGATTTCGCCCATTACATGACCAAAAATTCAGTCAAATTAAAGGGTTATTCATTGTAATGGAAGGGAAAATAGGAAATAAAAATGCATGATGTGGACGACTAGGATAGATGAAGGTTGTCCCTCGACCTGAAAACACCTGCATTGTGCTGGTCAGAGAAATATTCTTGTGGGAGCATGTTCCACAAATTAACACTTCTGGAGACAAATCCATCTTACTAAAACTTTCTATTCATCAAAGGAACACGAAATGAGGATGGTTTGCTACCATGAAGGTGGCATAACGAATCCTAGTCGTGATGGTCTGAATTGTTGGAACTTCGAATTATAACTCTCCGACATATGCCACAATAATAGCGATAGTGTAGTGAAAATATATCGATCTTTCGTGTGGAAGATAAGAGTTGGAAACTGGAGAATAATATCTAAAGGGTGACCCAAAAACACGGGAACTTTTTAACCCTCTAGGGCCATTCGTATCATATTTGATACAGTATGAAAACAAGCCTTGAAAGAAATATTTTCCTGAAAAAATTTTTAAGAGAAATATTTTATAAATTTCAAATGAAAGCAGTATTGACTGCTCGGTCAATGAATACCAAATGTTTCCTTATAGGGAAATACCAAATGTTTCCTTATCGGGAAATACTGTATCAAATATGATACGAATGGCCCTAGAGGGTTAACAATTCAATCAAACTAAAAGTGATGGAAAAATATTTTATTCAAAGTAATTGAAACCTTAAAACATACAATTTACAAAAACAATGATGGAATTTTCATGTTTAAAATATTAAGTCCTGTAGATGGCTTCCTCCTGTAAAATGGATTCTTGAAATCTGCTGTTGTGACAATGACTGAGATCCCCTGTTTATTTTTTAAAAAAAATAAGGTCCGATGATCTCATGTAATAAAACAGCACACCATACTGTCACCTTACTAGTGTGTAAAGTGCGTGAATGAACTTCATTGGGATTTCTGTCTGCACAGTAACGGTAGTTCTACTTATTCACGTAAGCTGTGAGATGAAAATGAGCCGCATCTGACATCCATAGCTTACTTAGAAATTCATCTTGAGCCATGGTTACAGAAATGGCAGCTTGTTTACTTCGTGAGGCCACTGTTTCGAAGTGCTGCCACTTGCTCATGTCTGCCAATACACACTTGAAAACTCTGTCGGAGCTCTGGGCGGTGAGGAATGGGCGGTGAGGAATGGGCGGCGCTACTCCTGATATGCCAGCAATACGTCGTTCTTGAGCTTATCTGACTCTTGTAAAGAGCAGCAAGCGTTGCGTATTTTTAGACACGTTTCAAGCTAGAGCAAGGCTGAAAATGTTAGGTATTTTCTGGAGAGATATAATTCACTTATTTATTATGAGTATTATATTCGGTTACAAATTTTGATTCTTGAAATAAAAATCATAAAATCATGTCTTCAACAATTTGTTAAAATGTTAAACTTTATTTCAGATGATCTAAAACTAGAAAAAAAATTTCAATATACATATTTTTACATCACAGAATTTAGAACTAACGAAAATGCAGAAAATGAATAAATACACATTTTTAGCCAGAGAACAAGACTTAATAAGAGCGATAAAAAACAGTAAAAAAATGAAATATGTACTGATATGTAAAGGCCTACCTATTTAACATAGCTAAGGTATTGATTACATAAATGCCCAAGAAGTAAGGGTAGAGTAACTCTCGGTATGCGTGTATCGTGTGGTAACCGTAAGAGGAGCTGGCTTCATTACCAGTAACATTCGCTTAAACCCCATAATACGGAAGCAACAATGCATAAAAATAAAGCTTACTAGGTTAACCTTTTTATTTTTTAATATTCTGTTTTGTATTTTGGTATTACGGAATGTAAATATATATAGCTAATTTTACGGTAATATAATTTTGATATAGCGAAGTAATTTCAGCATTAACATATTACGGTCGTTCAACTTTCGAATTACCACGTTACGGTAAGGTAATTGCAGTATTACCTTTAATCTTTAGTTTTGCAGATGGTGTTCTGTTTTTTGCCAGTTAAGACTAGTTTTATTTTTTAAAAAAACTTGTTCGTTTAACCTATGTTCCCTATTTTGTCTTGTTTAATATTCCCGTTTCAGTTTTTTTCCAATAGAAAATAGGTTAATGCTGTATCTAAGATTTAATATTGAGTTTTTAATTTAAAATTTTGCATAGTATTCCTACCCTCCTCCTTGTTGCTGTCTGTCTGTCTCTCTGGATACTTATATATATATATATATATATATATATATATATATATATATATATATATAATTCTTTGGGTCAAGTTAGTGGAACTAAACAGCGTCTACATGGTTTACCAGAAGTGAAAACGCACACTCATCTCGGTACTGACCAGGTTCAATGTTGCTTATCTCCGGTGATCGAACAAGAAGCAGTGTTTTAACATTATATGACCGTAAAGTATACCATTCGCACATCCAAACTTACAGCACTTGGTATTCCGAAGCGGTTACTTATCTAGTTACTGACCGAGCTCGACCTTGCTTAACTTCGCTGATCTCCTACAGAACCGGTATATAAACCTGATGTTGAAGTAAGCCTGTAAACGGTGGAAAATAATATAGACTCTGAAAGAAAAAAAGAAAATAAGATACTCAGAAAAAAAGGTAAATTCTTTGGGCACGATTTCTCGTTTTAAATTGTAGATTTGTCAGTAAGGCTCAGGCAATAGGTTGTGCCAAAAAATTGATCTTTAGACCAGAAGGAAAAAAATGTGGCTGAAAATAGCCAGAGACAGTTATTTAATGCATGGTTGTTTAGAGACAAACCAAAAAGCATTCTTTTTCAATTCTCGGTTGTTGATGTTAACCAGAAAGAAAGAAAGAATTTCTTAATAGAAATGTTAACAACTTGTATGCACTCATCAACACATTCATACCCAGACGCAGTGATTTGCCCAAAGACTATATATATATATATATATATCCAAATGAAGAGAACAGCAAGTTTAAAACCCAGAGTTATTCGGCACTTGCTTTTTTAAAAAGTGCTCAATACAACGTGGGTTGTAGAGAATGATTTAATTAAATTTGTTTTTTTTTTTGTTTTTTGTTTTTTTTTAATCATTTCACCCCGAGCAAAGCAGAAACGCCACTGATGTGCAGGGGGTTACATAAATGTAGAAAGATTAATTAGAAAAGAGTGAGGAGTACAAGCTAGTTAGAAAGGAACAATAGAAAGCTGAGAAAGCAGGTGCGATGACAGATACATAGGTGGAGAGAAAGGGAAGGTTATACAGGGGAGGGGAGAGAGCTAGAGTCCAGTGGTTAGTAGATGAGTATTAACTTTGCATTTAAATTTCTGGAGGTTGTAGCCGTCAGGAAAGCAAGAATACGGGAGTGAGTTCCACAGGCGGGAAGTGCGAGAGAAAATTAATTTAATTTACATTGAGACGGAAATATCTATGTTTCTAGATTGAAAGCTTTTATCTCTTCAATAACTTTAGTGAAAATTTTTTACATTTGAAAATTGAAAACAATACGTTTTCTTACTAAAAAGTTAATATGGACGGGGAACGACACACAATTCTGACCATATGAATGTGTTTAATTTACCTAATCAGAATGAAGGTGGACTTTGAAAATTTAAAAGATAATAGATGTTAGAGGATGTGGTATATGTCTAAGGAAAACTGTCATTTCTATGACAAGGCTGCTAACTTCCAACAATATGTATTCATTTTAGTTACGAATAAATATAATTCGACTTAGATAGATAGATAGATAGATAGATAGATAGATATAGGGGGTTACAGTGAAAGAAAGGACTTGGTACAGTGGGTGTCATAGAAAGGATGAAAGATGAACGGGATTCAAGGAGATAGATGCTGGAAATTGACGTTGCATTTAAATTTTTAGAAAATTATAATCATCAGTGAAGCGAATAAATGGAATACAGTTCTACAGGCTGGAAGTGTGAGAAAAGAAATTATTAAAGTAAAAGAGGCGGTTGCATTTAACTATTTAATTGGTAAAATTGTGGGACCTAAATGTCAATCGAGCAGCACGTTTAAATTCATGTGGCCAGGGCACCAGGGAAAATTGGTCGTCAGAGTTAAATATTCTTCTTCTTCTTCTTCTTCTTCTTCTTCTTCTTCTTCTTCATTGTCGTCATGTGCCGTGCCCCTTGAAGACGTAGGCGTTCATGGACTTCCAATTGGTCCTGTCTCTTCTCGTTTCTATTGGTAACTCTTCTAATCTCCGCTCCACCGAGCAAGTACGTATCATAGAAATTTTCCCTGGCTCTTCTTCCCTCTATCCGACTTGTGAGTATTATATTCTCCAAGCCCTCCATCCTCATTCAGTCAGTGAGTTAAGTGCCATACGTGATACACACTAGGGCTATCATGTCTCGAAAAAGATTGGGCAGAAGATTATTCCGCAGTAAGTTGCCATTACTTTCTGCCGTAGACTGGTTGCCTGCCAAGGCTATAGAACCCAATCTGGCTTGTTATTTAACCCATGACTGGATGGTAGAAACGGATTAATACCTTTCCCGATGGTATTTGCGCGTAAGTGAATGTATGGAATTCAACTGGAATTCGAACTCGACTCCCCGATTTCTCGTTCCGAACCGATAAGTGTCCAAAAAAACTCATTTGTCTGTTCTGGATGTTAAGTATGAATTTTCTTCTTGCTTGCATCCTTTCCAATACCTCATCGTTGCACACGTGCTCCGTCCATGGTATCCTCAGCATCTGTCTGTAAAACCTCACTTCTGCTGCCTCAAGCCTTTCCTTCATCCTTGATGAGATCGTCGAACACTCACTTCCATAGAGAATGATCGATATCACATAGCAATCGAACACTCTTTTCTTTGTTTCTAATGAATTTTTTTTGTCTTTCACTACTCAAGATAAATAGATAGATAACATAAACATATCTGTGTCTTAGTATGATTTAGAATAATACTAGCAGTATAGCCCGGCGTTACTCGGGTGTAATGAAAGCTTTAAAGCTAATCCATGATCCTGGAGCTCAGACTCAACCTAAAGAATATTTGTGTGAAGTTTGGTGAGAATCGGATAAAAATTGTGGATTTGTATAAAGGACATACATACAGATAAACAGGGACACACACAAACATCTTGCCTTTTATATATATATATATTATCGATTTTCTGCACTATTGTGCGAACTGCAACCTTGAAACTTCTGAATATCGTTTCTTATGTGTTTGTCTATGAGTGCATCAAATTTGATTAAAATTTGACCACTCCTTCTATCACCCGATTTTTTCGATTATCGACTTTCGATATTTATTGGGGGTACCTCGACACAAAACCTAGCTAAGAACAGTCGCAGACGCTTATAGTACAACTGTGTAAATTTTCAAGAAAATAGGTTCAGCCGTTTCGGAGTCTATAGGTAACGGACACACACACACAGACACACACACACACACACACACACACACACAGAGGCAAAGTTCCATTTATAAATAAGTTTAGATAAGAATAAAAGTGACGAGAAGACAAAGAAAAAAACTATTCACCTATGCGTTTTACTCCTTATAGTCGGCGTCATAAAGAGAAAAAAAACCCGTACGATTACTATTTCAGAATATGGAGAAGAGGTACTAAATGTCTTTATATGATGGCACAGACAAAGTTTTACGCTAAAATGTTTTTTATGCACCGTGTCCGTTCTGGACATTGGAAATCATCACCCTCCACATCTTTTTCTTCCTTGTTTTTCTTAATGTTTTGACTGTCGGTTATTTCTCCCAAACCCTGTTCTGTCATCTTTTTGCTCAAACCTATCAAGTATGTAACGTGCTGCTTTCATTTGCTCCTATTTTCAACTATCTGTCCTGTGAGTATCAGATTTTCTACGCCTTCCTTCCTCATTACGTGTTCCAGAAATTTTAACTGCATCTTCCTGATGTTAAGTAAAAGTTCTCTTTTTGTTTTTTTCTTCTACAAAACCTCGTTGTTGTCCCATGTTCGTCCTATGTTACCCTCAGCATCCTTCTGTAAAACCACATTTTTTTTTTGCTTCAAGTATCTTCTTTATCTTTGAGGAAATTGTCCTGCATTCGCTAAAATACCCGAGGAGAGATATCACGTCACACCTCGGCTTGGAACAAGAAATCGGAAAGCCGGGTTCGAATTCTAGTTGAATTCCTTGCATTAACTTACGTGCAAATACCACTGGGAAAGGTATTAATCCGTCTCTTCCCTCCAGTTATGGGTTAAATAACAGGAAAGATTGGGTTCTTTCGCCTTGGTCGGCAACCAGTCTACCGCAGAAAGCAATGGCAACCTATTGCGGGATAATCTTCTGTCCAGTCAGTCAAGTCTCTTCCTAGACATGATCTCACAAGTGTGTATCACTTATGGCACTTAACTGACTCACTATAGTTAAAACATTTTTTTTCTCTGTGTCTATTAGAAAAACAGATATATATACACATGCTGGCGTAAAAATAAAAACGCTTAGGTTACCTTATAAATTAATTAATTTTGTTAATTTTGTCCCTGAACATTTTAGGATCTTTGAGGACCGAAAAGCAAGTTACTGCATTCTCATTAATGCTGTTTGGTGGATGATAGATCACCTTATTCATCGGTCAGTCCGTTCATTGCCATATGTCAAGCACGCTACGGCGAGCATATCTCTTTCGGGACATGACTGACCAGGGAGAAGATATTCCCGCAGTAGGTTGCTGTTTCTTTCTGCTGTAGAGAGATTGTCAATTTTTTCGACTATTTAGCTCATAGCAGAAGCCAGAAGAGATAGAGTCATACCTTTCCCAAGGTTATTTTTGCGTAAGTGGATGAAACAAATTCGATAAGAATTCGAAATCAGCTATCTGATTTCTCATTCCAAGGAGATATTCATGACACCACAGCGCACATCATAAGTATAGTGATGATAAAAAAAAAATGGTTATGCAAATATTCTGGACCAGAAGTAAAAATTTTAACCCTCCACCCCTTCCCTTAACTTGCAAAAGAAATTTCTTTTCCGAAAAAAAGATCTATATTATAACAGAAAGGATAACACGTCAATGTATGGTGGGGATAATTATTGTCGCTACCTCAATTTGATGAGCTATTAAATGGAACAAAGTCCACATTCTTTCCTTAGGAAGTACTTTCCCCAGTCTTCATCGGTCCCTACATGGCAGCTTGGTTCTAGCCACTTTTTCCTCGGTGGGATGTGGCTTTTCTATGTCTCTTCTACGAATATTTTCATGGCTTCTGCCTCGAAGAACTTAGGTCAATGGTGGCTCTCCACAAGAATTTACTCGTGCAACCAGACTGGCAGCAAGGTCCCACCCTTTTACAGTTAGATCAACCAAATGCAGGCGACAATGCTACTTCAGCAGCTTTTTTTTCCAAGATTCCCGCCTGTGGAACTCCCTTCCATAGACTTGCTTTTCTGATGGCTACAACCTCCAGGAATTTAAATGCAAAGTCAATTCCATCTCTTATCCATTTTAATCTAGTCTTTTCTACATCACCCCGTGTATCTTGTTCTTTTCCTTTCTCTCTACCTTCGCAAATTTCTTCACTCCTGTGTTCATATCCTTCACTTACCCTTTCTCTTTCTCCCCCTGTAACTGGTTCGTCTATGTCTTCATTCTTTTACATGTTTAAAACTTTAACTCTCTTATGTATCCCCATGCATATCAATGGCGGTACCGCCTTGCTTGTGGTGATATGATTAAAAATAAGTAACCACAAATCTCTTGTAGATTGGATGCTATTTGTAAGAGTATTTGTTCTTTAGTTCCCACAACAATGTTAAATTTATATTGGGATCAGTACTTTCTACGGGACAATCTTCCAAAAGTTAAACGTCTTTATCTATAAGAAACATTTTTGTTGCAGGTGATGTGGGACAAGGAGCGCCGTTATACTGAAAAAAATTTCCATCTTGGTATTAAAAGAGCGTAATATAGTTTTCACCGTTTCTGTTTTCTTCAACTTTTACCAATTTATTCTAACCTTGTTTTTTTATGCAAACCCATACATTAAAGTGGTCACCACCAATTTTTAATTTTACCTTCTTGGTCGGGTATCATGCAATGTTTCTTTCTCCTACTGTTTTTCTTACATATTTGTTTGGCATTTTGAAAATGAAGACCTTTTAGAAATCACTACCTTCATCTTTTGTTTCCTCTCTTCTTTTCGTTTCAGGACGTAGGCGATCATGGCTTTCCACGTTTGCCTATCCCTGGTGGCTTTTAGCACTCTATCACCTGTTACACAAGCGACCCCCGTTCTGTCATCCACCTGCTCAGGCCCTTCAAATATGTTATCCGCTGCTTTCTCCTGTATCTTTTTTCCTCTCTCTGATCTGTTAGTATCAGGTTCTCCCAGCCTTGCTTCCTCATTACATGCCCCAAGAACTTCAGCTGTCTCTTCCTGATGCTCAGTATTAATTTCCTTTTCGTTTCTATCCTTTCCAAAACTTGATCATTGCTCACATGCACGATCCATGGTAACTGCAGCGTCTTTCTGTAGAGCCACATTTGAGTTGCTTCAATTTTTTCCTTCATCTTTGATAATATTGTCCAGCATTCACTGAAATATTGAAGAACTGACATCACATAGCAATCCAGTACTCTTTGCTTTGTTTCTAGCGAAACTTTCCTGTCTCTTAATACTCTACTTAGCTTCTAAAACGAGTCATTTCGCCATTCCAATTCGCTTTCGGATCTCATTGTTGCATTTTCTGAATTCTGTTACGGATTGGTTAATTATTATCTCATAAATATTTTTAATTTTTTAGACCCCAATTTCTTATCCTTTTGCTGTTAATATGTAATTATTTTTATTTTTATTTTTATTTTTATTTTTATTTTCATTTTTATTTTTATTTTTATTTTTATTTTTATTTTTATTTTTATTTTCATTTTTATTTTTATTTTTTATTTTTATTTTTATTTTTATTTTTATTTTCATTTTTATTTTTATTTTTATTTTTATTTTTATTTTTATTTTTATTTTCATTTTTATTTTTATTTTCATTTTTATTTTTATTTTTATTTTCATTTTCATTTTTATTTTCATTTTCATTTTCATTTTTATTTTTATTTTTATTTTTATTTTTATTTTTATTTTCATTTTTATTTTTATTTTTATTTTTATTTTTATTTTTAATTTTATTTTGATTTTTAATTTTATTTTTATTTTTATTTTCATTTTTATTTTTATTTTTATTTTTATTTTCATTTTTATTTTTATTTTCATTTTTATTTTTATTTTTATTTTTATTTTCATTTTTATTTTTATTTTCATTTTTATTTTTATTTTTATTTTTATTTTTATTTTTATTTTCATTTTCATTTTTATTTTTATTTTTATTTTTATTTTTATTTTTATTTTTATTTTTATTTTCATTTTTATTTTTATTTTTATTTTTATTTTTATTTTTATTTTTATTTTCATTTTTATTTTTATTTTTATTTTTATTTTTATTTTTATTTTCATTTTTATTTTTATTTTTATTTTCATTTTTATTTTTATTTTCATTTTTATTTTTATTTTTATTTTTATTTTTATTTTTATTTTTATTTTCATTTTTATTTTTATTTTTATTTTTATTTTTATTTTCATTTTCATTTTTATTTTTATTTTTATTTTTATTTTTATTTTTATTTTCATTTTTATTTTTATTTTTATTTTCATTTTTATTTTTATTTTTATTTTTATTTTTATTTTCTCCTATCATCTGTTCTTTCTAATTCAAATTTTTCCTCTCTTCTTTCTTCAATTTTCCCTTTTCGTTTACGCTTTAAGATACTTACCCTTTCTTTTTAACGCTCTCTCTCCATCCATCCATATTTCTCTCTCTCTCCATCCATCCATATCTCTCTCTCTCCATCCATCCATATATCTCTCTCTCTCCATCCATCCATATCTATCTCTCTCTCCATCCATCCATATATATCTCTCTCTACATCCATCCATATATCTCTCTCTCCATCCATACATATCTCTCTCTCCATCCATCCATATATCTCTCTCTCCATCCATCCATATCTCTCTCTCCATCCATCCATCTCTCTCTCCATCCATCCATCTCTCTCTCTCTCCATCCAACCATATATCTCTCTCTCTCTCCATCCATCCATATCTCTCTCTCCATCCATCCATATATCTCTCTCTCCAACCATCCATATCTCACTCTCTCCATCCATCCATATCTCTCTCTCTCTCTCCATCCATCCATATCTCTCTCCATCCATCCATCTCTCTCTCGCTCTCTCTCTCTCTCTCTCTCTCTCTCTCTCTCTCTTTCATTACGTTTCAAATCTACGGATCAGCAGTCTAACTGACTTATTAAATGTATCCTTAGATTTCAGTTGACATCCGGTCTTACGCGTGCTCTTTGATTATACGTTGCGTATATATATGCTTATGTGTGCATATGTGTGTCTGTGTATTCGCCGAACTAATATAATGATGTCTTTTTTTACTTATTTTTTCTTTGTTAAGGGAGCGAACTTTATTTTTATTCCGGTTTCTTTTTAGGCCTTTGTGAATTTCATTCGTGTAAAATCTTCTGTACAATAAAGACGGAAGCTGATGATGGTTCGACTGAAATAGGCCCATACTTCCGATTTACCATAAAATAACGTGTCTGCCTTAATTTGTTCTTATATTTGCTCTATATGTATTTGTATAGATATATATTTAGAGCTCACTTAAAGAGTTATCCTACCACAGTATGAGTATGTACAGGATACTCCTTTGGATTCTTCTATATCTACACCACATACTGATATATATATATATATATATATATATATATATATATATATATATATATATATATATTAACGGGTGTGCGTTGTGGTGCAGTGGATGTCGGCTCAGAGGGGGAAATAGATGAGCCGAGTTCCGATTTCAGTCGAACACTTTGCAGTCACTTACGCACTGGTCTCCTTAGGAAAGGTATTAATCCGTCCCTTCCCTCCAGTTATAGGTTAAATAACTGAGGTCTGATGTTCATGCGATCTGTGGCAGACTTCTGCACCGATTGTTTGTTATCAGCAGTTTCAAAAAGTGTGGATGGTGCTACACATGCCTTCAACACTTTAAACAATTCTTTTTGTTGTAGTCTAACTGAGTTAGACACTCATACGTCGAAATCGACGGGAGAGTCCATAATAATAATTATATATATATATATATATATATATATATATATATATATATATATATATATGCCGGTTGTGAAGGAAGTGTAAACAAATTCTAGAATACATATTTGATTTTAATATGCTATATTATTGGTTTGTTAGAAACAGCATTTCAAAGAATTTAGAAATATTGAACCTCGGGTAGTATTTGTGAACGTTATGAAATGACTAAGGAAATGTGCATTACTGTGAGTGTATTGATGAAGCAGATTACGATTGTAAATGCTGATGTGAAATTTCAATAACTATAAATGTAATAAGGACAGGGCTAATTAAAATAAAGTCATTCTTAAAAACAAACACAAGCTCGAAGATATTTGGTTCAGTGAACCAGAAAATTAATGACTGTGAATAAGGATTTTAATTTAAGAGATGACGTCGATGGAATAAATAGCACGAGAGAATCGATGGGAAGTACTCTCTTGAGTACTGAAGTCTATGTGTACAACAAACAACACATCAAGTAAAGTTAAGTACAAGGTCTTGTCAAAAATATTATCGGGACTCTTGCTATGGTAAAGGAGCCGAAATAAACAAACTGAAACCGATTAGAAGAGACATACCTTGATCTCCGTTGTGAATAGATGTTAAGTTATGACTTCTTTTGATTATAGCAGTGATTAGTAAGCAAGGGTGTAGAGTACGAATGTCTCGTCACACCATAGTGTCTCTGTTAGTGACCATAACATCTAAAGCAATGTTAAGGCCAAAGACTACATTTCCCTGGTTCTAGAATCACCATATTCCCCTGATCAAACACTTTGAGACTTTTGAAACTGAAACCGATTGGAAGATACATACCTTGATCTATATAGCGCATATAAGTTATTCACTTCTCTTGATTATAGCAGTACTTAGTAAGCAAGTGTGTAGAGCAGTGGTTCTCAAACTGGGCTCCGTCGTCCTCTAGAGGACCGGGAAGGGGTTTCGAGGGAACCGCAAAGAAGCCAGTCAGTTAAAAGTATTGGCTATTTGCGATTGTTATCAATTCATAATGGCAGCGTTGTTATTGGAAAGGGAGATTATATCTTTTCATCTCCAACTCTCCCTTATTTACATCCTTTTTCCTTTTGTATGCATTATTTTTATTTCTTAAGCACGATTCGGAGTTTTATGCCCTATGCCATCATCAGGTGCATATTATGAACTGACCGATTTAGATTTGAATTTTGTTTTCTGTTAATAGCATTGTTCAATGTCGTTATAAATTACACATTTTGGATTTTAATTTTTTGATTTAGTAATTTTTAATTTTATTTTGGCTTATATCAAAACCTAAAAATGAAAGTAAATTCTTCTGTTTTGAGGTTAAATATTTTGGGTGGCATATTAAATATAAGTTAAAAGGGGTTAATTTTGTTAATTTAATTTAATTTCTGTTGACGAGGACATTGAAAAAAAGATAAAGATATTATAGATACATATGTATACATGCATGTGCATATATATATATATATATATATATATATATATATATATAAAGACAATGAAAAAAATAATAAAAATAAAAAAAGATAGATAGATAGATAGATAGATAGATAGATAGATAGATAGATAGATTTTTTTAAAATCGTATCACCCCAAGCAAGGCGGTAATGCCATTGATGTGCAGGGTCTACATAAGAGTTTAATTAGAAGAGAGTGAAAAGAAAGACGAACCAGTTAGAAAGGAGCAAGAGAACGATGGAAATACAGGTGTGATGACATTTGCAAAGGTGGAGAGAAAGGAAAGGATATACGGTGTGGTGAAAGAATTAGAGCAAAGTGGTTAATATATGAGTATTGACATTACATTTAAATTCCTGGAGGTTGTAGCCGTCAGGTAAGCAAGAATATGGAAGCGAGTTCCACAGGCGGGAAGTGCGAGAGAAGAAGCTGCAGGAGTACAATTGTCGTCTGCATTTGGTTAATCTAACTGTGAATGGGTGGGACCCAGTTGCCAATCTGGTTGCACGAGTAAACACCTGTTGCAGAATCATCAGTGACTTAAGTTCGTTGGAGCAGAAGCCATGAAAGTATTTATAGAACAGAAAAAGAGAGGCCACATCTTGTCGGTGGGGAAGTGGCTGTAGTCAAGCCGCCATGTCGGTATCTATCACAATACTGATTCTCCTTTGGAGCCTGTCGAGAACACTGAGAAGACCAGCAGGGGCGGCAGACCATATATGGCAGCAGTATTCCATGCACGGACGAATGGTTGATTTGTATATATGCAGGATGGATTCAGGCGGGTAAAACATCCTGGCCCGACACAGTGACCCAACCTTCTTAGCAGTGGATTTAGCTATGGACTCAATGTAGTGGTTCCATTTGAGATCAGAAGAGAGCGTAAGGCCGAGGAGGTGCAGTGTATTGCTCTCAAGGAGACTCGCTTGTTCCATGCTTATGGGAGGCAGGAGAGAATTTTAAACGTTTCATGGTTAATTGAACGAGTGTTTTTTTCTTTTTTCAGCACATATATTAGCGTATAAATTACCAAGCTTAGCCTTATTACGAAAATAATAAATTCCAACGAGACATGTTGCCTCTTGATCTACAGGGAATGCCAACAATTACGGTTCTGTTAAAAATGCCAATAAGGCTAAAATAATTATCAGACATTACTGCTGGGTCAAATAAGGTATAAAATAAATTTTGGAAAACAAAATGCCGTAAGCAATGCTATCGCGAAATACATATTCTTTCACAATTTTTAAGGATATAGGATTATTCTAAGTAATAGATAAGTCAATGGAAAGACTGATTGACTAAGTGATGCATCAGAGTTTATCGCTTAAAAAGGAAATCAGCTCCGAATTTTAAAATGTAGACATTATTATAAGTTTCTCATATAAGGAAAAGCCTTCAAGCATTAATACTGATATGGAAATTTAAGTGCATTTACTATGACTTTTTATTTTTACATTAAACTTAGCAACTTTATATGCAAATATACTTGATGTTTTATAGACAACTTCGTTCTGCAGTAAATAATGAAATAATACTGTTTATATGTATGTTTGTGCCTCTCTGTGTGTGTCTGTGTTACTGATCGCACCACACACACACACACACACACACACACAAAAACACACAAACAAATATATATATAATAAATCAAGGCTATATATATATCTGTCGTTTTTAATGAAACTTGCATATATATATATATATATATATATATATATATATATATATATATATATGCAAGTTTCATTAAAATCGACAGCCATATGTGATGGTAGTTAAGCTTTTTTAATGAAACTTACATAAAAAAGTTATTGTTGCCTAAATACAGAATATATATATATATATATATATATATATATATATATATATATAGATAGATAGATAGATAGATAGATAGATAGATATATTCCATTTGTAAACGAGTTATTACGCGACCTAGGTTTCTACCATGAGTGTTGTCTTCAGGCGATTTGCAATAACTGATTTTACTGTTTACCGTTTTCTTTAAGAACGCTCACTTAACGCTGTTTTTTTTTATTTGAACGCTCACGTGGCAAGAAATCTTTAAAATCACACACACACACACTCTCATATATATATATATATATATATATATATATATATATATATACCGAGCGCCCAGAGCTCAGAAATAGAATCGCCGACTGACGCCAATTCGGTTGGGTTTCAATCCTGGTTTAAAAGCAAACGAATGTCTAAGCGTACCAATGAGCTGCAAAAGAGATCTGACTGTTATATATATATATATATATATATATATATATATATATATATATATAGTCTTCCGCAGACAGATCTTCAGTGCGGTTAGACATCCGATTGCTTTTTATCCAGGATTGAAACCCGACCGCAGTGGCGTCAGTCGGCGATCCTACCTTTTAGCTATAGGCGCTCGGTAGAAGGAGGCAGACTTTTATATGATTAACTTTGATTCTTTTATTTAAAATTAATATATTTTACATTACTACACTGACATTTCTAATACCCTTTAGAAAGCCACTTAACTGACTGACTGTTACTGCGGAATTAAATATATATTACATCAGCATAGATATCGAGTCGGGAACTGATGACATCGGGAAAGTCGTTGATGAAAATAAGTAGGCTCAAGGTTAGCGCCCTGGAGGACAACCGCATTAATGCAACAAGATCTAGAAGAGTGGCAGTTGGAGACATGTTTCATTACGCGATTGTATAAGAAAGATTGAATTAAATTAGAAAACTAGCTAGAAAGATACTTACCTTTCAACTTTAAAAAATCCACCATGTCAAACTCTGTCAAGCGGCATCGAAATGTCTAAAGAAACACTTCAATTTTTTCTATTCTTATCCAAATATTTGAGATACTATTTAAGTAATAACAATCGATACATCGGACTTAGAGAAACGAAGACCATATTCCTTGTTTGAAAGAAGTTTTTTAAAGTGAAATTCTTAACTAATTCATTCCAACGTTTAGTACTTTGTAAAAAGGGGTAAAAGGCTAATGACCATTAGCTCGAAAGATAAGACGGGTTTCTAAAAAGTAGGATATGGTTGGTTTGTTTTATGGCATATCAACCTCGGTGGGTCTTTTATTGCCAACTAAATTTTATTTATTTATTGCTGGTAATACCTTTTTCATTCAATAATTTATTGTTGTTTTTTTATATAAGTTTTGTGTTTAGTAATACTTTTTTCTTATCGAGTATCAAGATTCATTGGGATTTGTTTTTTTAAGGGCAGGGACCCCAAGTCCTACGCTATCATTTAACCCATAACTGGAGGGAAGGGACAGATTAATACCTTTCCCAATGGTACCAGTGCTTAAGTGAGTGCAGGGTATTCATCTGGAACTCGAACTCGGCTCACCGATTTCTCTTTCCGAGCGGATATCTACTGCACCACAACGCACATCCGTCACTAAACGCTTACAACACCTGGTATTCCCAAGCAGTCACCCATCTAAGTACTGACTAGGCTCAACGTTTCTTAACTTCGGAGAGCGAGTGAGAACCGGTGTATTCAACATATGGCCGTAAGCCCAGGATATGGAAAAGAAGTTTACTACAAGATAGAAAGCACAACACAGCGTGGCATTTATTGTAGACAGTAAAACCATCAAGAAGCATCTTTCTTAAGTACAGTTAAAGCTTTCTTTAAATACTTGTTACTTGAGTACATTTTCGTACTCTTTTCAATAAAATGATTACTTTCCAATTTGATATTCAATTCTACCACAAACGACTTTGTACTTTTCACTGAGTATAAACTTTTCGTTACAAAATTTGATCATGTTTTTAACAGCTACCTTTTATGAGTTTTGGGATATTAGTCTATATTTTTATTTTCCTTATTCCAATTCGTGTTGAAACAATCACCAACCACCACCGTTTCTGGATGAAAGCAAATGATTAACACCGGCTTCTACATGTAACAAGTTTATAAGTTCTTAATTTTGCTTCTATTTTCTGATTTTATTCCAAAGGAAGTCTGTTTGGGCTTTAGGTTAAAGTATGCATGACAAATATATTTGTAACTGTTGCTTCATTCGGAGAATTTCTGTTTTTCGTACCGAGCACACGTTCTAAATGATTTTCATATTTGAATGATGCAATCCATTCATTTCTTTTTCTTCTTCTTCTTCTTCTTCTTCTGTTCTTCTTCCTTCTTTTTCTTATCTTCTCCTCCTCATCCATTTTGTCCTCGTCTTCTTATTGTTCTTCTTTTTATTTTTTTATTTTTATTTTTAATCATTTCACACCGAGCAAGGCGGAAACGCCACTGATGTGCAGGGGGATACATAAATGTAAAAAGATTAATTAGAAAGGGAGGAGTACAGACTAGTTAGAAAGGAACAATAGAAAGCTGAGAAAGCAGGTGCGATGACAGATACATAGGTGGAGAGTAAGGGAAGGTTATACAGGGGAGGGGAGAGAGCTAGAGTCCAGTGGTTAGTAGATGTATTGACTTTGCATTTAAATTTCTGGAGATTGTAGCCGTCAGGAAAGCAAGAATACGGGAGCGAGTTCCACAGGCGGGAAATGCGAGAGAAGAAGCTGAAGGAGTAGAATTGTCGTCTGCATTTAACTAACCTGACTGTGAATGGGTAGGACCCAGTTGCCAGTCTGGTTGCACGAGTAAACACCTGTTGAAAAGGCATCAGTAACTTAAGTTCGTCTGAGCAGAAGCCATGAAATTATTTATAGAACAGACAAAGGGAGGCCACATTTCGACGATGGGGAAGTGGCTGCAGTCGAGTCGCCAGATCAGTACCTTTCACATTACAGACTCTCCTTTGGAGCCTGTCAAGAACACTGAGGAGAACGGCAGGGGCACCTGACCATAAATGGCAGCAGTACTCTATGCACGGACGGATGGATGACTTGTATATATGCAGGATGGATTCAGGTGGAAAAAACATCCTGGATCGACATAGTGACCCAAACGTCTTAGCAGTGGATTTTGCTATGGATTCAATATAGTGGTTCCATTTGAGGTCTGAGGACAAGGTAATCCGAGGAGGCGTAGTATATTGCTCTCCGGGAGAATCGCTTGGTCCACGCTTATGGGAGGCAGGAGAGGTTGCCTGTAATGATTGATAGACAACAGCTTGGTCTTCGATGAATTGAAGTTGGCAAGCCACTTCTTGCCCCAGTTCACCACAGAGTGTAGATCCCGTTCAAGGTCAGCAGCGAGATTATGTCTGTCCTCCACGACAGGTTTGTTACTGGTGCGGGAGTATATTGTAGTGTCATCTGCGTAGACGCCTACTTGGGACTTGATCTCATCTGGGATTTCGTTGATGAAAATAAGGAAGAGCGTCGGGCCCAGGATAGAGCCCTGTGGAACACCAGCATTCGTGCTGTCGGACGAAGAGGCTCGCCCATTCAGGATGGATTCAGGTGGAAAAAACATCCTGGATCGACATAGTGACCCAACCTTCTTAGCAGTGGAATTTTGTCCTGTTCGCACTCCTCCACTTCATCGTTTTTCGAAATCCCGTCTCATTTCTTGTCCTCTACATTCACTTTTTTACAATTTTACGCCTTCTCCATCTAATCACCTGCCTTCTTCTTCTCCCAAAACATTTCTGCTACTACTACTTTTTCCTCCCCCACTTGTCCTCTTCTATCTTGTACTCCCCCACCTTCTTCTTCCTCTTTATTCAGCTCTGCATTTATAATACCTGTCTCTTTTGAATATGTCTTTTGAAAATTTACCCAAGACTCACTCCATCTTTTTGGCTTGACTAAAGCTTTCAACAATTTCTAAATGTCTTCATATTTCGACATCATCCTTACCGTATGATTTACAGCCATTCAGATAAAAAAGAAACAGGTACCTTCTGATGTAAATTCACATTTTCTATCCATTTCTAGTTTGGATCAGTTTAGCAAAAGAAGTGAAATACCGAAAAAAATTAGCATTCCTCTTCGAATATATCACTATTTATACTTATATATTTCTTTGTTTTAAAACCAATTGAACAAGAAAATGGCGATCATTGAAAAGATATTAAAATGCTTCAGTTAAGTGCCATACGTGATACATGCTTGGGCGATCATGTCTCGAAAGAGACATGACTAACTGGGCAAAATATTATCCCGCAGTAGGTTGCCATTGCTTTCTGCTTTAGACTGGTTGCCGACCAAGTGCTATAGAACCCAATCTATCATGTTATTTAACCCATAACTGGAAGGAAGAGACGGATTAATACCTTTCCCAAAGGTATTTGCGCGTAAGTGAATGCAATGAATTCAGCTGGAATTCGAACTCGGCTCCCCGATTTCTCGTTCCGAGCCGATATCCAATGCACCACAACAATAAATGGATAAGAATGCCAAATGATTATTGGTAGTCTCGCAATGTTGCCTTGTTTATGTTTGTAATTAGAAATGTCGACATTCACGTGATTTGTCAAAAATCTTCTTCGTTCTCATTTTGTGGTCTTTTTTTATTTGCTTTCTACCTCCCCATTGTTTTCTACTCCCGCTCTACTTTCTTTTCTTCTCCTTCTCCTACTACTTCTTGTCCCTCTCCTCCTACTTCTTCTTTTCCTTCTCCAGTTTTTCTCCCGTTCTCCCCCATCTCTTCACCTGGTGGTAGCACCTGTGATTGACTTAAATTTTTTCAAAGTAATACCAACAAATCCCAGCAATAAATCTTTGTATGTAAAAAAATTGACCAAAGATGCATGTAGTAAAATGACAAACAATACTAATTTATGGAAAAACGGCTAACGATACAGTTTGAAGCACAATGACCAATAATATAAAACAACAATTTGTCTAGTAAATTGACCAGCAATACAGATTTATAATAAAATTACCAACAATATATTTGTATAGTAAATTGACCAGTATATAGATTCATAGTAAAATTACCAACAATATATTTGTATAGTAAAATGACCAGTATATAGATTCATAGTAAAATTACCAACAATATATTTGTATAGTAAAATGACCAGTATATAGATTCATAGTAAAATTACCAACAATGTATTTGTATAGTAAAATGACCAGTATATAGATTCATAGTAAAATTACCAACAATATATTTGTATAGTAAAATGACCAGTATATAGATTCATAGTAAAATTACCAACAATATATTTGTATAGTAAAATGACCAGTATATAGATTCATAGTAAAATTACCAACAATATATTTGTATAGTAAAATGACCAGTATATAGATTCATAGTAAAATTACCAACAATGTATTTGTATAGTAAAATGACCAGTATATAGATTCATAGTAAAATTACCAACAATATATTTGTATAGTAAAATGACCAGTATATAGATTCATAGTAAAATTACCAACAATATATTTGTATAGTAAATTGACCAGCAATACAGATTTATAATAAAATTACCAACAATATATTTGTATAGTAAATTGACCAGTATATAGATTCATAGTAAAATTACCAACAATATATTTGTATAGTAAATTGACCAGTATATAGATTCATAGTAAAATTACCAACAATATATTTGTATAGTAAATTGACCAGTATATAGATTCATAGTAAAATTACCAACAAAATATTTGTATAGTAAAATGACCAATATATAAATTCATAGTAAATAACTAATAATGTATTTTATAGAGTAAGACTCGTATGCAGATTTATAGTAAAATAATTAACTTTTTAATTTTTATTGCAAAATGGCCAGCCATAGAGCTTTATAGTAAAAGTACCAACAATAGATTTTTATAAGAAAATAAGCAGCTGTGCATTTTTTGCAGTTGAAAATATACAGTTGCATTCAAAATAAATTTAGTTAAAGCTATGACAAGAGATCGGGGTGCCGAGTTCGAATTCCAGTTGAATTCCTTGCATTCACTTGCGCACAAATACCCTTGAGAAAGATATTAATCCTTTGCTTCACTCCAGTTATGGGTTAAATAATAGGATAGATTGCCTTGGCTGGCAACCAGTCTACTGCAGAAAGCAATGGCAACTTAATGCGAGATAATCTTCTGCCCAGTCAGTCATGACTCTTTCGAGACAGGATCTCCCAAAACGTGTATTACGTATGGCACTTATCTGACTAATATGTTCAAACAATTTAGATTTCGGTATTAAATAACCCATAGAATTGGTATGTCTCTAAACAAAATTAACTAATCAACCAAACAAAAAAAAAACACAAAATAAAAAAACAAAACTTTCATCCCATTTGTCAATACAATTACCGAAAATTTCTTAACCCTCTAGGGCCATTCGTATCATATTTGATACAGTATGAAAACAAGCCTTGAAAGAAATATTTTCCTGAAAATATTTTTAAGAGAAATATTTTATAAATTTCAAATGAAAGCAGTACTGACTGCTCAGTCAATGAATACCAAATGTTTCCTTATAGGGAAATACCAAATGTTTCCTTATAGGGAAATACCAAATGTTTCCTTATAGGGAAATACTGTATCAAATATGATACGAATGGCCCTAGAGGGTTAAGTAGTAATTAGTGGGGGATCTGTTTATTACTTCATAACAATATAGAACTGATCCCCCACTTTACGACAAGTAGAAGCCTTAATCATATTATATTATTAAGTAGTAATTAGTGGGGGATCTGTTTATTACTTCATAACAATATAGAACTGATCCCCCACTTTATGACAAGTAGCAGCCTTAATCATATTATATTATTAACTCTCTAGGGCCATTCGTATCATATTTGATACAGTATGAAAACAAGCCTTGAAAGAAATATTTTCCTGAAAATATTTTTAAGAGAAATATTTTATAAATTTCAAATGAAATCAGTACTGACTGCTCAGTCAAAGAATACCAAATCTTTCCTTATAGGGAAATACCAAATGTTTCCTTATAGGGAAATACTGTCTCAAATATGATACGAATGGCCCTAGAGGGTTAAAAAGATCAGACTGTATTCCAAAACAACTTCACTAAATCTATAACACAAAATACGCATATCACCGCCTGTAGTAATTAGGTCCACGAAAACATGTATATGCACAAAAACTGAGTATCAACTACCATGTATTCAATTGTGAAAGCAGAATAACTTATATCATATTTTTATTACTTCAAAGCTGAAAAAAATTCAATTTTGAAAATAAAATGACCCACAAGGATGTGATATGCCGTCAAATAGAAAAGCAATCAATCAAAACTCATAATTACGCACTACAAATCATCAGACATTTACATTTGCTGATTATAGAGAAACTGTAAATGAACAACGATTTACATCTTTTCTTCCAGATTTTATCCTCTATTTCTTATTAATATTAATATTAATATTAATATTGCTTTAACCTGCCATTGAGTTAGGATCTATTTGAATAATTATAGGTCAAAACCATATAATCGGTCTTAGTATTATCATTATTCTCATTATTTAGAGTAGTATGACGTCGTGATTTCTTCACAAATATTATGCTTTTTTATTACTGAAAAGCATACATTTTCTGCCTATCATGAAACGCTATATTCGTGCGAAAATTACTAGATTATATGTTGCAAATTGATATATTCCGTTTATTCCGCAGTCTGTCTATCTATCTATCTATCTATCTATCTATCTATCTATCTATCTATCTATCTATCTATCACATTGTGCTCATATCTATCTATCTATCTATCTATCTATCTGTCACATTGTGCTCATATCTATCTATCTCTCTATCTCTCTATCTATCTATCTATCTATCTATCTATATATATATATATATATATATATATATATATATATATATATATATATACACACACATATATATATCTGTCTAATTGTTTTCATATCTATCTATCTATCTATCTATCTATCTATATATATATATATATATATATATATATATATTTTAAACATACGCTGTTAAATATAAGAGACAATGAATGTCTATTATGTTTAATCATGAGCCGTTCTAAACGTCGTATTTTTGCTTTAATTTCAGTTGAAAATAAAGACAAAAATTCTCAAACATTTGGATAATTATTTATTGGTTTTCTTCTAAGCTTTCGGCTCACATGAGCCATCTTCAGAGAGGTTGTTTAAACTGAAATATTATAAAATCCACCATCACCGACGATATTATTTTGTGTTGACATAAAACTCCGCTTGGCAACGGCAATAGTTACCAAAAATAATAAACGCAGTTCTTAAGTTTGCGATGCGGTTTTATGACATCACACCGCGGAATAGCACGAAATGACAACAAAACCGTGTAGTCAAATGCAATGTAATATGTTATTTCCTGTTTTAAAGTTGATTTTATTGAGTGTCGGTTGTTTTGATTTGATGTACATGGCCTCCAATATCTGCAGGTCCCTCTTACTGTGTGTATGAGTAAGGATCACCGTATTGTTGACCAAAATCTGTCTGATATTACCTACATGTTTATGTTATTCAGAGAAATGTTGTTTAATAGTACTCTGATCAGAAAGATGACATGTAAGTCTACGGGAGAGCGTGGTTGTAGTAAAACCAATATATGTACTAGGTTTTTGATTATTATCAGAGAAGCAATCTTTGAATGGGCATGTAAACTGGTACACTACATTGATTTTTTGTAGAGAATTTAGTTTAGTGCTTGTTGGTTTAAAACAATTGACCTCATAGTCTATAGACTATGAGGTCAATTGTTTTAAACGTTTTATAATATATAATGAGTTTTATTTGATTATTACTTTCCACTGGTTTAACATTTCTACGTATTATGTTTTTGAGAGTTTTTACATCTTGTTTATAATTATTATGTATTTGGTTGCAATAATATAAGTTAATAGTGTTATGTTTATTTTGATATACCATTATTATTAATATTTTCATTGTTAGAGCTATTGTTGATTTTGTTGAGATACATTTTAATTTGTGAGTAAGGATCACCGTATTGTTGACCAAAATTTGTTGACTGAAATCGATGGGTAAAAATCCACAATGTTAAATTATAAAAAGGTGGCATTATTTTTTCCACCAATTTTTTCAAAAAAAAAAAACACACAAAGAGCCCCCATACACACACACACGCAAAACTAACCAATTAATCAACCCCCACACACCACGTTCTTTGAAATTCTAACCAAAAGATATACCCGACCAATAAAACAGTACATTCTAAGAGATAATTCCATTAATCAACCATTTAGCATTTAGACACCAAGTTCTTCAAAAGTGTAACGGTCAACACGAAAGACATATTCCCTTCATTATCAATAACCCCAATCAACCCCACAACAACAATGAACAAAATATAGGTAGCGGATGATTTCAGTTCTTGCCCATTCCTCCTAATGAGACGTTGGATACCCAACGTCGAAACAACCATATGATTTTAGAGGACATTTACAGAAAAAATTTATGTACATGTTCTAAAACATAATTTATAATAAATATTCACATTATATATCGAGCACTGTTTTAAATTAATAAATGTTTTGGACAGTGAAAAAACCAATTTTATTGTGTTCATATCTATCTATCTATCTATATATATATATATATATATATATACACATATATATATATCATTGTTTTCATATCTATCTATTGATCTGTCTATATGAATGTGTTCATGTCTATCTATCGATCTCATTGTTTTCATATTTACCTATCCATCTGTCTGTCTGTCAGTGTGTCTCTCCCTTTGAAAAATGATAATTTAATTAGTTGCTTAAAATAAAGTCAAATGAAATAATTTCTTCGTTGCCTCCAGTAAAAATATCAATTTTATAAATTACCAAAAGCCAAAAAAAAAAGAACAGATTTTTGTATGAAATCTTCATTGTCTAAAAACTATTAACAACGTATTTATACAAGCAGATTCTATACACATACACCTACACCCACAGACCCCACCACAAAGCCACACACACACAAACAAACACACACACACACACAAACAAACACACACACACACAAACACACACACACAAACACACACAGACACACACACAAACAAACACACACACACAGACACAGACACACACACACATAAATATATATACAGACAGAAAGTTGCATGTAGATAAAATCCTATGGAAGACCCTATAACTATTAAACTTATTAATATTAAAACTGTTCCAGTCAATATAAAGAATTTTTCGTAACTCCTTCTTCTACGTTTCTTTCTTGTTTCTTTCCTTTTTCTTCTTCTTAAGTTGACTTTCGATATTTGAAAATCTTTTGAATTTTTTCGCTGTCGAAGCGAATTTACTTCGCAAAACTGATCATATGACACGTGTAATTTATGAAGTTTTACTTGAAATATACATATAAATACATGTTGTTAAATGCAAGAGACAATGAATGTCTACTATGTTTAATCATGAGCCGTTCTAAACATCGTAGTTTGGCTTTAATTTCAAGTGAAAATAAAGTCAAAATTTCTCCAACATTTGGATTATTTATATTAAGTTGGTTCTAAGCTTTCGGCTCACATGAGCCATCTTCAGAGAGGTTACAAGGATGTTAACATAAAAACATCCACCATCAGCGACGATCTTATGAAAAATTATCCAAAAGTTTTCAGAATTTTTCTCTTGAATACTTGAATATATATATATATATATATATATATATATATATATATATATATATATGCAAACTATACTCGTGTCGAAAAACCTTCCGCATATATACGCGGAAGGAAAATGATTGTAAAAAAAGAAAGAGTTAAGCACATGAGCATCAGCCAAAGCGATTTGGAACGAGTCAATGCGTAGCCCAATGAAAAAAACCGAGACGATTAATCAATAACAAAAAAGCGCTCAATACGTAAGCAGAACAGAAAAAGTAAGTTTTACTTATATATATATATACATATCGCCCGGTTCACATTCCACCCACGTCTATTGAATAGGTGTAGAGCCTCATCCCTTGTTCCCTGTTTAGGATGTGGTTTCCGGCTTTCTCTCTTCTAATCTTTTCAATCTTACGTAGCTCCCGGCACATCAGTGGCGTTTCCGCCTTGCTCGGGGTGATATGATTAATATATATATATATATATGTATATATATATATATATATATATATATATATATATATATATATATATATTCAAGTTTCATGAAAAATTTTATAAGCTTCCATGAAAACTTATATAAAAAATTATCTTTGACATTTTAATGAAACTTGCATAAAGACAGATTAGTGAAAAGAATATATATATATATATTCTTTTTGTGCGTGTGTGTGTGTGTGTGTGTGTGTTTGTGTGTGTATGTGTTTGCACACATGCTGGTACACACCTACATATAAATATTGATCAGGTGTTAATAGAACAGTGCTCAGAGCTTTCGTCTTTTCATAATAAGCCCTTGATGATTGTTACGGCGCGTGAAAATCCGAGTCGTGATTTAAGCATAGCATAATGTACACTACTGACCATAATTGATAGGCCACGCCAGTTTTTACAAAAAATTATGTATTTCATACTATTTTTAGTATCTATTGCCAAGTGGATAATTCTAAATGAAATTAGAATTGTTCTATACAATAACATGTGCATCAAATGAACTGTTCTGGTGTCTACTTTTGTACTCTCTTCTCCATGCTAGTCTCTTCTTATTGGCTGGTCGAATCAAAGTTTTCCTGGTTGCCTTGTAAAATTTAGCAAAATAATAATAAAAAAAGAACCATTATATTTTCATTCAGAATTATCCACTAAAATAATATGAAATACATCATTTTTTTTATACTAGAGTGGCTTAACAATATTGGGCGGTAGTATATATATATATGTATATATATATACTATCCAATGTTCGATATATCTTCCTAAACATGTCAGATCACAATCTTACTGACGACCAAATAATAATCTTGAATATATAACTCACGATATCAAAAACATCCTGCTATTAGATAGACATTGTTTATCAAAAATTTCTAAGTTGCCGAAAGCGCTTAGAACGATAAAAATTATAAAGGATTTTTATACTCCTTCTCTCCAACAAAGTTAAACTTAATAAAACATTAATTAAATCTTCCTCGTTAGTCGCAATCAATGTAAGATAAATTGAAAGATAGGTTGCTTCCTAAGTATATATGAGATTATAACTATAGTCGTGTCGAAAAACCTTCCACGAATCTACGAAGAAGGGAAAAATTGGTTTTAAAAAAGAAAGAACTAAGTACATGAACATCAGTCAAAAGGGTTTGGACCGAGTCAGCACGTAGGCCAAAGAAAAAAAACCCGACACGAGTAATCAACTAACAAAAAGCGCCCAATACTTAGTCATAGCGAAATAAGTGAAAAATACCTAGTGAGCCAGACGAACCTACCTAGGTTTCACCTAAAAGGATCGTCAGGGAAAGCTGGCTCTAAGACTATATATATATATATAGCACCCATAGCCCAGAGTTAGAATCGCCGACTGACGCCAATTCGGTCGGGTTTCAATCCTGGATTAAAAGCAATCGGAGTCTGATGAGCTATGATACAGCGAAACAGATATGTCTGCGGATGACTATATATATATATATCTGTATATTCATGTATTCTTCATTTACAAACGAGTTATTACGCCACCTATGTTCCATGAGTGGTGTCATCAGGCGATTTGCAATAACTGATTTTACCGTTTTCTGTTTTATACAACCATAGATAAAAACGTTATAATTTATTGTAATTTTAAATATTGCTCGTTCAAAAGTTCCCCGTTTCGTGAGCCATCAAAGAAATCACTGTTCGGTGAACGTTCTTAAAAAACAAAAAAATAGTAAACGGTAAAATCCGTTATTGCAAATCGCCTGAAGACACCACATGGTAGAATCCTAGGTTGCGTAATAACTCGTTTACAAATAAAGAATATTCAAAAGTTCTACAATATAATTGTATTGAACATTTTTTAATACAATTGTGTACTGGTTTAATTTTATTATGACCCAAAACTAAGTAATTACACAATCAATATATATATATGAGAGAGAGAGAGAGAGAGAGAGAGAGAGACAGAGACAGAGAGAGAGAGAGAGAGAGAAAGGGAGAGTGGATGGGCGCAGAGCAACGAGAGCTCGGTTTGCAAGACTGTAAATGGTCAAGAGTTGAGGGAAGCGTTGTGTTACTGCACATACAGCGATTAAATAACTAACGTCAGCGTACTGCCAACAACGTTTCAGTTTTGTTAAGTAGTGAATTGGGCTATATTATAAAACCTACCACAACTAAATTTGGCGTCGAAATTCCTTGCATTCTTTGGCCAAAAAAGCGCAGTTTCTTTTAAATGTCAAAAATGCTAACGAAATTAATCATTTACGAATAAAATGGCTTTCAAAAATAACAGAAATCTACATACTTTTTAGGAGATTTATAGATATTTTTCGTGAATCTCGCGTAAACATTAATATATTATCGCTTCATTTCTTGCACTGGTATGCGCCTAAAATGTCTAAGATGACTAAAATTTATATATATATATATATATATATATATATATATATACGTCGAGCTTATTGAATAAAATACTAGAAGTAATGTCGAAATGTCTGCATAAATTCTCGCTATATATATATATATATATATATATATAATACGGAAATTAAAGAAGATTAACGAAACTTGCTTATAAACAACCGACAATTTGAAATGATTTGTTTGAACATTATTTTTATCGGTACTCGTATTTAAGTAGATATTCTTTTTATTAATGAAACAGTATTATATATTTATATCTACCGGCCTGATTATTTACGATAAATTTTTATTACGAAAATGTGTGTCATTAGGCAGGATTCGAACCTGCGACCCCTATCCACATAGGGGAAGCTACCATATGATCTGGTACCTCTCGACCCCGTATGACCATTAGTAATTTTTTTCGTAATCCTTTTCGTAATTTTTAATTATTTTCTTTCATTTTAGAAAAATGAAGATGTTTTCTAGTTTTGTATTCAAAAATGTATTGCTGGTAATATATTTTTTCCTTCAAAAATGTATTGTGGCAATAATTTTTTCCTTCAAAAATCTACTGTTGGTCATATTCGTTCTTTAAAAATGTATATTTTTCTATCAAATTCTATTTTCATGGATATATCTCTATAAAAGTCTATTTTTATACTTTCATAATGTTTTGACTCCAGTTTTGGGGTTAACTATTTGCCCATAGCTGGAAAACTAACATGTGCTACCACTCCGGGTCAGACAGAGAAACGTGTATGATCCAGTGGCAAATCTCCTGTTACTTGTTGCCCTACCGTTATTATCGTTTCATGACGCTTATTCTTGTTTCGTTTCTCGTCCATTCACAAAGTAGTTTACCCGCTATTTCACCCTGCTTTTTCTTTATTCAATACATTCTATGTGTGTTTAATTCACTCGCTTTTTTTTAAAAGCGAGTCAGCTTCAAATTCTTATACATATGAGTTGCAACGCCACAACAACCTTGTGCATGGGTGGCTATCAAACCCTTTATTACAGATCCCCGATCAACTCATAGAATCACAATGTGGTTTTGTTGTGGAGTTAATATAATACATCCGGTAAAACAAATATTCAGGGGCAGTGTTTCAGCCAAACACAAAACTGTCGGTCGAGCACTCGGTGTTTGGGCAGAGAACGACTCAGACCTACGGACTGGGAGTCGGTAAAGACAGAAACGTTCTCTGCCTTCGAACAGCGTGCACCTCAGTCGAGTATCCATCTACTTGCAGAGTCACGGCTGACAAGAATAGAAAGGCTTAGTGGCCGATCGCGCGTATATGAGATCTGGGCGCATTTTAACTCTGGGAATGAATGTCCGCGCTTGGGGCCAACGTAAAGCTTGACCTTGTGTCTCATCCTGTCTCAGTGTCAAAGTATTGGGTGAATACTAAGAGTTCCGCGCGAACTCGTTAAGTGACACTCGATCTCTCTGTCTACGGACTGACACTCGGCTGTGCAAGACATACAAGCTGTCTTCCTACTGGTAGAGAGGAACCCTAACGAGGTTCTGCCGACGGACAGAGTCTCGTCTGAAAAAATAGACAATACGGTATCCCGCTTATGCGTGATCTGGACATTTTCTGCCCGAACGTACGCGTTCTGAATGCCACACATTAAGAACTGGCCTTCTGTTCGACTCCATCGAGGTGTACGGACTGAGACTCAGCTGAGAAAAATAGACAGGTGTAACGTCCAATTCCGCGTATTTGGGTTTGGGTACATTTTAAATCTTTGTCTCGAGTCTACGCACACGTGTTCTTCACGTTAAACCACGTCTCAGTGAGATAACTTTGGGTATCTAACCAGAGTTCCGAGAGTTCTGATAGAGTGTTCGATAGAGTACAGTTGGAATCAGTCGAGACATAATATTATAACAGTTAGTAGCGATTTATATCAAGTTTATACTGCGACTATGCTGGATATAATTTAGTTACAGTTTCGAGAAGAGACTACATAATATGGCGAGATCAATTTTTCTTAAGGTACCAAGCTCTAATATACAGTCATATTTTGGACAAATCGACCATGCGGACGTGTGACCATTGAGTAAGAATATTCCTTTGTATATAAGAAAATTACTTTACTAATGTAATTTTCTTATATACAAAGGAATATTTTGTACTCAATGGTCACACGTCCGCATGATCGATTTATCCAAAATTTGAATACAGTTTTTAAGTAAACTCGAAAATAAATTTGAATAGTTTTTAAGTAACTCGAAAATAAATGTGAAGAAAAAAAAATAAACGTAAAATAACCAAATTGTAATGTTAAGATTACTTTTTTTCCTTTTAAGTCAAAATTCTAAATTCATTTACCGAATATTTAGGTTTAATTCATTTTCTAATATTAGACCTAAGCATATGAACTATTCTAATATTAGACTTAGGCAGAAGTTGACTGACGTTAGACATAGCCCTAATAATTTTTATATTATTAAACATAGGCATAATAAGTTTTAAAATGTTAGATATTTTCATAATACATTTTTTCTAATATATCAATTTTCTAATATTTTTATATAAGCGTAATAAATTTTCTACTTTTAGACCTACTAATGATGATTTTTCTAGATCTAATCATAATATATTTGCTATTAATAAGCCAACTCATAAGTTATCTAATATTACACATAAGCAAAGTAAATTTGCTGTTCTTAGACCTAGCCATAATACCTTCTTTAATATTAGATTTAGACATAATTAAATTGTTAGACATAATTATTTTTTTCATATTAGACCTAGCCATTTTAGATGTTCTAATATTTATCTTAGCGATAAATTTTCTCATACTGGAGATAGCCATATTAAATGTTCTAATATTTTTGCCGAACCATAATCAATCTTCATATATTAGACTGAGCCATAATCTATTGTTCTTATATTAAACTTTGCTTTAACAAATTTTCCAATATTATATCCAACTATAATCAGTTTTAAAATTATTACAACTAGCGAAATTAACATTTGAAGAAACCACTTACGCAACTTGACTATTAAAAATATCGCAAGAATTAAGAAAATCAAGTGTTGCTTAAAATATTCCGTTGCTCATAAAGTAATTCATGTTTATGAATAAAATTGATTCATCTGAATAACGCTCAACACAGCTAAAATCATTTTAATTTATTTTGTTTAACTAGATCGTTTCTTAAATTTTTCATGTTATCTGCAGATTCTACGACGGACGAAGAAAGCTTTCAGTTTGTTGGTAATATTTGTTGCGTTTTTATTGATTTCAGAGAAAATTTGAAAATTTAGCAACTTATTTCAGTAACCATCTCGCTTTCTGAGACTTTAATTTACGGTTTAGAGATATGGATGACAGAAATGCCGGATTAAACTGAGGCCTGAGTTACTGTGTTTAAACAAATGCATGTTTTTTTTTTCAGTATATAATGATCATTTTGACTAAATCAAATTCTTGATTATTGATGAGAATTTGAGATATTTAACTTAGTACCGTGAAATTTTCCATCTAAAATTATGGTTAATGTTTATTGTTTATATATAAGTAAAAAAAAAACGATGTATACTTAAACTCACACCAACAGGATATGGGATAATTTCCATGTTAGGTAAAACATAAAAGTAGTAAATGAAGATGAAGTGCAGATAGAATTGTTTTCTATTAAAAGAGAAAAAGTGAAATTATGTGAAGAAAAAACAAAAACCAAAAATATTAGATATCGTGAATGGAACCAGAGAAGAAAACATTTTGGAATATAGAGTTTGTTGTATTCAACGGGATATTCTTCCTTTAGTGCCACCTAAAAGCATGAAATATTCAAATGCAACGCAAATCACTAATTTCAGTTTTAAGAAACCTGTTCATTTATTGTCTTTTTTCTCGGTGTTGTTCTCGGAAATTCTTTTCTGATTTCATCTTTTTCTGCCGCCTACAAACTTCAAAAATTAAAATACATCTCTAATCGCCATTTCTGTTTTCTGGAACTTTGCTTTCCCTTCCACATACACTAAAGTTTTCGCATTCTCTTCTGCTGACAGTTACCCACCTTGCGTTTATCGCCTTGCTTGGCGTTTGATTAAACAAAAATATATGTGCAGTAGACATCGAGCAAGTAAAAACGCTCAATTTAAAAAACGTTAAAAAATGTAGATTCAATTTTACAGCAGAAAACAGAAAATCTGTGAATATGGAGATTTCAGTGAATGCTGGACACTATCATCAAAGATGAAGGAAAAACTTGAAGCAACTTTTCTGCTCTGACGAACTTAAATCACTGGTGCCCCCTAGATGTGAATTTGAACGAGATACTAGATTGGCAACTAGGTCCTACCCTTTTACAGTGAAACCGATGAACTGTAATCGCAATTTCTACTCCAACAGCTTCTTTCCTCGCACTTCCCGCCTGTGGAATTCCCTACCGCATGCTTGCTTCCCAGACGGTTACAACCTCCAGGAGTTTAAATGTAAGGTCAATAGACACCTCCTAACGCACTAACTCACACCCACTCTCTCCAACTCTCTCCCTATGTACATCCTACGTCGTCTATCACCCTCCTTCTGACATTTCCTATACCCAATCCCGCTATGTAACCCCCTGTGCTATAGTGTCAGTGGAATGCCTTGCTTGGGGTGACACGATTAAAAAAAAACTGAAATGTAGTTCTACAGAAGAATGCTGCCAATATCATGGATCATTCATGTGAGCAATGCTGATATTTAGAACGGATGGAAACGAAAAAATTAATACTGAGCACCAGGAAGAGACAACTAAATTTTGGGGGATATATAATGAGGAAGGAAGGCTTGAAGAATCTGATACTCACAGGTAAGTTAGAGGGAAAGAGATACAGGTGAAAGCAGCGGATAACATATTTGGAGGGCCTGAGCAGGTGGATGATAGAGCGGGGTTTGAGTGGGGTAACAAGTGAAAGCGTGCCACCAGCTACCAGGGATAGGGAGACTTGGAAAATCATGATCGCCTACATACTGAAGGGACATGGCACATTAAAAAAGAAAACAATGTTTAACTTGATGTACTGTGTCCATTCAGGACGTAGGCGATCATGGACTTCTATTTGCCGCTATCTCTTGCCCCTATCAACACATTTTTCTCTTGGTATCTCTCGCAAAATATGCTCCACTATCCACTTGCTCAAGCCCATCAAATATGACTATCGATGCTTTCTCTCTATTCGTCTTGTGAGTATTAAATTCTCCAAACCCTTCTATCTAATAACGTGTTCCAGAAATCCAAGCGATCTCTTCTTGATGCTAAGTATAAGTTTCATTTTCCTTTGTATTCTCTTAAACATATTGTCGTTGCTCACATGCTCGGTCCTCAAGTATTCTTTTGTAGAATAATATTTCTGTTGCTTCGAGTCACTCCTTCATCCTTGAAGAAATCGTCAAGCATTCGCTGCCAAATCTGGGCACAATATTCTGCTTAGCTTTTGAAATGTCTTCTCTGCCATGCCAATATGTCTTTGGATCTCAGTGTCACATTTTGCGATCTCTATCAGAACACATCTCAGGAATTTAAATTTCTTCACCTGTTTGATTTTAGTAACCCCAAATTGTATTTTTGATATTCCTCTTTTTACTGATGACCATTCTATTCAGTTTTGTTGTAGTCTTATATTTAGGCCTTCCTTCTCGCTTTCACATGCTATCGGCACTGTGTCTGCTATCGGCACTGTGTCTGCTATCGGCACTGTGTCTGTTATCGGCACTGTGTCTGCTATCGGCACTGTGTCTGCTATCGGCACTGTGTCTGTTATCGGCACTGTGTCTGCTATCGGCACTGTGTCTGCTATCGGCACTGTGTCTGCTGCGTAAAATCTTACTCAACGGAATGAAGAGAAAAAAATGACACCGAAGTATGAAGGATTCCAACAAGAATTAAATTCAACAGGAATATTTATCAAGTTTATAGAGAAGCAGATAAAAAAAAAGCACTTTGCTGCTACTTAGTCTCAGCGAGGACAACTAGAGACCGGGTGTGAACATCCAAAGGCAGGAATAGTAATGAAATAACAATAATTATTATTATACCTAAATGGACCAGTGCGAATTCCACAGGGGCTGACCACTAAAATAACATAATCACTTTTGTATGTCTGCAATTACTGGTAGAACGATACGATATACATAATAGATAAAAATTTACACGTAAAAATATCATAAAGAAAGCGCAAAAATTCTAGGCTCCGAAGAAAAAAAAGGTGAAGATAATATTGCATAAAAGTGCTGACGGCCTCGAGCGTCTGATAGTTGTAGCTTTTGGGCACTTATTATCGAGATGGGTACTGTTTACAAAGAATGGAGGTAATAACATGAAATTAAATATTTAGATAGATAGATAGATAGATAGATAGATAGATAGATAGATAGATAGATAGATATGAAAGACCGTTATAAAGAGATAAATATTTCCAAGACCGATTATAGCTTATATATATATATATATATATATTAGCTATAATCGATATACATAAAAAACTTTAGTTATAATCGCTCTTCCATAACCCTATCTCTTTATTTCGTTTTTTCATACTTTCATATCTATCTATCTATCTATCTATCTATCGAAAAGAGTGAACATTGAAGTCAGCACGTGTATATATATATATATATATATATATATATATATATATACGTATTGTAATGTTGTCATTACAATGGCTTATAAAAGAATGATATCACTACACAAAAATGTTCATGTTTCAGAACAAGTCTGTCCATCTTTAGGTGATATGTTAAAATAAATGATGAAAATGTTTATTTAGAAAATTAGATAGTGGTAGTTAGAGGAAATTGAATTAGGTGTGTCAGTATTGTTCAATCAAAAATGAGAATTTTGTCATATTAAGCTCTACTCTGTATTGAGCCCTCTTTATAAAAGTAAATACTGGAACAGTGATTTTTTAATCTACGCTTTCAAAGCGTAGATTAAAACTTTAACTATTGTTGTAATTTTAAATTACAACAATTTGTAATTTGTAAAACTTTAACTATTGTTGTAATTTTATTACTATGTAATAATAAGTTCTAAAAAGTTCAATTAATATTAATATTCCAATGTTAGATCAGTAAGTTTCTCAGTGGCTATATCTTATTACTTTTATACTAACCAATAAAAGTCGCAATGGCCACTCAAGGAAGAGGTTTACTGAGCGGGATTGCCCGTAATGTAATTTATTTGTGTCAAACATAGATATGATTGACGTCGGAGTCAGGAATATAAATAGTGACCAACAAAAGTGTGAGTTCGTCAAAGGCAGCTGGCTTTAAGGTCAGAAAATATAAACAATGACAAACAAAAATATGATGACGTTGAAGGCAGCTGTCTATATGGGCAATAAACGGCGAAAGTGATTAATAGATGTGGTTAGTCATAGATGACGCTATTAAGCGGAATTTGAGGAAATTTCAGCTTATATAAGTGTGAGTTTCTTTTGGGCAAATACAGAACACCACAGAACACCGAGAGGATTCAAGATAGTTCTAATGACGTCAGCGAACTTCAAAGGCAATTAAGCGGAATTAATGAAAGTTTCAGCTTGTATAATATCGTGTTTTTGTTGTTGTTGTTTGTTTTTTTTTTGGTTTTTTTTTTTGTTTTTTTCGGGGAAAAGGACTCAGATAGAATGCAGGGAAAAGAGAAGAGAAACCAACTTTCTACAACCCCCTCGCATGTGCGTGATTCTCTCTGTTGTGGATTCCGTGTGAGGAACAGCACAAAATAACAAAAAACAAAAACAGGTATGGAGATAAAGAATGTAAGTTTCATTGAACTTAGTATACAAACTGAAACACAGGTTAATCAATTTAGGAATACTATTAGTAGGAATAAATATTAAGTCTTGAAGTGAAATAGTATGTCCGGGTAACTGGTTCTAGCTGAGTGGAGCTCAGAGCAACTGCAACTGTGATTCTATATCCAACCAACTAAACTTTCTCACCAACTTACAACTCATCCCTATAAGCAGGATTATATGTACACTCAAAAGAGTGCATTATTATGTACAAAGGGGCGATCCCATAACACTCTCTGACTATCACTCCCTACACAACGGTCACCGACGGAGAATAAAAATATAACGTTATATTTTTATATATACGTCGCCGTCGTTTATCCGTAGAAACGATTGTTATTTTCAGTAGCAGCAGCGGCAGTATATCATATTTGGTGCTGTGCAAGGAGGTAATAAGTGCATATTATAATGACATTTAGGACACATATCGGTTGAGCCTGGACTTAAAGAGACCAAGGTTTTAATTTTCAGTGAAGGTCGGGTAAGAGTTATGAGTAAGAAGCTGCCTGAATAGAACTTACTCTTTATAAAAGGAAAACAAAATCCCAAAAAGATTCTGCAATGTTTTTGAATCTGACCCGGCACCTCGAATCAATTATTTTTCCATTGCCGTGATGTGGCTTCCTGCTGACTTTTTTTATAAATATATCCATTACATTTGTTCCAATGTTTTCTCCACCTTGGTAACTCGACCGTGTGAATTTGTGCATACTACTAGATTGGCTCTACGGCTATATCATGTTGAATACACCGGTTTCTGTCCGATCACCGAAGTTAAGCAACATCAAGACTGATCAATACTTAAATGGGTGACCATTTAGGAATACCAGGTGCTGTAAACGTAAGGACCAAGAATGGTTCACCGGTCCTCCAAGTTTGGGGGTTGGGTGCAGGGCTAACAACCCTGCCCCGTAAAAAACAGTTTGTTACAGAAACAGCAACAAAAAGTTGCTGCCTTATCCACCATCAGGGTGTGATGGATAAACGATTATGATGACTAGATTGGCTACTGGCATTAATCATTTCACTGTTGAACTTTCTAGATACAACAGTAAATTCTATTCTGTTTCTTTTCTTGTACTTTTCACCAGTGGAACAATTTTCAGTTTTCTTGCTTCCCTACGGTCTTCAAAAATTTAAACCGATTGTCAATCACCAATTTCTGTCTTCCTGAAACCTATTAATTCGTTGTCCGGTCTTCTCTCTCAGTAAAACCCAGAGTCTTAGGGGCGTCATCGCCTTGCCTGGGGTTAAGTAAAATATATATATATATATATATATACAAATGCAGTACAGAGTAAAGATTAGTTCTACAATAATATTTTATTTTACTGAAACTTATTTCAGTTGGGCGATTTTTTATTTTTGGGATAACATTTATGTTCTATGAAATAGCCTTCAAATTAAATTTTAAACAGAAACTGATTGTAAAAAAATTACATTTTAAACAGAAACTGAATGTAAAAATCTGACTTATGTAGGCGTATTTTTATTTGTAATTTTAGTTTTTTTATTGCTGTTCGGGGGAACCGCTCTAAAGGTCATGATGGTGTAGACGCTTTGGAGAGCAATCACAACAATCAACGAAATTCAGGTCCGTTATTGTACATCCAATAAAAATTATATCAAATGGTTAGTCTATGGCTAAACATGTTTTGGGAACAGAAATTTAATTCTCACTAAACCACAAAGCCTCATTAATATTTTCCGGAAACAGGAAACTTGGTCAAATTTGCGTCACATAATGCATCTGTCAGTGAAAAGGAAACGTCTTTTGAGACTTATATTTGCATAAAGAACTTTACAGTATTTTGTCATTAGCCCGAAAATGAATGGTTAATTAAGTTCTAGGATATTTTAATCAACCAATCAAATGACAATGACATGACGCTGAGCGATGAACGAAAAAATGAGCAGGAAAATCAAAACAATTTTTAACATTATGGAATTTGAACGGTCTTCATTTTTACACTGACATGTCACATAAACACATAGATACAGATAAATAGAGATAGATAGATAGATAGATAGATAGATAGATAGATAGATAGATAGATAGATAGATAGATAGATAGATAGATCTACTGCTAAGAAGGTTGGGTCACTATGTCGATCCAGGATGTTTTTCCGCCTGAATCCATCCTGCATATATACAAGTCAACCATCTGTCCGTGCATGGAGTACTGCTGCCATTTATGGTCAGGCGTCCCTGCCGTTCTCCTCAGTGTTCTCGACAGGCTCCAAAGGAGTGTCTGTAAGTGATAGGTACTGATCTGGCGGCTCGACTGCAGCCACTTACCCACCGTCGAAATGTGGCCTCCCTTTGTCTGTTCTAGGTGCCTCCTCAACAGGTGTTTACTCGTGCAACCAGACTGGCAACTGGGTCCCACACATTCACAGTCAGGTTAGCCAAATGCAGACGACAATTCTACTCCAGCAGCTTCTTCTCTCGCACTTCTCGCCTGTGGAACTCGCTTCCATATTCTTGCTTTCCTGACGGCTACAACCTCCAGAAATTTAAATGAAATGTCAATAATCTGCAAGAATTTAAATGTAAAGTCAATAGTCATCTCCTGTCACACTAACTTACATCCTCTCTTTCTCTCATGCATTTCTACATAAACACCACTCTCATCAGTACTCTCTTCTCTCTCCTAATCTCTCACTGACATCCACTGCAATCTCTTACTTTTCATAACATTCCTCCTATGTAACCCTCTGCTCTACAGTGGCAGTAAAATGTCTTGCTTGCGACGACACGATTAAAATATATGTGTATATATATATTAGTCATCCACATACAAGCCTTTTCGCTGTATCACAGCTAATCAGTGTGGCTAGACGCATCCACTTGTTTCTGGCCGGGATTGAAACTCGACCAATTTGGTGTCGGAGTCGCTACTCCCTAATCAGAGAAGGGAAATGTTAACGTGTTGTATATAAGCAGTGTATATACACGCCAGTCACCGAGAGAACTCAATTCATTTCTGAAGAGTCACGTATATCGCAGAAGTGGAAACTGTTTTTAAATTTTTTTTCTCCAGAGAGCTCAATCATAATGAGAGCATAATATATTAGTCATCCACATACAAGCCTGTTTCGCTGTATCACAGCTCATATATATATATATATATATATATATATATGTGTGTGTGTGTGTGTGTGTGTGTGTGTGTGTGTGTGTGTGTGTGTGTTGTGTGTGTGTGCGTGTTGTGTGTGTGCATATATATTTATATATATATATATATAGAGAGAGAGAGAGAGGGTGAGAGAGAAAGAGAGAGAGATTAGAAAATAAATATATGATTATAAAAGGAACAAAAGCTTCATGTATAGAGATATGAACACACACACACACATACACACACACACACACACACACACACACACACACATATATATATATATATATATATATATATGTGTGTGTGTGTGTGTGTGTATGTATGTTTATATTTATTTTTTATCAGTAAATTTAGACCATATTTAACATGTCAGTTCGAGACATGCACTGTCAACCCAGTTCGATCAAAGAATGGAGAAATTTTTTTTTTATTCTTATGCTGGAAGCAGGAGCTAGTAAAGGAAGAGGTGGGGAATGTTGGTTACTATAGGATAAAGTAGTGGTCAATTAGGAGATACGGAGATTTAATTTGGAAGAATAACACGCCGACCTCAGTTTAATTTCCAGTCGTCTTCGTTACATTTGTTTACGCGCAGATACGCTTGGGAAAGCCATATAGGCATTTCTTCTCAGAGAGATATGCGTTAGATAGGAAGACACACCGGGCTGTTGAACAACCAGTCTCAGAAAACGACAACTCTGAAACCTGCGGAGAGGTGTTTGGTGACCTCGTGGCATGCTATGCAAACCAGTTCGTATATATGTATACGTTAATGGTTCCAATTTTGTTTTAGGAATAGTGTCAAAACAATTTCCCCTCCTACAATTCATAGACAGAAACACACAAATGCATGTTTGGAATTCTTCTTTGCTAATAACATAGGCTAGTTCCCGTTTTCATCTGCCTCAGTACCGATGTAACTGGTCTTGCAGCCAGAATGCTAATTTTGATTTATTCGAATATGCGTTTGTGTGTCAATCACAGTTCTTAGTTCTTGTGAACGATTTGCCATATTACTATTGCTTTGCCTTTGCATATATGGTTTGCTTTATTGCAGGGGTGTTCTGGGACTTGAAATTAATCATGACCGCTTACTCTCTCTCTCTCTCTCTCTATCTATCTATCTCTTTCTCTCTTTCTTTCTCTCTGTTAGATTTAAACAGTTGTATTAGAAAGGGCTCAATACATGTTTGAAGGAAAATGAACCTTTAACATTTAGAACATTTAGGTATTTAAGTTAGGGAGATCAGCCGGATAGGCTACAAAGGTTTCAACCTCTTCGTTTTCATCAGGTGATTTGAATTGAATAGAAGTCAGTTGACGAAAACGAAAAGGTCAAAACTATGATATACCAGGAAACGTAATTAAGGTATGATCAGTACAATTGCAGTTTAAATATTAGTGGTTGCTGTAAAAACGGAGATGTAGCCGAAAAAGCGTGTGCAACAAGTATTGATACGACGATCTTGAAGACCGGTGAACTCAGAAAGGATTTGCTGTCCATTATGTATGCATGGAAATGTCTAGGTGGGTATGTTGGGAAGTAGGGAGTAAAGATTGGAATATATAGAGAGGATAAAAAGAAATATGAACAGACAAATTTATATATATATATATATATATATATATATATATATAAGTAAGTAATTCATCGAGTTTTTATTAGCCCTCAAGAGAATGCAGAAATCACTGGAGGGCCGTTTCATCCTATATTTGGGACTCATCAGCAGTGCGCAATTTCTCATATATATATATATATATATATATATATATATATATATATATAGTGTATCAAGGAAGCAGTTAATTATCTAAATATATACTGTTAAATATAACAGACAACGAATGCCTATTATGTTTAATAATGAACCGTTCTAAACATCGTATCTTAGTTTTAATTTCAGGTGAAAATCAAGACAAATATTCTCCAACATTTGGATATTTTTTTATTATGTTGGTTCTAAGCTTTCGGCTCACATGAGCCATCTTTAGAGAGGTTACAGGGACGTTAACATAAAAACATCCACCATCAAAGATGATTTTATATATATATATATAACAGAAATAGGGGTTGTTCCAAGGAGAGAAATTGGTATAGAAGAAAGTAGTGCGTGAAGCCGTGAATCTTTTGTCTAAAGTGTAAATTAATTATTTAAACTGCATCGTTTATTTTGAAGACACGCACTAAATTCAAACGCGATAAAAAATATTTAAAAAGTTCACGAACCGTTGCAAAAAATAGTATTCCAAAAATAACAAAAAATCTAGATGGCCCGTAGAGTAGAACTGAATCAAAATCTCTGAAAATAATTTTGAAGTTTAAAGACGAAATCAAATTTGGGATGTCAGTGTAAAAACAATTATGACCAACAAAAGGTGACGGATGAAACTTAACGTGCGAGTGAGAGAAAAAGCAAACACGCATGCATATAAACTTACTGACCTGCACACCATACTTTGGTCATCAGAAAAACAAACGGATCTCGATATGTCACAAGTTTATTCACCAAAAGAGAGTCAACTTTAAACTCAAAACACGTGTAGCGACAAAAAATGCCATTATAGACACTTAATATATCATACAAAAAGCAAGTAATATTTATAATAATAACAACAATAAATTTACACTTTAAACAAAACGTTCACGGCTTCTTGCACTTTTTCTTTATATATATATATAGAAGAGTGAGAGAGAAAGAAGGAAAGAGAAAGTAAGAGAGAGATAACGAAATGTGATATTAACAGACTGGGATAGATAGATAGATAATTAGATAGATAGATAGATAGATAGATAGATAGATAGATAGATAGATAGATGGATATGAAAAAATAGAAAGAAAGGAGAGAAACTGAGATAGATAGATAGATAGATAGATAGATAGTATTGCTTAAGAATGTATCAACAGTTTTTTTGTTTATTTTTTGCCAAGAGTAAATGCACAATTTATGTTACAAAATGCAGTTACCTATTTGAAAAGCAAATGTTTTGAATGATTGTCACTTCAGGGGAATCGCTTCCAACGGTTCAATTTGATTATGTTGGAGGCCAACGGACTCATACTGTGACAGTCCATTAAGCTCTTATTGTGACTTGTATGTTCAAATCAGCATGCATTTCCAGAAACAAAACGAAGCATAATTCCAATGAACTCAAGCAATGGACTCTTGCTATATATATATATATATATATATATATATATATATTATATATATATATATATATATATATATATAATATTAATTATCAGTGTGATTCATGCAATTTCAGTTCTTCTATAATTTAACTTTTGTTCAAATATATTATGTTTATTATGTTTGTGTGTTTTTTTATATATAAGTTTTGTTACTTCACTTTTTCCTACATTTTACTTGATGTCATTTTTGCCACCATGTTGTCATTATTTTTCTCCAACAACTTCTTCACTGTAATGAACTAGGAATTTATATATGTATATATATATATATATATATATATGTATATATATATATATATATATATATATATATATATCTGAAACCCTATGACCAGTAGATATTTCATGTCTACTTCTACTTTCAGAAATGTATTTTATATATATATAGTCATCCGCAGACATTTGTTTCGCTGTATCACAGCTCATCAGTACGGTTAGACTCCAATAGCTTTTAAACCAGGATTGAAACCCAACCAAATTGGCGTGAGTCGGCGATTCTACCTCTGGGCGCTAAGTAGAAGAAGGCAGACGTTTTAGCATGTATATTATCATTATACATGCCTAATAGTCAGAGTGGTCTAATTCATTACTGAATGAGCGAATGCGTATGTTTTTGATATATATATATATATATATATATATAGACCTAATAGATGCCTAATAGTCAGAGTGCTCTAATTCATTACTGAATGAGCGAATGCGTATGTTTTTGATATATATATATATATATATATATATATATATAGACCTAATAGATGCCTAATAGTCAGAGTGCTCTAATTCATTACTGAATGAGCGAATGCGTATGTTTTAGATATGTATATATATATATATATATATATATATATATATATAGAGAGAGAGAGAGAGAGAGAGAGACCGGAGTCTAAGCCGTACTGATGAGCTGTAATACAGCGAAACAGATCTGTCTGCGGATGACTATATATATATATATATATATATATATATATATATATATATATACGCCAGATTAAATACATTGCAAACATTGTGTCTGCTTATTGTCAATAAAACCCTTTCATACTCACGGATAATCTTTCGCGTATTATAATTGAAAGATGTCAGAAATTAGCTGTAACCTTGACAAATATTATTATCATTCATTTTTCAATGTTCCTAATTACTTCCATAGGCGAAATATTATGTGTGAGTATGAACGGATTTTATTAAAAATAATGCGAAGAGTTTGTCACTTTAACGGAGCAGGTTCATGCCAACTTCAAGTTTCGTAAAGACACAGTTATGATGTCGTTACTCATCAGGATTTTTTTTTCAATACAGTGTCCTCACCGAACTTTGAAGTCGGTATTAACCTGCTCAGTTAAAATAACAATTATTTGCATTAAACCTCTGAACGCTCTATCTCCAAGCCGATATCCAGCACCTTCCAATAAAAAAAACCTGCTTGCCAAATTACCTTTTATCAGTAAAACTGATGAAAACAACAATCTTGGCTCTAAACATTATCATAATTCAACACTAAATATATATGTGAGTGTATGTGGGGGAATTTATCTATGTCTGTGTGCATGCGTGTGTTTGGAGGGGTGATGGATTATTATTGATTGCATGAATGGATGAGTGAATATTTCATGTTATTCAAACATTTTTTTTATATTTACACTCCAGTAATAAAAAAAAAGTCTCGGAATTTTCGCTCAATAGATCGTCTCGGAAAAAAAAGAAATATCAATCAGTCTACATTTCTGGCCGGAAGAAACATACAGGAAAATTTCATCGGAAAAACACTGAATTTATTAACAGCAGATATGTTATTTGGGGCCTATTAAGGATCGGTGCAATGGTGGAAGTAATTGCTTATTAAATAAAAAAATCAATCAACAATAAATTTTGGGAAAGACGAACAGATTATTTTAAAAAATATGGCTCTTGGGTATTAAAAAAGAATGAAAAAATGATGCATATGGCAGGATAAAAAATGTTGTAAAAGCTACCAAATGAGGCAGAAGAATAAATAAATGAGACGGGGTAAATATATAGAACGAAGGGGGAAATAAGAATTAGGAACAAGCGTTATATAAAATGATTAGTAGAATGGGATCAACAAAGAAACAAAGAAGAGAGAAAAAAATGAAAAGAAATATGTCGAATGAAAACATTTATTATATATGTTGGAAGAAAGAAAGAAAGAAAGAAAGAAAGAAAGAAAGAAAAAATCAGGTGGGGCAAGAACACATTTATTACTGATCTAGATAAAGAAAGAAATATATCGTTTTTGAAAAAAAAATAGGCGTAGAATGAAAATATTTGTTATGGATCTAGCAAAAGAAAGAAAGAAAGAAAGAAAGAAAGAAAGGAAGAAGGAAAGAAAGAAAGAAAGAAGAAAGGAAATAAAGAGGAAAATGTTGAATGAAACATATATTATATATGTTGGGAGAAAGAAAGAAAGAAAGAAAGAAAGAAAATAAAGAGGAAAATGTCGAACGAAAACATGTATTCTATATGTTAGAAGAAAGAAAGAAAGAAAGAAAGAAAGAAAGAAAGAAAGAAAGAAAGAAAGAAAGAAAAAGGAAAATGTCGAATGAAAACATTTATTATATATGTTGGGAGAAAGAAAGAAAGAAAGAATGAAAGAAAGAAAGAAAGAAAGAAAGAAAGAAAGAAAGAAAGAAAGAAATCAGGTGGGGCAAGAACACATTTATTACTGATCTAGATAAAGAAAGAAATATATCGTTTTTGAAAAAAAATTAGGCGTGGAATGAAAATATTTGTTATGGATCTAGCAAAAGAAAGAAAGAAAGAAAGAAAGAAGAAAGGAAATAAAGAGGAAAATGTTGAATAAAAACATGTATTATATATGTTGGGAGAAAGAAAGAAAGAAAGAAAGAAATAAAGAAAGAAAGAAAATAAAGAGGAAAATGTCGAACGGAAACATGTATTCTATATGTTAGAAGAAGAAAGAAAGAAAGAAAGAAAGAAAGAAAGAAAAAGGAAACTGTCGAGTGAATACATTACATATGTTACGTATCTAGAAAAAGAAAGAAAGAAAGAAAGAATTGAAGCCTTGAACGAAAATATTTATTATGGATTTAAGAAAAGAAAGAAAGAAAGTGATGTAGAAGGAAGACACATTTCGAATAAAAACTTTTATTACAGAAAAGGAAAAGTCTGATGTGGAATGAGAACATATATTACGATTTTAAAGAAAGAATGAAAGAATGAAAGAATGAAAGAAATCAGGTGTGAAATAAAAATATTTATTAGTGATCTAGAAAAAAATTAGATGAGTAATAAAAATAACTAATACGGATCTAGAGAAAGAAAAAAGAGCGAAATCAGTTAATATATTAATTACGGATAAAAAAGAAAGACAAAGTGTAGAAATAAATTGCAACAGTCAGTACTCAACTGAAGTTGAGTTCATCTGACAGCCTAATTAATAGGTGGTTTATATAACAGCATGGGAGATTCCATTCTGCTATCCAGGCAAGTCTATTCTGTAGGCTCTGATTGGCTGATGATTCCAGTGTGGATATTGTGCTCAATAAATGTCAGCGCTATATCCACCCTATGATCCATTACTAAGAGGGACATATATTGAGTTACAACCCTGTTTATTTTTGTCTGCCAACTGGACGTTAGTTGGAAACATCCTTTTGAAATATAGCTGGGAGAGATTGAGCCATGGCTTTCCCAAGATAATTAGCGAGAAATAAACAAATGAGAATCAATGGAAACTTGAATCCGAATTGCTGTTTTCGCTTTACGAGCCGATTGTGTACATTGAAATCAGTTAACTGGTACTGATCTTTTTTATTTATTTATATTTGTTATTTTGTCAAAATTTAGTCCTTTGGTGTTGAGACTGGAGTAACCTCTCGAGAACGCAGACAGAGTATGCCGATGGTATTTTCTTCTTCATGTGTCGTGTCCTTTCGGAACGTAGGCGATCATGGACTCCCTCTTAGCTCTGTCTCTTGTCTCTCTCAATATTCTTTCTTTTGGTATCTCTTCGAAACCCCTCTCTGTCATACATTTGCTCAGGCCTATCAAATTGGACTCGTGCTGCTTTCCTCTGTCTCTCTTTCCCTGCATCAGTTCTGTGTGTATTAAATTTTCCAGGCCCTTATTCCTCATTGCATGTCCCAGAAATTTCATCTGTCTCTTTCTTATGTTAATTATGATTTCTCTCCTCGTTTCCATCCTCTCCGACACATCGTCATTAATCACATTCTCAGTCCATTGTATCCTCGCCATCCTTCTGTAAAACCACATTTCTGCTGCCTCAAGTCTCTTCTTCATCCTTGAGGAGATCGTTCAACATTCACTGCCATACAGAAGGACATACATCACATACAGAAGGACAGTTATCACATAGCAATCCAGCACACTTAGTTTCCAATGAGATTTTCTTATAGTTCAGTACTCTGGTTAGCTTCTGAAATGCCTCCTTGGCCATGCCAATGCGTCTTTAGGTCTTGACATTGCACTTTCCATTCTCCGTCAGCACGCTTCCTAGGTATTTAAATTTCTTTAATTGTTTTATTTTAGTTTTTCAGACCTGTAGTTGGCATTTCGGGGTCTTAGACTATTTTCTGCCCAGATCACATGCCTCCTTATCTCGGTCGTACTGACATGATCCAAAAGAACACAGTGAATTACATTCATCGTTGGCTTGCATACAGAAGTTCACAGAATTTTTTTCCGTGTTTACAGCCAACCACCATTAGATTTTGGTCTATATTTACTTATGTAAACTTTTCCCTGGTTTCATATATCAGCAAGACAGAAAATATTTAAAATCATGATTTTTCCCCTCCCTCAGTGGTTCTCAAATTTTTTTCTCAGGGCTGCATTTTCAGAATGAAATACACCTACGCCCCACCAAATTTTATGTCATAAAAAGCAAATTGAAAAATAATTTAAAAAAACAGAGAGAAAAGGGAGATAATCTAAATTTCACTGATAACTCTCTCCTCCAAATTGCAGATCTTGCTTACTATATTCTTAATAGCTGATATAATGCATAATATCAAAATTGTAAAATAAGAATATTTATTTATAACTATTTAGACTGGAACTTATGCATGGAAAGCAATCTACAATTATATTTTAAATTTTAAAATCATATTTATTTTTGCCATATGAACTTTTTGAAACTGTATCTGAATCTTTGATTGTCTTTCAATCATTCTGCCTCTCCTGCTATCCTCTTCCTCACCTATGAGACGCGCCGCACCTATGAGAACTACTACTCTAGATGAATTCCCTTCCCGATTTGACGACCTGCATCTACGCGAAACGAACCGATAGCGGTTAATCCACACATTCACAGCGTCGTAATTTCTAGTTAAAATCAAAGATAAAAAGGAATGCTTTAAATTTAAATTCAACTCTTAACCACTGGCACTACTGTAAAAAAATGTTCAAGAAGTATTTTAAAAAATTGCGATCGCTAAAAATAAACAGAATAATTAAAACAATTAGCTGGAATATTTATGAACCATGAATAAAATATTCAATATCTCAAATTTATTGAAATAATCGGTATTTTGTGCTGTAAGCAGAATGGGACCTGAAAAAGAAAAAAAAAACTATTACTTTAGAACATGTACAATTTACAAACTGCTACAAAATTGTACATTTTGTTTCGACATTGAAAGAACAACGTCTCATCAAGTATCATTGTTGAATAACTAATGAGATATTGTTCTATCAATGTCAAAACAAAATGTACAATTTTGTGATAGTTTGTAGTTTGTATATGTTCTAACATAATAATTAATAACAAATATTGATTGCTTTATTCTTATATTGAGTAGTTTTAAATTATTGTTTTGAATGTTGCAATTATTTTTTTCGTTCCTTATATATATATATATATATATATATATATATATATATATAGAGAGAGAGAGAGAGAGAGAGAGATAGGTATAGATGTTCAGTACGTAAAAGGCGAGGATAATCCAACAAAATCAAATTTATATATAATATTAGGTGTTATATCTGTATAGAGAACTCAATGAATGTTATTCGGAACATTATGATATTTATAAAGTAAAATCTAAATGACGTGTTGAGAATATGTATATATATATATATAGTCATCAGCAGTCCGACCTGTTTCGCTGTATCACAGCTCATCAGTACGGTTAGACTCCGATTGCTTTTAACCCAAGATTGAAACCCGACCGAATTGGCGTCAGTCGACGTTTCTACCTCTGGGCTATGGGCGTTCGGTAGAAGAATATAGCCTTTTTAGCGTATACATTATCATTATACACGCCCAATAGCCACAGTGCTCTAATTCATTACGGAATGAGCGATATATATATATATATATATATATATATATATATATATATATTCTCTTGTCACTTTCAAGCAGTGTCGGCTCAGTTCATTAGAGAGACAATAGAGAGGCAGCGTCGGCTCAGTTCACAGTTTTTATTACAAGTTCTTAAGCTTTATTGCGAGTTATTAAAGCTTTTGCCACGTTTTTGCTCTTTAACAGTGCCTTACCTTTTTTTCAATAATTATGTTATCGAATAGTGAAAAATTATATGTATTCTGTATATTATAATACTTTTGCATATATATATATATATATATATATATATATATATATATATGCAAAAGTATTCTGTATACTAGAATACTTTTGCATATATATATATATATATATATATATATATATGCAAAAGTATTATAATATACAGAATACATATAATTTTTCACTATTCGATAACATAATTATTAATTTTTTTTTAATTTAAAAAGTATTATTTTCAACTTTAACGTAAACATTTATTCAGTTTGTTATTCAGTTTGTTACTTGACAAGTTTTTGCAGAAATATTATAATTACGGTATAATTTATTTTTGTAAATCATATTACTACGGTATAAATGGCAAGAAAGAAACAGATTACCATTGAAAATAGAGCTCAAGTTGAAATTCTTTCGAAAGAAGGATATTCTTAATGTTATCGCTAAAAAATTAAACATATTAAAAAAAAGGCGTGCATTATTGCCTTCAACGACCTCGTGAAACTGAGTTAAATATTGACAGAAAAAGATATGGTAGGCCCAGAGTAATATCTATTGTAGAGGGTAAGCACTTGATCATATTTAGCAAGAGGAATAGAAGAAAAACCGCTCCGTAATTAACAATTGAAATGAATTCTACTCGGCAACATCCAGTAGCTGTTACTACTGTTAAGAGATGACTTCATTCTGCTGGGCTTAAAGGCTGTGTAGCAGTTAAGAAACCACTATTAAAGAAGGAGAATAAGGAATGAAATTGATCGTACAGTTTGAAATGTACTTCCTGAACATGAACAAATGTTGGAAATCACTAACTTATTTTTATAAGTTATTAGAAAGAATGCCAAGGATTTGCTCTGCAATAATAAAGGCTCATGGTGGTTTCTTTGATAAAAAGAAAATATGAATTAACTTTAATTTAATTTGAAATTAATCTATGTTAATTTTGGTATTAATTATTGTACAATTGTGAGCAACAATGAAATGTATCTATATTTATTCTTTTAAGACATAAAATTTGTTATTTCTTTCTTTTAGAGAATAAATCTAAGTGTTCCCAAACTTATGGTCGGTAGTATATATATATATATATAAATATATATATATATTATAATCGTGTCGCCACAAGCAAGGCATTTTACTACAACTGTTGTGCAGGGGGTTACATAGGAGGAATGTTAAGGAGTGAGAGACTGCAAGAGGTGCCAGTAAGAGAGTAGGAGAGGGAAGTGTGTACTGATGAGAGTGGGGTGGATGTAGAAAAGCATGAGAAAGATTATGTAAGTTAGTGAGACAGGAGATGACTATTGACTTTACATTTAAATTCTTGGGGATTGTAACTGTCAGGAAAACAAGTATGCGGAAGAGAATATATATATATATATATATATATATATATATATATATATATATATATATATATTCTTCATTTGTAAACAAGTTATTACGCGAGCAAAGGTTTCTACCATGTGGTGTCTTCAGGCAATTTGCACTGACTGATGTTAACTTTTTTTACCATTTTTTAAGAACTCTCACGAAACGGGGATTTTTTTTTTTTGAATCCTCACGTGACGGGGTATTTTGGAAAATGAATTTTTGCACAAAAGAACAGATATTATGCCTAAGCGTAACCATACCATAAAATAACTATTAGGTTCATACAACCATGGGTGAAAACGTTATAATTTCTTGTAATTTTACAAATCGCGCGTTCAAAAATTCCCCGTTACGTGAGCGTTCAAAAAACAACGACAAAAAAAAAAAAACACGTTAAAAACCGGTAAAATTAGTTATTGCAAATCGCCTGAAGACACCACATGGTAGAAACCTAGGCCGTGTAATAACTTGTTTAAAATGAAGAATATCTAAAGTTCTACAATACAATATAATTGCATTGAACAATTTTTAATACAACTGTGTACTAGTATAATTTTATTATAATCAAAAACTATACTAAGTAAATAAACAATATATATATATATATATATATATATATATATATATATATAGAACGAATCTTTTTGTCTATGAGTGTATCAAATTTGATTAAACTCGGACCACTCCTTCTATAACCCGATTTTTTTTATTATCGATTTTCGATATTTATCGGGAGTACCTCGACTCATAACTTAGCTAAGAACACTCGCAGATGCTTATTGTACAACTCTGTAAATTTTCAAGAAAATCGGTTCTGCTGTTTTGGAGTCTATAGGTAGCGGACATACACACAGAGACACACACACACACAGAAAGTTTCATTTATAAATATGTTTATTTATATATATATATATATATATTGCTGATAACCCATGACGAGTGATTCTTGGTTAAAGTCGGGATACTGAATATCACTTAAACCAGGTAAGTGGCAAACATTTTATTTGTGTGAATTATATATATATATATATATATATGGCTTATATATTATTTATTTGTGGCTAAAATCCCTATATTTTTGTCTTATTATTTAACTCCGATAAAATATTTGTTTCAAATTTGAACTTGGTAATGTGATTTAAACATATATACCTACTTATTTCTTTTTTGCTTTTGTATTTTTCACTAGGTTTCTAAACAATTTTCCCTGACGACCTGTTAAGCGATACCGTGGTAGGTTGTTGAATCACCCTTAGATTTTCGTTCTTGTTTGCTCTACTTTCGTGTTGGGTACTTCTTGTACTCTGCTTTCGTATTGAGCTCTTTATTGTTACGGTTTTCGTATTGTTTATTTTTTCTTTCCACAAATATTTGACTTTTTGTTCAAGTTATTAGTTTTTTTTTCTTCCCCTTCTTTTCTCTCTCGGTTAGTTCCCAATGGGTTTCAAGACATTCTTTGTTGTAGTTTAATTATTGATAATCTTGACAGAATTAGTTTTGTCGATATTGGTATCATAACTATAATTAATATTAATATATATATATATAGATAGATAGATAGATAGATAGATAGATAGATAGATAGATAGATAGATAGATAGATAGATCGATCATGAAAAGACTGAGATAGATAGATAGATAGATAGATAGATAGATAGATAGATAGATAGATAGATAGATAATAACAGACTGATAGTTAGATAGATAGATAGATAGATAGATAGATAGATAGATAGATAGATAGATCATGAACAGACTGAGATAGATAGATAGATAGATAGATAGATAGATAGATAGATCATGAACAGACTGAGATAGATAGATAGATAGATAGATAGATATATAGATAGATAGATAGATAGATAGATAGATAGATAGATAGAACAGACTGAGATAGATAGATAGATAGATAGATAGATAGATAGATAGATCATGAACAGACTGAGTTAGATAGATAGATAGATAGATAGATAGATAGATAGATCATGAACAGACAGACAGACAGATAAATAGATAGATAGATAGATAGATAGATAGATCATGAACAGACAGACAGACAGATAGATAGATAGATAGATAGATAGATAGATCATGAACAGACTGAGATAGATAGATAGATAGATAGATAGATAGATAGATAGATAGATAGATCATGAACAGACTGAGTTAGATAGATAGATAGATAGATAGATAGATAGATAGATAGATCATGAACAGACAGATAGATAGATAGATAGATAGATAGATAGATAGATAGATAGATAGATCAGAACAGACAGACAGACAGATAGATAGATAGATAGATAGATAGATAGATAGATAGATAGATAGATCATGAACAGACTGAGATAGATAGATAGATAGATAGATAGATAGATAGATAGATAGATAGATAGATAGATAGATAGATAGATAGATATTCTTTCTTCTGATGATCAATGCTTAGGATCATTATTTTTTTTCTCGTGTCTTAATGTAAGATACTCAATAGTAAATACATCAATACATCATTTTACATCACGTATCCATATAAGCAATCTGCTGTTATTTGCGACGGCGAGGATGCATGGGGATAAGAATAATCCAGAATTTATTGTTAGCAAAATAAATAGCTCAATAGCCAACTACGAACTGGAGAAAACAAATTCAAGCAAATATTTAAATATCTGGGAAATGTTTTAAAAAATAGCCGGAACTGCGACACTAAAATCTGAAGGCGCATTGGGCGAGCGAATGATGTCTTCCAAACGCTAAGTAAAGTAGTAAGCAACAGAAATTCTTGTCCGAAACGAAGACTGTTGTTTTGGATTGATATGTTATATCGATACTTCAATATGGAAGTGAATGCTGGATAATCTCCTCACAGATGAAGGGTAGACTTGAAGTAACAGAAATGTGGTACAACAGAAGGATGTTGAGAATACCATAGATTAACTTCATGAGTAATTATGAAGGTTTATAAAACTGGAAACAAAAAGAATACTTTTACTTATACTCAGAGAAGACAGTAGAAATTTCAGTCGCGTATGATAAAAAAAGTAGGCTCGGAGAATTTGAAACTGATAAGGAAATATTGAAGACAATCGAAAAGCAGTGAGTAACGATCTTGTCTAAATGGATGGCGGAACAGGGTCCCTAGAGGGATGGATATAAGAAAACTCACTAACAGCTACGAAAGTTATGAAGCTGTGGGGAGCCATGATCAGTCACATTATTGAAGAGACACACTAGATAGAAAACAAAGAAAATATTCATAGTTTTAGCTAATGATCAAAAACAATTTGTCGCCTCTGTATAAACTTTTTCCCGGAACTATAATTCTTTTTTGATGGCTCATAAGAAAGTAGCAATAAAAATGTTATTCCCATAACAAACTGACAACAATACAACGGAAGTCTATCAGGGGAAAACAATACGATCGGCAGACGAGTCAAAATCTTGCTTATATCCACAAGGGACTGGAATTTGTGGAGAGTCAAATCCTCTACAACCAAAAGTGACACGGAATATAAAATAAAGCAATCAGAGACGGCAAAAACTATATCCCGTACATCATATCTTTTGATAGTTACTAAAATTTTTCTGTATAACAAAGGTTTAAATGAATATTATCTTAAAAATTAGCATTCTAAAACAAAACTTTTAAATGATTTTAATCACCAATCCAAAGCATTTTGCTAAACTCACCATTAACACATCAAGGAGCCGATTTTTGACACCAAACATTCACGTCTGTGTAGGGAAGTGTCGAAAATGATTCTTTAACGACCAACTCAGAATGTCATTGGGGAACTCTAAACATGTCTGGTCAAAGGTGAAACTAGAGTCACTTTTTGACGAATAACATAACTATTATTTTGACTTTTGATTAATGTTTGTTTCGACCAGTGCGCTAAAATACTGTTATACCAAAAATTCGATTATTGCATACATAGGACGAGATAAGTACAGTAAAACATTTTTCAATTTAGCCATAATAGTTGAAAATTTATTATGTTTATAGTTACCGATTAATTAAAAGTTTTCTAAAATTTAAAAATGTAAGATGGGTAACTCTTTTGTATGACAAGTTTGCAATTATCTAAATATTTACAATATATGAACGTTTCTAAATAGATTTTATAATATAAGCTGATAGTAAAAGTACATATTTTAATGTGTATGGGTAGGGATTTTGAAGGCTATCACAATGCGTTTAATAAAATAATGGAAGGTAAGGAATGTGTTGGTAAATATTTAGATAATTGAAAACTTGTCATACAAAAGTGTTACACATCTTACATTTTTAAATTTTAGAAAATTTTTAATTAATCGGTAACTATAAATATTTATTATTTATTAATATTTCGAGATCAGAATCTCATCTTCAGAATGATAGGAGAGCTTGATTTAATAAATATCAAAAGAAATCAAGCTCTCCTATCATTCTGAAGATGAGATTCTGATATCGAAATATTAATGAATAATAAATAGGTTATATTTATTTTACTAAGCGCATTGTGATGGCCTTTAAATAACTACTCATACACCTTATATACAAAATACTTCAAGCAAATTACAAAACTCTTCTATACATATTTTAATATTTATCTGTATCAAAAATTTTTGAATATGTTAATTTCTATGCTTATTCTGAAGAAATTAAAAAAAAATTCTGTTATTTTTTTTAATGGACGATTTAATAATAATAGGCATTTGCTTATTCCGAAATTTATTATTCTCATGATAATTTTAAGAGACTAATCTTCCATGCTTGCTCAAAGAGAGCGTTCAGAAAATTTTCACACATAGGTTGACATTACAATCTGCGGTAGACTGGTTGCCAACCTAGGCTATAAAACCCACTCTGTTCTACTATTCAATCAATAGCTTTCGCAAGGATATCTGCGCGTAATTGAATATAACAAATTCAATTGGAATTCGTACACTGTTCTCCGAATTATCATTCCGAACCGATATCCATTGCACCACAAAGATTTAATTAGATACACAAATTTACATTTATTAAAAAATATCGAAACATGCATTTACATATATATTCATAAGTATACATATTATCCTACGTTATTCAATCATCAGGAGCATATTTGAAACTGACAGCTTAATAGACTTGAATCTAACACATGAATAATAATACTATACATATGTACACTCTCCTAATATTTATATTTATTAATTTACGTCAAAGAATATGCATTTACGATAGAAAGATTAAAAATATAATTTGGAAATTGGTTTGAACGACTTTTAAATTGCAAGATGTGTGTAACGTTTCTAATTTGGAAATTGGGTGTAACGCTTATAATTTGCAAGATGTCTGCAATGCTTCTAATTTGCAAAATGTCTGTAAAGCATCTAAATTACAAGATTGCTGTAACGATTCTCATTTATAAGACGAGCGTAACGAGCTTTCATAAAAATCGATATCGTGATATTTTTCCCCCTTTTTTATTTGCCAGAAAAGAATCTCTCTCGAACGCGGTAAACATTTTCCTCCTAATGGAATTGCATTGTCCTGGGGTCTTCTCTGCCAAGTCAATTTCAGTCAAGAAAATACACTTTTCTGTAACCAAAAGACATCAGAGAAATAAGATGAGGAACAGGCATCGGCATACTGTATTCCATCATCTCATACTGAATTCACAGATAGATAGATAGATAGATAGATAGATAGATAGATAGATAGATATGAACAGAATGAGATAGATAGATAGATAGATAGATAGATAGATAGATAGATAGATAGATAGATAGATAAAATTAAACAGGTTTAAATAAGATAGATAGATAGATAGATAGATAGATAGATAGATAGATAGATAGATAGATAGATAGATAAAATTAAACTGGTTTAGATAAGATAGATAGATAGATAGATAGATAGATAGATAGATAGATAGATAGATAGATAGAATTAAACAGACTTTGGACGACAGATGTATCATAAATATAGACAGTGCAGTAATAGAGAAAGAGGGATTAGAAAGACAGAAAAAGGAAATAATATACTGTTGTACATATGTATGCTTCTATACATTTAAATTTGCATATTCAAATCTCCATTTCTGTCGATAAAAGTGAAAGAAAATAAGAAACCAGAAAATATGAAACCAGGGAAAATCCGATTGAAAAGGAGCCTCGCAGCAAGAAACGGGATCCATTTACACATGTAGATTCGATAGCCTTATTGATTTGAAACTTCAAGAAAAACCTTTACACTTTCAAAAACATTAAGTCCTTTTTCTATTACATAACCATTAAAATAAACCTGGTTCGAAATTTTATGGTCAAAATAAAACACACCCGACGTTCAAAATACACCTTTAATCACATGCGCATGTCTGTTGACATCATAAACACAAATAATACTGAAGATATTCATTAAGAAATATATTATGAAATGGAAAGCAAATAATGCCAGTTTTATTAGAGAAGAAATAGATGTCGTTTATCGGAGATCAATTACTTCTTTTTATCACGTTTTTAAAATTTACGACAAATCATGGTTGATCAAAGAGAAATAATTATCTTCGCAAAAGATTTCAGAAACGTAATATTATTATTAGGAGACTGCCTTCCATTCAAATGTCAGAGAAAAAAAATGGGTCCGACAGTGCACAGCGAACAATCTGGTAATAAGCAACAGCAGGTTTCAAGAGCACTCAAAATTATTTTGGACATGGAGAAGCCCAGGAGGTAAAACGAATAACCAAACAGACTATATAACTATAGACAGGGTATTCAGGAATGCAGTTGTTCATTGTAAAACTTATCTAAGTGCCGACTGTAGAAGCGAACACCTCCCGATTATATAAGGATCAAACTTCAGAGACTGAAGAAGACTAGTTCAACACCCAGATTGCAACACAATAGACACGTGGATGACCTCAAGTGACAGGAAAAACATGGACAGTGGGAAAAATATACGAGGAGTAAACTGGAAAAGCAAACTCGAAATGGGACGCACTAAATGAAGCGTTAGTAATACCAGAAAACGAAATCATCCCAAAAGAAAATAGACGTAAAAAGAAAAATAAGTGGTTCACAGATGATATTTTTGACATGATGCAAAATAGACAGAAAACAATGAAATAAGTAGCAAATGCAGACGGGCTAAATAGGAATGGCTAAACGATAAATGTTCTGATATAGAGACTGAGCACGGCTAGTAACGAAGACATGTATAAAATAGAAAACTGATACGACGGAAGACCTGCTACTCAACAGAATGTATAAAATCCACATATCGAACACTCGTTTTAGCGATAGAGGAAATACTTCAGTGGTTGAAAGAATATATAGGATATCTCTTCAACGACAAGAGAGAGCTACCAACAATAGGCAGAGAAACGTATAGAACAAAAACAATAAAATCCGAAGAGGAAGCTGCACAGGCATAGAAACAAAGCAGCAGAAACAGGCATTGTAATCGTGTTGTAGACGCAAATTGACGGGTCCCAATTTCACAGGATACATTTTCGTCCAAAACGCCGTTTCTGCAAAAATCATCCGTACTCCCAACGTTCAGCTTTCAACAGTGCACTGAGCAAAATCACTCACATATAGCTTCTTTTCCTCTTTTATCTTTTCCAATTCACTACCCACTCTCTCGAGAAATAACAAGACTTCGATATTACCAAATAAATGAGTTCGTCGACGTGTAAGTACGCTCATTTCTTTTAGCTAGCAACCCGAACTCGTTGATAACAGAGTTTTCTCTTTTCGATATTATTACGCAGTCACTACAAATCGAGATGCTGACAGCTTTGGATGATTTCAACGCAGATAAAATCACAGAAATAATAAAGGAAATATAGAACAGCGGCAATATCTCGAAAGACCTAAGATCGGTTTTCTTAGAACTGCCTGAGAAGCCAGGTGTAAACGAATGCGAACTCCACTAAACAATCAGCTTAATGAGTTACGTTACAAAACTCTGATAAATAGAGCGCACCGCAGAAGCAAACCAGAAATAAGACAAAAACAATGCGGTTTCATCAAGGACACTGGAATAAGGGACGCGATATTTATGCTTAGACTGTTGTCAGAAAGAGCAAGACAAATGCAGACGGCTGTGTACTTGTGTTTCATAGATTACGTAAAATCCTTCGACTAAGTACCTCACAAAGACTTGATGGAGACGCTCGTCAAACTTGACATATTCGGGAAAGACATAAGTGTAATCAAGAAAATATATTGACTGAAAACTGCCTGCATACAGACAAGAAACGAGTTAAGCAGATATACAAGGATAGAAAGGGGCTTAATGATGTGTCTTCTCACCAGAACTTTTCAACGTATACAGCGAGACAGTTGTGATAGCGTTAGACGTCCTGTCAGGATTCGTCATTGGTGGCCGCAATCTGAAAAATATAAGATGCGCAGATAAGACATGATCATCATTTGCGGCCTCGGCCGAGATTCAAAATCTTGTCAGTAGCTGAATACTTGATGCTTCGCTAGAGCTACCAAGGGTGTTTTTATCGTGACACCATCACTAGATGGGTTGCCTACCACGGCTTACGAGAGGCCCATTTACCCTCACTGAGAGAAGGATATCCCGCACCAGTTTTCCTACCTAGCATTTTTTACAACAAATTAAAAGGATTACTGAATGAAGAAGAATAAGAAAAAGGCTAATATTATTATAGTGTGAACTTATGGTTACATCTAACCAGTTCAACTGTAAATAATGAGACCTTGCTGCCAATCTAGTCAGTTAGTTAAGTGTCATACGTGATACATGCTTAGGTGATCATGTCATGAAGGGATTCATCATCATCATTCTGTGGCCTAAGTCGAGATTCAAAATCTTGTCAGTAGCTGAATACTTGATGCTTCGCTAGAGCTACCAAGGGTGTTTTTATCGTGACACCATCACTAGATGGGTTGCCTACCACGGCTTACGAGAGGCCCATTTACCCTAATTGAGAGAAGGATATCCCGCGCCAGTTTCCCAACCTGGTATTTTTTACAACCTCGCTGTAAAATATGATACAGCGATGATAGCAGACACGGAAAGGAAAAAAAACAAAACCTCTTACAGAAAGTTGTCACAGAAATTGGAAAAAAAGGAATACATATAAATTACAAGGAAACTGAATACATGATAATCAGCTGAAAAGAGCAAGTTAAAAATGTCAAATCCAAGTAGAAGATGCTAAAATTAAGCAGGTACAGAAATATAAATACCTGGGACGTGTCCTAGCAATTCACGGAAACTGTGACAATGGGATCCAAAGAGGCATTGTTATGGCCAAGGATGCATTCCAGAAGCTGAATAGAGTATTAACAGACAGAAAGATTTCGATGGAAACAAAGACAAGTAACTGATGTCTGTGCTTCAAAATAGCAGAGAATGTTGGGTAATCTCATCGAAGATGAAGGAAAGAATTTAAGCAGCCGAAATAGGGTTCTATAGAAGGATGTTGAGGTTACCATGTATGGATCATGTGAGCAGCGACGAGGTTTTAGAGATGATGGACACGAAAATGAAACTGATACTTAATATTAGGAAACGACAGTTAAAGTATCTGAGACATCTAATGAGGAAGGAGGGCTTAGAGAATCAGATGCACACGGGACGGATAGACGAAAGAAGAGACAAGGGAAAGCAACGCGTGACATACTTGTTTGACTTGAGTGTATGGATGGTGGAGTGGGGTTTGGGCGGGATAACAAGAATAGGGTTAAAAGCTACAAATAATAGGGAGATGTGGAGGGCCATGAAAGCTCATGGAACACATAAGTAAAATGCCAACTAATGTAGCTGACTATGATCGTTGGATTGATTCGTTGTTTGTTATTTTTTTCTAACCTTCGCAAGTCAAACATTGATGTATTATTTAATGTCAAATGGGTGTAGAAGACTTTGTCCGTATTACATAAAATTGACTTAATACAGTAAACAGCAGTCGGGGTTGAGGTAGAGAGGAAAGACATTTAGTTATACATAAATTTCCCCGTGGGGATGATTTTATTTGGCTACATATAAAATCAAGATTAGGTTCTTTCAGCTTGGATTGAAGCGATCAACAAACATTATTCTATGGTTTCCCATCGTCAGCTTAATTTTGGGGGCCGTCTTTTTTCACATGCACGTCGCACGCAACTAGGATCGTTGATATCGTTGAACATTGACCTTTACAGTTCTCTGCTTTAACGTTTCGTTCGGATCAAAATTTTGACCGATTCATTCTTCAACTTCTAGTTAATTTTTGATTGATTCATTCTTTAACTACGTTAAACTTTTGTGTTTTTATGACTTTTTGTTCATGTTTTCCGAAAGAAAATCCCTTTCATTCTTTAAGATTTATTTACTTCGGTAAATAACCATATTTTTATTGGTTTTCGTTTCGGTCGACGTTGCTTTTGATTTGACTCACAAATTAATTTCGATAAGACTTCCTTCTAATAAACAAAGAAACCCAGTAGAAAATACAAAAGCAAAAAAGAAAGAAGTAGGTTTATGTTTAAATCACATTACCAAGTTTAAATTTGAAATAAAAATTTTATCGGCGTTAAATAAGACAACATTATAGGGATTTTAGCGACAAATAAATAATATATAAGCCATATATATATATAATTAACACAAATAAAATGTTTGCCACTTAGCTGGTTTAAGTGATATTCAGTATCCCGATTTAACCAAGAATCACTCGTCATGGGTTATCAGCAATATATATATATATATATATATATATATATATATATATGAAACTTTTTTTTGTGTGTGTGTGTGTGTGTGTCTCTGTGAGTATGTCCGTTACCTATAGACTCCAAACCAGCTGAACCGATTTTCTTGAAAATTTACAGAGTTGTACAATAAGCATCTGCGAGTGTTCTTAGCTAGGTTATGTGTTGAGGTACCCCCGATAAATATCGAAAAACGATAATCGAAAAAATCGGGTTATAGAAGGAGTGGTCTGATTTTAATCAAATTTGATACACTCATAGACAAAAGCATAAGAAATGATATTCTGAAGTTTCAAGGTTGCAGTTCTTACAATAGTGCAGAAAATCGATAATATATATATATATAAGGCAAGATGTTTGTGTCTGTGTGTGTGTCTGTTTATCTGTCTGTATGTCCATTATACAAATCCACAATTTTTATCCGATTCTCACCAAACTTCACACAAATATTTTTCGGCTGAGTCTGAGCTCCAGGACCATGGATTAGTTTTAAAGCTTTCATTCCACCCGAGCAACACCGGACTATACTGCTGGTATATAAATATATATATATATATATATTTTAATCGTATCACCCCGAGCAAGGCGGTAACGCCACTGATGTGCAGGGGGCTACGTAAGAGTGAAAAGATTGGAAAAGAGAAAGCCGGAAACCACATCCTAAACAGGGAACGAGGGATGAGCCTCTTCACCTACAAGCCTGTTTCGCTATATATATATATATATATTTGCTTGATATAAACAACACTGTATCCCACGCAGCATATTTATACATGGCGCGTGGTATAAATTGTCGTTTATATTAAGCAAAACTGAAAATAACATATTTAATTTTATAGAAATCTATTTATCAAAATTACAAAAAAATATATTAAAATACTAAAGGGCAAATGTATTCAATAAAATCTGATTAGCTTTAACCACAGCCTCCAGATTATGTTGGAATCTTCTGTAAATCTTCTTAACAGTCTTCTTGTTTAAGCTTGTGAACGTTGTCATATTCCTTGCATTCACTTCATCTTTCGTGTTACAAAGTTTTTTGTTGGTCTGTCTCTCAACTGGCCAGAAATAATGGGTGATGTGGTCGCAGTAATTGTCTGACAGCCATGAACTAGTTCTCCTGCTTGGGTGGCATGGTGCAGAATCTTGTTGCAGGACATCGTGTCTTCCGGAAGTTACACTCTTGACCCAGGACAGCATTAACTCCTCCGGGAATCTTATGTAGGCGTCTGTGTTAAGACTGAGGCTTTTAACAACAAATTCAGCTTATCAGAACAATCAGAGTGAGTTTTCCGAGCTGCTGTACCTTCGTAATCACTATTAGACTCATCCCTCCCTTTCTGAATACATTGGACTGTCATCAAATTGACACCCAAACACACTAAAATATTTGTATTAGGGCTTCTGGCGTGAGTGCCAAGCAGTATAAAATGCCGTTTCCAAATTTGTTGCGGATTGATTTGCGTCATGGTGCTTTTTTTTCTTACAGACGGTACTCAACTGACCCTACTATACAGTTCAGTCGAAAAAATAAAAAACAAACTACGTGTACATATATGTGTGTATGTGTATGTGTGTGTATGCGTGTGTGCTTGCAAGAGAGAAATAACAAATATGATTCATATGCAAATTTATATTTGTCTATCACACCATTCGGGGAACCGAGTTCGAATTCCAGTTGAATTCCTCGCATTCACTTACGCTCAAATACCCTTGTGAAAGGTATTAATTAATTCGTCTCTTCCTTCCAGTTATGGGTTAAATAACAGGACAGATTGGGTTCTATAGCCTTGGTCGGCAACCAGTCTACCGCAGAAAGCAATGGCAACCTACTGCGGGATAATGTTCTGCCCAGTCAGTCATGTCTCTTTGAAGACATGATCGCTCAAAGCGTGTATCGCGCATGGTACTTAACTGACTGACTGACACCATTATTTAAAGTTTCTATCACGCCTACAACGGAAAAAATTGCTTAAACGTAATTTCAATTTTGTTACAACTACGTATAAAACAATACGAGACTTAATTAAAAACAAAATAATAAAAAAGTTAAACCTGACTGAGGTATTTAAACTAAATCCTATGATAATCATCGTATCAATACGTTATTTATATTATTTGGACTGTTGTTTCCATCTTTATTGCTATATTAACGAAGTTTCGGCCGTTGTACACTGCATGTATCGTACAGGCCTAACTGAGAAACTGGCTTTTGTAACGTAACAAGACAAGGATAACTTATTGAATGAGAAGTCTGCGGTAATTACTGGATGCAGATAAGTAAAAATATGTGTGTCTTTGAGTGTAGGAAACCAGCTGAGATTATATGTGTCCATCCACATCACATCCGATTGCCCTCACTCTTTCTCGTCTCCCTCCCTTCGGTGAGCAGTCGAGTGTATAAAAAAAGGTTCAAAATGTGGTTTGCACCTGAAGCCTAATGAGCCCGATAGAGTTGAAACCTGGGTAGCAAGTAAGTGAATATTTCGTTGTTTAATAGATTGTTAAGCCTGCATAATCAGTTATTTTAATTGAGCATTGAACACATTTTAAAAATAAACGTCTACTGGTCTAACCACTACATCTTCCACTGTTGTTATATATATATATATATATATATATATATATATATATATATATATATAACAACATTAAAAGAGGCACTGGCTAGACTAGTAGCTTATATATAATAAACATTTACTAGTCTAGTCAGTACCTCTTTTACTGTTGCTATATATATATATATATATAACTAAGCATCGCGAGTGCGAACATCATAACGGTGTTCCCACTAAACTTCGAAGTCGACAGGAACGTGCTCAGTTAAAGTAACAGAATCGTTGTTCTTGTCAATGCTCTATCTCCACTCTAGTATGAAGCCCTTTACGATAAAAGACCTACTTGCCAAATTGAATTTTGTCAGTAAAACCTCTGGAAAAACGGCATCCTTGGCGCTAGACATTATCACAACTCAACTCTATATATATATATATATATATATATATATATATTAATCATTTCACCCCGAGCAAGGCGGAAATGGCACTGATGTGCAGGGGGCTTACATAACTGTAAAAAGATTAATTAGAAAAGAGTGAGGAGTACAAACTAGTTAGAAAGGAGCAATAGAAAGCTGAGAAAGCAGGTGCGATGACAGAAACATAGGTGGAGAGAAAGGCAAGGTTATACGGGGGTGGGGAGAGAGCTAGAGTCCAATGTTTAGTAGATGAGTATTGACTTTGCGTTTAAATTTCTGGAGGTTGTAGCCATCAGGAAAGCAAGAATACGGGAGCGAGTTTCACAGGCGGGAAGTGCGAGAGAAGAAGCTGCAGGAGTAGAATTGTCGTCTGCATTTGGCTAACCTGACTGTGAATGGGTGGGACCCAGTTGCCAGTCTGGTTGCGCGAGTAAACACCTGTTGAGGGGGCACCAGTGACTTAAGTTCGTCTGAGCAGAAGCCATGAAAGTATTTATAGAACAGACAAAGGGAGGCCACATTTCGACGGTGGGGAAGTGGCTGCATTCGAGCCGCCAGATCAGTACCTATCACATTGCAGACTCTCCTTTGGAGCCTGTCAAGAACACTAAAGAGAACGGCAGGGGCGCCTGATCATAAATGGCAGCAGTACTCCATGCACGGACGGATGGTTGACTTGTATATATGCAGGATGGATTCAGGCGGAAAAAACATCCTGGATCGACATAGTGACCCAACATTCTTAGCCGTAGATTTTGCTATGGATTCAATATAGTGACTCCATTTGAGGTCTGAGGACAGGGTAAGTCCGAGGAGGCGTAGTGTATTGCTCTAAGGGAGAATCGCTTGGCTCATGCTTATGGGAGGCAGGAGAGGTTGCCAGTAATGCTTGACAGACAACAGCTTGGTCTTAGATGAATTGAAGTTGACAAGCCACTTCTTGCCCCTGTTCACCACAGAGTGTAGCTCCCGTTCAAGGTCAGCAGCGAGATTATGTCTGTCCGCCACGAGAGGTTTCTTACTGGTGCGGGAGTTTATTGTAGTGTCATCTGCGTAGATGCCTACTTGGGACTTGATCTCATCTGGGAGGTCGTTGATGAAAATAAGGAAGAGCGTCGGGCCCAGGATAGAGCCCTGTGGGACACCAGCATTCGTGCTGTAGGATGAAGAGGCACGCCCATTCAAAACGACCTTCATTTTGCGGTTATTTAGAAAAGATTGGATTAGGTCAAGCAGGCGACCGGTAATACCGTAACCCCGTAGTTTGCATGGTAGGCCAGAGTGTCAAACCCTGTCGAAAGCCTTGGAGATGTCCAGAGCAACCGCGCGACCCTCGTCAGACTCATCAAGTGCCTGTTGCATGTATTCCGTTACGGTTGTTAGCAGGTCGGCCGTGGACCTGGCAAAGGGGAAGCCATATTGCCTGTCAGAGAAGTGTGATGATGAACTATTTCAGCATTGATTGCGGCCTCGAATACTTTCCCGAATATCGGTAGAAGAGTGATAGGGCGATAGTTGGATGGGTCCGAGGTTTCACCACAATTCTTAAATACAGTAACGACTGAAGAGAACTTCCAGCATGCAGGAAAGCAGGAAGCAGAAAGGCAGTAGTTAAATAGTTTAGAGAGGACAGGGAAAAGTTCAGGAGCACACCTCTTAAGGACTATCACCAGGATTCCATCGTCTCCACACGCTTTATGGGGGGGGTCGAGCTTTGAAATTACTCGGGATACTACTGTCGGGGTAATATATATGTCGTGCAGTTTGGCCTCAGTTCTAATAGGGAAGTCAGATGGGTGTACTCCGGACGAGTCAAATGTGGAGTTGGATGAGAAATTGCGGGCAAAGCACTCAGCTTTGTTCGCAGATGACGTGAGAACCTCAAATTCATGGATTAAAGGAGGTATTGAGGATTTCCTATTGTTGAGCACTCGTTTGCAAATCCTCCAATAGTCCTTGGAGCCGAACTTGCGCTGTCGCATTCTCTCAGCAAACAACCGTTTGGCGTCATTTAGGGTTCTCTTGCACTCATTGCGAGCAGATATCAACAGGCGCCTATTGTGATCAGTTGACTGTCTCCGGAATAGACGGAAGTAATGGTTCCTGTGGGCAATTGCGGCTGAGCAGGCCCGAGAGAACCACGGAGAGGAATGAGGTTTTAAGCAATACTTACTGGTGGGTGTGAAGGCATCAATGCGAGCTTTCACCCATGACGAGACTTCAGGTGCACAGTCATCAACTGATAGGTCGAACACTTTTCCCCAAGGGACGTCGCAGAGGAAATCGCGAAAGGCATCCCAATCAGCTTTTTGGTAGAGATAGGAGGTCCTATAGGTAGGGGGCTCTTGGGGGGAGTGAGAGTGGAAAGAAATACTGAGAGAGACTACAGCGTGGTCGGAGTTGCCGAGAGGGCAAAGCTGTGAGACTCGACAGGCGTCAGGCGCAGGGGTGAAACATATATCTAGTAGTGAATAATGACCCGAGGGAGTGCTTGGGAAGCGGGTGGGGAAGTCCACCACTTGCGTAAGGGATTGGGTAATAGCGAAGTTCATGGCGTGAATGCCCGCTAGATCAGTAACGGCCTTTTCAAGCCACTCAGAGTGATGGGCATTGAGGTCTCCAAATACAAATATGTGGCCAAATGGGAGATAGGAAATAGCCTTATCTATGTCGTCCGCAATGCTATCTAGTAGGAAGCAGTCAGGAGAGGAGGGAGAACGGTATATATATATATATATATATATATATATATATATATATATATATATATATATATATATTAAAAATGAGGGATTATATTTTAATGACCAAATGGGATACAAACCGATCGACCTTTCTTCACAACAAAAACGTTGGTAATTTAAGAGTGAGTCAGTTAAGTGCCATACGTGATACACAATTTGGGAGAGATGCCTCGAAAGAAACATGTCTGACTGGGCAGAAATGTATCCTACAGTAGGTTGCCAATGCTTTCTACTCTAGACTGGTTGCCAGCCAAGGCTATAGAACCAAATCTGTCCTACTATTTAATCCATAATAGGAGGGAACTGACGGATTAATATCTTTCCCAAGGGTATTTTTCTCATTTGTTGAAGCAGTATGAGAAGTAAATGTCGACTCAAAAGTCCGAAATGTCTCTTCCACTGGATAAGCAGGGAGTGCCTCTCTCAAGAGAGAACCTACATGACGTCGAAAAATCTGCCAGAGGAACAAATTCCTACACAAATAATGTATCTTTATGCCCTCACAAGTGAGATAACCCAGATGATGGCCTTACGAATTCTCAAGCTATATCCGCAAGCATTCATTTAAAGAAAGAAAAAGTAAAATGGTCTCGTGAAGAGTACAAACTCTTTATGACTGCATTATGTAAAACGTTGCACAAACCTCAGAAAAGCTTCACTCGCCAAATATATGACATTTAGTGAGAGAAATTTGTTCAAGCAATTAGAAAAATAACTGAAGAAAATAAACTAGCCAATGAAAGAAAAATAGAAAAAGTAATTGAACAACCTAGAAATGAATTGTCAGTACTCGATGAAAAAGCAACGAGGGAAAATATAAGATCTAGAAAAGGCAGAAGAGTAGAGTGAAAATACAATATTAAGAATGAAAATGAAGTCCTATCAGCTAAAGTTAAAACAAAGCAAACACGAAAACTGAAGGCTCAAAGAATCAGAGCCTCTTAAAATATCAATATTCTAAAAACAGAAGAATATCTTTCAAACCATATGCGAAGAATTTTAACACAGAAATAGTCAAACAAAAAGTTGAAGTGAAGAGGTTATACAGTTATCGGAAAATTATGGGCTTGCCCTAAAGAACTATAAAAAAGTAGACTGGTTTGTACAAGAAGTAGAACGGATGAAAAATAAACAGAACAAACATGGGCTGGAATCAGAGAAGAGGATACTGAATACGCACTGAATAAAATTACACGTGGAAATCTCCAGGAATAGATCAAATTCCTAACTTTTGGCTCTAATAGACAGCACACAAAAACTAACCAAAGTATTTCAAGAAATGGTCAATGCTTCTACTACCATTCTGACATAAGTCAGTCAGTCAGTCAGTTAAGTGCCATACGGGATACACGGTTGGGCCTGCATGTCTCGAAAGAGACATGACTGACTGGGAAGAAGATTATCCTGCAGTAAGTTGTCATTAATCTATGCATTAGACTGGTTGCCAGCTAAGGCTATAGATTTCAATCTGTCCTGTTATTTAACCCATAGCTGGAGGGAAGAGTTGGATTAATATTTTTCCCAAGTGAATGCAAGGAATTCTACTGGAATTCGAACTCGGTTCCTTGATTTCTTGTTCCACACTGATATCCACGTCACCACAACGCACATACGGAATTGCCTTCATTCTAGCCAGGAATAGGTTCACAAATGTCTCAAAATATTCAGACTAATTATGTCTTCCCTCTACTTACAAACTGTTGACATCTATTTTGACAAAACACATATGTTACTTCTGCGAAAATATAACATATTACCTCTTGAACAAAAAGGGTGCAAACCTGGTGCTCATAGATGTAAAGACAAATTACTTATTAATATGATGATCGTATTGATAATGTACGCCATTTCTGGATCTTAAAATCTTTCAAAATATACAAGGTATCACTCATCATCATCAATCTCATCAAAGAAAATGAAAAATCCAAGTCTGATGAAATAATAATCAACAAAGTATTATTTGAAAGTGATTCTTCCTTTCCCTTAATATTTTGTATATCCCTAACAACAGTAACCAACGATGAAGTTAACAGGACAGAATAAGGGTATAAGTTCTCTCAAGAGAAAATAAGCTACCATTTTTACATCTCTGTTGCCATATTCATGACATTTTGACCGTTGTATGCTCCGGCCTTTTCATGAGGTTAACAGTCCAAAAGACACCAACAGGTTAAATAGATACAATACTTCATCTCAGAAACATTCGTATTTTTTTACAAAACATTTATTATTATTCTTAATCTACTTCTTGTATGTGCCCTATCCTTTCAGGGCGTAGGCGATCATGGTTCTCCTCGTCTCCCTATCCCTGGTAGCTCTTAATGCGTTTTCTCCTGTTACTCCACGCATCCTCCTTTCCGTCATCCACCTGATCAGGCCTTTCAAATATGTTATCCGCTGATTTCCTCTGTCTCTTTTTCCTTCTATCTAGCCTATCAGTATCAGGTTCTCCAAGCCATCCTTCCTCATTGCATGTCTCAGGAACTTCAGTTGTTTTTTTCCTGATGCTCACTATTAGTTTTCTTTTCAATGCCATTCTTTCCAAAACCTCATCATTGCTCACAAGTCTGGTCCATGATATCCGCAGTATCCTTCTGTAAAACCACATTTCCGCTGCTTCAAGTTTTACCTCGTCTTCGATGATATTGTCCAACGTTCACTGCCGTATTGAAGAACTGACATCACATAGCAATCTAGCACTCTCTTCTTTTTTTCTAGTAAAAATTTCCTGTGTCGTAGTATTTACTCAGCTTCTGAAAAGCGTCCTTCGCTATGCCAATTCGCATTCAGATGTCTATATCTCACATTCCATCTCCTGTTAGAATACTTCCTAGGTATTTAAATCTACAGATCTTCTAAAATCTATCCCCAGTTTTCTTTCTTGTTTTTATTCTTTCTTTCTCTCTTTCCCCCTTTTTTTGCTTACTTCTTTCTCTCCTTTTTAGTAATTCCTTTTTTTTTTTATTTTGACGTTGCAAATATCTTCCGTACTTTCTTCCGTTCAATTTTTTCTAAATTCTCGCCTTCTCTTCAAATTATTCTTTCTTCTGCTTTTCCTTGCTTCTTTATTCATTAATTTACTTTTTTTCTAACTCGCTTCGATTACTGATCAGATTTGACTTTCATATTTTCTTACTTTCATTTTTAATTTCTTAATTCTTTCTTTCTTTTTCTTTCTTTCTTCCATTCTTTTTTTCTTCTTTTGCATTACATTTATTCTTTTTTATTAATGCAATAAATTGTAAGACAAATTCTACTCCAGCAGCTTCTTTTCTCGAACTTCCCACATGTGGAATTCTTTTCCGAATACTTGATTTCCTGACAGTTACAATCTCCAAGAATTTAAATGTAGTCAATAGTCATCTCCAGTCTTACTAACTTACATCTCTCTCTTTTCTACATCCACCCGACTTTCATCAGTACTCTCTTCCCTCTCCTTCTCTCTTCCTGATATCCCCTGCAACCTCTCACTCCTCATAACATTCCTCTTTGTCCACCCCACTCTCATCAGTACTCTCTACCCTCTCCTACTCTCTTCCTGACATCCTCTGCAACCTCTCACTCCTCATAACATTCCTCCTCGTCCACCCCACTCTCACCAGTACTCTCTTCCCTCTCCTACTCTCTTCCTGACATCCTCTGCAACCTCTCACTCCTCATAACATTCCTCCTCATCCACCCCACTCTCATCAGGACTCTCTTCCCTCTCCTACTCTCTTCCTGACATCCTCTGCAACCTCTCACTCCTCATAACATTCCTCCTCGTCCACCCGACTTTGATCAGGACCCTCTTCCCTCTCCTACTCTCTTCCTGACATCCTCTGCAACCTCTCACTCCTCATAACATTCCTCCTCGTCCACCCGACTTTCATCAGGACTCTCTTCCCTCTCCTACTCTCTTCCTGACATCCTCTGCAACCTCTCACTCCTCATAACATTCCTCCTCGTCCACCCGACTTTGATCAGGACTCTCTTCCCTCTCCTACTCTCTTCCTGACATCCTCTGCAACCTCTCACTCCTCATAACATTCCTCCTCGTCCACCCGACTTTGATCAGGACCCTCTTCCCTCTCCTACTCTCTTCCTGACATCCTCTGCAACCTCTCACTCCTCATAACATTCCACCTCGTCCACCCAACTCTCATCAGTACTCTTTTCCCTCTTCTACTCTCTTCCTGACATACTCTGCAACCTCTCACTCCTCATAACATTACTCCTCGTCCACCCCACTCTCATCAGTACTCTCTTCCCTCTCCTACTCTCTTCCTGACATTCCCTGCAACCTCTCACTCCTCATAACATTCCTCCTCGTCTACCCCACTCTCATCAGTACACTCTTCCCTCTCCTACTATCTTCCTGACACCTCCTGCAACCTCTCACTCATAACATTCCTCCTCTTCCACCCCACTCTCATCAGTACTCTCTTCCCTCTCCTATTCTCTTCCTGACACCCCTGCAACCCCTCACTCTTCATAAGTTTCCTCCTATGTAACCCCCTGCCTTGCCTGGGGTGACACGATTAAAAATATCATATTTTCTTTTTTTATAATTTGTTTCTTCTATCTTTCTGTTTTCTTATCATTTATTTTATCATTCTTCTTATTTTCTATCATTTATTTTCTTCTCTTAATTCATTTTTATTCCTTTAATATTTTCTTCATTCCATGTTTGAATTCCCGTATTCTTTTTCTTTCTTTCTTTTTTTCTTTATTTTTTTAACTCTTTTACTTCCTCTTTGTTATTTTCAACTCACTTATTCATTCATCTTCATTTATTTTTCATTATTTTCTTTCTCAAGATCATATTTTAATTACTTTATTTTCTTTCTTTTTTTCGTTTTCCTTCCTTGCTTGTTTTCTGCTTTTATTTCTTTCTTTCTTGCTTTATTTCTTTTTCTAGTTTTTCTTTCTTTCTCTCTTTCTTTCTTCAGTCTTTTACTTTCTTGTTATTTCCAATTCTCTCATTCTTTCTTCTTTTTCTTTGTTTTCAATATTTTTTCTTATGATCGCTTTATAATTACTAAATGTTTTTTCATTCTTTCTTTCTTTTTTCTTGCTTTCTTTTTTCTTTCTTTCTTTCCTTCATTCTTTTTCTTCCTTTATTTGCTCTGTCTTTTTCGTTTTCTTTTTTCTTTCTTTTTTCTATTTTTCTTTCTTTCTTTCCTTCTTTCCTTCTTTCTTTATGTTTCTTTTTTCTTTCTTTCTTTCTTTTATCATTTAACCCCTTCTTTCTGTATTAAATCCTTTAATTCCTTCATTTTTAATTCATTCATTTTTCTTTATTTTTTCCTTATTCAATTAATTTATTGATATTTCTTTTTTAAATTATTCCTTCTTTCTTACGTTTTCTTTTTTTCTTTTTTGTTTAAATTGGTGTATACTACTTTCTTTATTTTTTCCTTTCTGTCTTTCATCTTTTCTTTCCTTCTTTTGTCGGGGTTTTAATTCCTTTAAATCGACGTTGCCTTTTTATGCGCTCGAAGGGAAATAGACTTGTAGGGAATAAAAATAATTTCATTAGGTTTATTTGTTATATTTCTCATGTATATATTTTTCCTTCTTTCCTTCCTGCAATAAACCTTGTACTTTAGAATATTTCCTAAGTACATATCGATCGCTGTGTGCCGGACACTAAGAAATAAAAATATCATCACAGGACATTAACACATTTTTATTGGTAAATCTTTTCCATGTTCTGTTTTTCCTGTGCTCTGTCCCAATTAATAACTTTAAGAACCTTCTTTCAGCAGGATTTCTGACTTTTCCAATTTTCAAAATGGAATTAACGCGCATAAAACTCAGATATTCTTGCTCCAAGGTCAACAATCGTGTTTTATATTCTTATAGAAGGCGCCATTTTAAGGGAAAAAATTTTGGAAATAAATAAATAAAGTTTTGAAATTATTTCGTACAGGCTATCCAAGTTACACACACAGCAGCGGACAAATTAATGACGTGAATTTTCAATCATTGATAATTCGATATTTTCATTTATTTTTTTAGTCGAATGTATAGATAGATAGATAGATAGATAGATAGATAGATAGATAGATAAACTAATCGAAATTTTAACAGGCCGAGATAGATAGATAGATAGATAGATAGATAGATAGATAGATAGATAGATAGATAGATAGATAAACTGATCGGAATTTTAACAGGCCGAGATATGATAGATTTTAGATAGATAGATAGATAGATAGATAGATAGATAGATAGATAGATAGATAGATAGATAGATAGCCCGGGGTTTACAGTGCTTATATTGAAATCATAAATTCAAGCGCTTATTCATAAAGCTCCAATATGAGGTTGCCGTGGCGCGTAAGTTAAAAAATTCGAAGTATGCATTGTTTTTTATAGTATTTGTAAAACGGAATCCATGCTTGGTCAGTTTTGCCAATAAACGGGAATTAAAAGAATGGAAGCAGGCGTTACGAGAGCTTGTAATGTGAGGGGCTGACGTCGTGACGCGAAAAAAGTCAATGCATTGTCTCTGAAACATCGGAGGGGTTGGCACCTTATAAAAAACGTGAAATTGTTATGGCATATGATTAGGTAGGAGTTATAAAAAAGGCCCGATTTTTATTGGAATACAACTAAGCAAACATAAAACGATCGCAAAAACCAATATTTTTCATTAATTTTTGGCGCACCCTGTGTGTCAACTGAAATTCTTGTTCGTATATCAAGGCAACAGACCTTGATCTATCAGGGATTAGATTTTAGGTGAGTTTTAGTGAAGCGTCCTGGAGAAATGCATAAAAGTGCGCAAAAGACCACCCGAAATTATGTTTGTCGTTGATTTTGTTCATTGATTGAAAAATATTTTGTGTTACCCAATTTTGATTGAATTCGCATAAGGCGTCTCGGAGGAGTAGAGTTCGTAAAATCTAAGCGTTTCGGTGATTTTTACGTACCTTGTAAATCTATTTAATAAAATGCGTGCAGCTTTATATGATGTTCGACAAGTGACCACCTTTTGGTTGACATCAGATCAAGTGTTACGGAGGAGTAGGGTTTGTTAAAAGAGAGAGAGACACACACACACACATACACAAAGAGACATATCCATTTTTAGATAGATAGATAGATAGATAGATAGATAGATAGATAGATAACTTACTTTTTCATTTTTTTATCATTTTCAACTCTTTATTAGTAATACAACTTACTAATATCTTATTTAGTTATTAGTAAGTTTTTCATTTTTTTATCATTTTCAACTCTTTATTAGTAATACAACTTACTAATATCTTATTTAGTTATTAGTAAGTTTTTCATTTTTTTATCATTTTCAACTCTTTATTAGTAATACAACTTACTAATATCTTATTTAGTTATTAGTAAGTTTTTCATTTTTTTATCATTTTCAACTCTTTATTAGTAATACAACTTACTAATATCTTATTTAGTTATTAGTAAGTTTTTCATTTTTTTATCATTTTCAACTCTTTATTAGTAATACAACTTACTAATATCTTATTTAGTTATTAGTAAGTTTTTCATTTTTTTATCATTTTCAACTCTTTATTAGTAATACAACTTACTAATATCTTATTTAGTTATTAGTAAGTTTTTCATTTTTTTATCATTTTCAACTCTTTATTAGTAATACAACTTACTAATATCTTATTTAGTTATTAGTAAGTTTTATTACTAATAAAGAGTTGAAAATTATTTTAAAAAATGACTTTAAAATTGATGCTCTGAATTAGGGCAAAAAGCAAACCTGTTAAAAATATTTGGTGGGGTCATGAAATAAACTTAAACTGACAGACACAGAAATAGATATTAAAAGATTTAATGTGTTTTGTAATCCTAAAGTGGCAGCGCACAATCTGGAATTATTCGGGCACGGAATGTCGGTCGCTGTAATCGCTCTCTGTGTCGCTCTGTGGTGTTCTTTTCTTGCAATGGGGAATGTTTCAAGACATGGTTCTTTAAAATTTGCAGAGGATTTGTTGACGATCTTTTATCCATTGTTCACTATTTTCAAGATGTTTTCTGGCTCACTGTGTTTAATCTTATGCCAATTAATGTCTGATTTGACATCAATGTACTGTTTTTTCTTCTGTTATTTCTTATTTTTAAATGTGTGCATTTCGGTGGATAAACTTTAAAACACTGATATTGCACTAGATATTAAAATTGAAGTTTTACACGATAAATAATATAACAACATATTTTTTAAATTTTAGCGCTGTTTGAAGGAAAAAAGTTGAAATATAAAGTTTAAGTCCAGAATTAGCGTGCAGGAATTTCTTTCCGCTGATCAGTGAAAGCCTTATGATATTTATAATTTAGTTAAATTTACAAACTGAACATGGACAAGACAAAATTCACACTCACACTATTATTAAACCATTGTGATATCTAATAAGACCTTAATGTACTTCAAATGTAAAATATGCTGAACAAATTAGCTACAATTTAATGCAGTAGTTTTAGTGAGATTTTCAATAAGCAATGCAAATTTACAATATTTTGATTATAATGTGTGTGCAATTGTATTATGGTGATATATGTTACTTTTATTAACTATGATCTAACAAGTCTTATTCATAAACTAAAATTATTTGCAATGATTAATATATTTTTACACAAACTTATCGAATACAAAAAGAAATTGCATATTTTGCTTGTGATTCGTAACAAGAATTCTGGTTTAAATAGAACTTCCATTTAATTGTATATAATACAATAGATATCAACTTTATTTAGATTTATTAATGAAAATACAAAATTCTTAAGTCGGTTTCTAAGCAAAAACCTACGTATATTTCGGTTTCTAAGCAAAAACCTACGTATATTTCAATATATTTTTCAGACAATTTTAAAACTAAATGCTCAAAAAATTGTAAAAGTTTTAATTCTAATTTTTCGTATCAGTAATTATCACATTAAACCCGGATGTGACACTAAGTGCAATGTTGATTTTCCAAAAGAAGTGAAAAATAATCCTACCAGACTGTGCATATGCATAATCCTCTTAAAATAAAAACTCAAAATCTAAAATAAACTGAAGGTTAAATGGCAAATTCAACAGTGCCTATGTATAATATAATAATATTATCAATTCAGTAATAGCTGAGAGTTATATGTTACAGCCACCAGGTTATATATATATATATATATATATATATATATATATATGTGTATATATATGTATATATATATATATATATATATATATATATATATATGTATGTATATATATTATAAAAAGTTTAAAACAATTGACCTCATAGTTTATAATAACCCAACAAGCACTAAATTAAATTCTTTACAAAAAACCAATGTAGTGTACCAATTTACATGCCCATTCAGAGATTGCATCTCTGATACTACTCAAAAACCTAGTACATATATTGGTTTTACCACAACCACGCTCTCCCGTAGACTTACATGTCATCTTTCTGATCAGAGTACTATTAAACAACATTTCTCTGAAAAACATAAACATGTAGGTAATATCAGACAGATTTTGGTCAACAATACGGTGATCCTTACTCATACACATAGTAAGAGGAACCTGCAGATATTGGAGGCCATGTACATCAAATCAAAACAACCAACACTCAATAAAATCAACTTTAAAACAGGAAATAACATATTACATTGCATTTGACTAGATGGTTTTGTTGTCATTTCGCGCGGTGTGACGTCATAAAACCGCATCGCAAACTTAAGAACTGCGTTTATTATTTTTGGTAACTATTGCCGTTGCCAAGCGGAGTTTTATGTCAACACAAAATAAAATCGTCGGTGATGGTGGATTTTATAATATTTCAGTTTAAACTACCTCTCTGAAGATGGCTCATGTGAGCCGAAAGCTTAGAAGAAAACCAATAAATAATTATCCAAATGTTGGAGAATTTTTGTCTTTATTTTCAACTGAAATTAAAGCAAAAATACGACGTTTAGAACGGCTCATGATTAAACATAATAGACATTCATTGTCTCTTATATTTAATAGAATATGTCTAGAAAATTACTTGCTGCCTCGATATACTAAATATATATATATATATATATATATATATAACGTAGTACACTTGGTATATAATCCAGGTAAATTTAAATAGAGACGAACTGAAAAGAACTCAATGTTAAATTAATTTATTTAACAGAGTAATATAATTTATAAAAGATTTTTGATTATTACAATAGGTAAAACATATTTCACCGCGTTTTGATGCTATTATCGCGGCTCGTCAGACTCAAATGGTACAAAACCAACTCTTATATATATATATATATATATATATATATATAGGATGTCCATAAATATTGTCAATTCAGTAATAGCTGGGAGTACTAAGTAGCAGCCACCAGGTTATATATATATATATATATATATATATATATATATATATAAGGTGACCATAAAGTTCCTGTGCACTTTAAAGACTTTATAACTTTATTTGAATTTGCGATAGAAATAAATTGCCAAATGGATTAGAAAGAAGTAAATCTATATTTTTTAAGGTTCTATTGAAATTTTATTTCAGTTTCTACATGTCTTCCATCATTAGCAATACAAAGGGCAATACGATGTTGCAGTCCACGGAAAACATTTGCCAACTCATTTACAGCAACGGCACACAGACACACACACACACACACACACATATATATATATATATATATATATATATATATATACTAGCAGTATAACCCGGCGTTGCTCGGGTGTAATGAAAGCTTTAAAACTAATTCATGGTCCTGGAGTTTAGACTCAGCGTAAACAATATTTTTGTGAAGTTTGGTGAGAATCGGATAAAAATTGTGGATTTGTATAAAGGACATACCGACAGATAAATTGACACATACACAAGCATCTTGCCTTTTATATATATATATATATATATATATATATATATATATATATATATATATATTATCGATTTTCTGCACTATTATAAGAACTGCAACTTTGGAACTTCTGAATATCGTTTCTTATGTCTTTGTCTATGAGTGTATCAAATTTGATTAAAATCGGACCACACCTTCTGTAACCCGATTTTTTCAATTATCGATTTCCGATATTTATTGCGACATGAAAACCTAGCTGAGTACACTCGCAGACGCTTATAGTACAACTGTGTAAATTTTTAACAAAATCGGTTCAGCCGTTTCGGAGTCTATAGGTATCGGATACACACACACAGACACACACACACACACACAGACAAAGTTCCATTTATAAATAAGTTCATATATATATATATATATATATATATATATATATATATATATATATATATATAGCAGAGATTTGCAGACCCCTAATTCAAAAGATTTTATCCAATTAATATAAAATAATAATTAGAAAAAAATAGAGAGCTCGATGGATATAATTCAGAGCATTATAAAATATTGAGAAGAAGACTCAGCACATGATTAGACCGCTATAAATTGAGATTTATTTCGACGATTTAAATTCACATCTTTTTTTCAGACGGTTGGAAAATAAATAGAGTTACTCAGAATATAAAGAAACGTTTTAACAGAGGAAGTGAAGCTTATATTTTATTGTTTAAGTAATATAAGCACACTTCCTGTGATATGTGTTTAGTCGGGCATATAACTTTAAATACGTATGTATCTGCGCGGGCGTTTTAGTTATAAAGTTATTTTCATTCTGTTTTATTTCGTTCTTTAAAAAGGCAAAAAGAAAGAAATTAAAATTAACGGGAGAAAACCGTTCGTGCTTGAACAGGTTTCCACGTGGAAGGAGATATACACCTTGAAAATCAGCAATCAAGAATTTATACTGTATTAGAACACCGAACTAAGTTGAATGTATGCATTTAATAGCCAACACAGTTGTTGTAGGAATCTTTAGGCAAAAAATTTATGAATATATATGTGGATACGTACACAAAAAAGAAACATAACGTGTGTGTGTGTGTGTGTGTGTGTGTGTGTGTGTGTGTGTGTGTGTGTGTGTGTTTTCTGGATATAGATGCGAAAACGGACGCTGGTTTGCCGCATCTTTTCTTCTAGTGCGTCGAACTCGTAACATGTTTTCGCAATGTCGATTTCTTCCTTTGATTTTATCCAATAAAATCTAATCAACCTCTTTTCTTCTTGGGCTTTTCTTCTCTTACCATTTATCCTTCTGTCAAATACACTAAAAAGGAATGATATATTTATTTACTTTTTATTGAATTAATTATTCGCCGATCCATGAAACAAGTGCGAACGGAAAGCAAAATGGGAAAAAATCATTTTTATTTTATTTTTATTTATCTATTCGATTTTATTTTGTTTATTTATTTGAAAACTTAGCACAAAAACATTACATGAGAAAATAAAGTCTTTGAGAGTTAAAAGAAGATTTATATTGAAGCTACAGGGAGATGGTTAGGGTTATTTTTTAATCTGCATTGTGTCAAACATATCCGAACTCTCTACAACTTACAGATTTTTTCGTAATCATCAGAAGGTTGAATATTGGCATGTGTGGATTTGCGGAAGAATAAAATATAACCTTTGCATGTTTAAAGAGAAATTTATTCATGGAAAAGAATAACATGAATTAGTAGAATCCAAACGTTCCAAGAGAAATAGTATTAAGTGAATAAGGACATCAAGAGAGTTCGTAGTAGTCCTTGCACGAGTGAATTTATGTGTACGTAGGCAGGAATGTATGTGTGTAAGTATGTGTAAGCGTTATCTTTGAGTAGGAATGTCTTTGAAGTTATCGCTCTCGGTGAATAGTGAAAAGGCAGGCGGTGAGTGGTGAACAATGAAGAAGAAGAGGTGAGAGGTGAGACAAAAAGAGACGATCGCTTGATGTTTGTCAAGAGTAAGTGTTAATTAATCGTCATTTTAACTATCTGACAACGGTCGAGCTTGCTCGTCTTTTATTTCGTTTGGGAATTGGATGACAAACATTTTGCATCGAGGTGTGAAATTTCGCGAGTTTTGTGTGTGTTAAGCAAAGCAACTTTGAGAAAAGTCGTTTATTTCTGACAAGTCAGATTTGAAATTTTAAATCTAAAATTTGTTTTGTTCACTGCAATATAATTTCCCTTAGGCATATTTTTATATCATGTTTGGGAGCGAAATACTGAATCATTTTTTTTTTAAAGTCGCATGAAAGTGATATAAGTGGTATAATCATGGCTAAAGCTCTTTTGTTTAGCTTAAATTTTTGCTTGGGTTTCTTCGCTTTAGTTTTTGTAATAATCTTCTTAGGATTTTAAATATCTTGGACGCAGTTGAAGATAATTAATTACACTAAATTACGAAGAAGCAATAGGATAGCAAATGACGTTTTCTAAAACCTAAACAAAGTATAAAGACGTCAGAAAATTCCTTTGGAAACAAATAAAAAATAGCAGTGAATGTTCGACAATCTTCTCACAAATCTAGAAGAGACTTAAAGCAAGTGAAATCTGTTTGTATAGAAGACTGCTGCGAATAACATGAACCGAACATATGAGCAACTAGGAAGTTTTAATAAAAATAGAAACAAAGACTATATACTTTAAAAGAGTTGAAGTTTTCGGGACAATTAATGAGTAAGGTGGACTAGAAGAAGTTAACACTTACAGAAGATATTCAAAATGATGGGAGCAGATAAAAACAACGAGTAACTTGCCTAACTAGCGTTTCAGGGTTCCACACAAACTTTACCTTGGTTTCGGGAGAAGAGGAACACGGACGAGAATAAACCGAAGAGCAAGGTCTCGTCTGGCGTATATAGACGAGAACCCGATCCTGCATATACGGGGTCTACAGAGAAATTTGCCCAAGAGTACGCGCTTAGAATACCCTACAATGTTTGCCTCGTGCCCCACCTGCTTTTGTAGGGAGTCTCGGTTAAATACCGAGCAACTTACATAACAATCTTGTGCAAATGGATGTTTAATAATGTAAGTTAGATAGTTGATAGAGGATCAAATATTGCAACCTATGATCCGAGGGAGCACAGAAAGTAATATGAGAATATTTTTTTTCTAGGCTTAGAATCGTAGATTCTTCAAATGAAGAAGCTACTTTTCTTTGAAAAAATTCATCTAATTGTGATATCACTAGGTGCAAAAACCCACCACTTCTGTAATAATTTGTAATGGGACCGATCCGTTAAAAAGCATGGAATGGAAAGAAGTTCTGTTCGGCAGGCTTCTTCGTGGTACAGACGCGTGAGAAAATGGTTCCACTCCCACTGCAATAGTAAAAATCTTCCTGTCATGAGTCAACCGTTATCTATCTTACAAACGTCCATTCTAACACTTCCTTTTACGTTCTTAAAAACAATTTCAGATACTCTCTACATTCAATGGCTCACTGGCTTGAATGGAATAAACAATAGCGAGAATGAAAGTATTTCAATTCAAATGAATCATTCAAATGAATCAGTTTTATTCCAACGCCTAGAATGAAAGACAATTTTAAGTTTGAATATGTTGTACAAATGCCACTCTGGTAGATAGATATGAACAGACTGTGATAGATATCTTTTTCTGTGTGCTGATTTGGGGTTGACTTTTTAAAATAATTTCACCCCAAGCAAGGCGGTACCGCCACTGATGTGCAGGGGTCTACATAAGAAAGTTAAAGTTTTAGGCAGGAGGAGAGTGAAGATAAAGACGAACCAACTACAGGGGGTAGTAGAGAAGGATGTCAACACAGGGTGAAGACAGTTGCGAAGGTAGAGAGAAAGAGAGAAAAGAACAAGATACACGGGATGATGTAGAAAGAGTGAAGAGAAGACGAACCAGTTACAGGGGGTGAAAGAGAAAGGGCAAGAGTAGGATGTGAACACAGGGGTGAAGACAGTTGCGAAGGTAGAGAGAAAGGAAAAGAACAAGATACACGGGGTGATGTAGAAAGAGTGAAGAGGAAGACGAACCAGTTACAGGGGTAAAGAGAAAGGGCAAGAGTAGGATGTGAACACAGGAGTGAAGACAGTTGCGAAGGTAGAGAGAAAGGAAAAGAACAAGATACACGTGGTGATGTGGAAAGAGTGAAGAGGAAGACGAACCAGTTACAGGGAGTGAAAGAGAAAGGGCAAGAGTAGGATGTGAACACAGGGGTAGAGAGGGTGCGAAGGTAGAGAGAAAGGAAAAGAACAAGATACACGGGGTGATGTGGAAAGAGTGAAGAGGAAGACGAACCAGTTACAGGGGGTGAAAGAGAAGGGCAAGAGTAGGATGTGAACACAGGGGTGAAGACAGTTGCGAAGGTAGAAAGAAAGGAAAGAACAAGATACACGTGGTGATGTAGAAAGAGTGAAGAGGAAGACGAACCAGTTACAGGGGGTAAAAGAGAAAGGGCAAGAGTAGGATGTGAACACAGGGGGGTGAAGACAGTTGCGAAGGTAGAGAGAAAGGAAAAGAACAAGATACACGGGGTGATGTGGAAAGAGTGAAGAGGAAGACGAACCAGTTACAGGGGGTGAAAGAGAAAGGGCAAGAGTAGGATGTGAACACAGGGGTGAAGACAGTTGCGAAGGTAGAGAGAAAGGAAAAGAACAAGATACACGGGGTGATGTGGAAAGAGTGAAGAGGAAGACGAACCAGTTACAGGGTGAAAAGAGAAAGGGCAAGTAGGATGTGAACACAGGGGTGAAGACTGTTGCGAGAGTAGAGAGAAGGAAAAGAACAAGATACACGGGGTGATGTGGAAAGAGTGAAGAGAAGGAAGACGAACCAGTTACAGGGAGTAAAAGAGAAAGGGCAAGAGAGTAGGATGTGAACACAGGGTGAAGACAGTTGCGAAGGTAGAGAGAAAGGAAAAAGAACAAGATACACGGGGTGATGTGGAAGAGTGAAGGAAGGAAGACGAACCAGTTACAGGGGTGAAAGAGAAAGGGCAAGAGTAGGATGTGAACACAGGGATGAAGACAGTTGCGAAGGTAGAGAGAAAGGAAAGAACCAGTACACGGGGTGATGCTAAGAAAGAGTGAAGAGGAAGACGAACGAGTTACGGGGGTAAAGAGAGAAAGGGCAAGAGTAGGATGTGAACACAGGGGTGAAGACAGTTGCGAAGGTAGAGAGAAAGGAAAAGAACAAGATACACGGGGTGATGTGGAAAGAGTGAAGAGGAAGACGAACCAGTTACAGGGGATGAAAGAGAAAGGGCAAAGTAGGATGTGAACCACGAGGGTGAAGACAGTTGCGAAGGTGAGAGAAGGAAAGAACAAGATACACGGGGTGATGTAGAAAGAGTGAAGAGGAAGACGAACCAGTTACAGGGAGTAAAAGAGAAAGGGCAAGAGTAGGATGTGAACACAGGAGTGAAGACAGTTGCGAAGGTAGAGAAGAAGAACAAGATACACGGGGTGATGTGGAAAGAGTGAAGAGGAAGACGAACCAGTTACAGGGGGTGAAGAAGGGCAAGAGTAGGATGTGAACACAGGGGTGAAGACAGTTGCGAAGGTAGAAAGAAAGGAAAAGAACAAGATACACGGTGTGATGTGAAAAGAGTGAAGAGGAAGACGAACCAGTTACAGGGGTAGAAAAGAAAAGGGCAAGAGTAGGATGTGAACACAGGGGGTGAAGACTGTTGCGAAGGTAGAGAGAAAGGAAAAGAACAAGATACACGGGGTGATGTAGAAAGAGTGAAGAGGAAGACGAACCAGTTACAGGGGGTAAAAGAAAGAGAAAGGGCAAAGAGTAGGATGTGAACACAGGGGTGAAGACAGTTGCGAAGGTAGAGAGAAAGGAAAGAACAAGATACACGGGGTGATGTGGAAAGAGTGAAGAGGAAGACGAACCAGTTACAGGGTGAAAGAGAAAGGGCAAGAGTAGGATGTGAACACAGGGGTGAAGACAGTTGCGAAGGTAGAGAAGAAAGGAAAAGAACAAGATACACGGGGTGATGTAGAAAGAGTGAAGAGGAAGACGAACCAGTTACAGGGAGTAAAAGAGAAAGGGCAAGAGTAGGATGTGAACACAGGGGTGAAGACAGTTGCGAAGGTAGAGAGAAAGGAAAAGAACAAGATACACGGGGTGATGTGGAAAGAGTGAAGTGGAAGACGAACCAGTTACAGGGGGAGTAAAAGAGAAAAGGGCAAAGAGTAGGATGTGAACACAGCGGTGAAGACAGTTGCGAAGGTAGAGAGCAAGGGAAAAGAGCCAAGATACGGGGTGATGTAGAAAGAGTGAAGAGAGGAAGACGAACCAGTTACAGGGTAAAAGAGAAAGGGCAAAGTAGGATGTGAACACAGGGGTGAAGACAGTTGCGAAGGTGAGAGAAAGAGGAAAGAACAAGATACACGGGGTGATGTGGAAAAGAGTGAAGAGGAAGACGAACCAGTTACAGGGGGTGAAAGAGAAGGGCAAGTAGGATGTGAACACAGGGGTGAAGACAGGTGCGAGGTAGAGAGAGAAAGGAAAGAACAAAGATACACTGGGTGATGTAGAAAGAGTGAAGAGGAAGACGAACCAGTAAAAGGGCTGAAAAGAGAAAGGGCAAGAGTAGGATGTGAACACAGGGGTGAAGACAGTTGCGAAGGTAGAGAGAAAGGAAAAGAACAAGATACACGGGGTGATGTAGAAAGAGTGAAGAGGAAGACGAACCAGTTACAGGGTAAAGAGAAAGGGCAAGAGTAGGATGTGAACACAGGGGTGAAGACAGTTACGAAGGTAGAGAGAAAGGAAAAGAACAAGATACACGGGGTGATGTAGAAAGAGTGAAGAGGAAGACGAACCAGTTACAGGGGGTGAAAGAGAAAGGGTAAGAGAAGGATGTGAACACAGGAGTGAAGACAGTTGCGAAGGTAGAGAGAAAGGAAAAGAACAAGATACACGGGGTGATGTAGAAAAGATTGGAGTCAAGTGGATAAGAGATGTGAATTGACATTGTAATTAAATTCCTGGAGGTTGTAACCGTCAGGATAGCAAGTACATAGAAGAGAGTTCTTCAGGCAGGAAGCGCGAGAAAAGAAGCTGATGGAGTAGAATTGATGCCTGCATTTGGCTTCATATAACTGTAAAAGGGTTGGACCTTGTTGCCAGTCTGGCTGCCCGAGTAAATTTTTGTGGAGTGGGCACCTGTGACCTAAGTTCGTCGGAGCAGAAGCCATGAAAATATGTGTAGAAGAGACAGAGAGAAGCCACAACCCGCAGGTGAGAATGTGGCTGAAGTCGATCTGCCAGGTCCGGACCAATCATATTACAGATTCTCCTTTGGAGCCTGTCGAGAATAGTGAGACGAACAACAAGAGTGCCTGGTCAGACATGACAAAAGTTTTCCATGCACGGTCGGATGGTTGACTTGTTTATGTGTAAGATGGATTCAGACGGAAAAAACTTCCTGGCCCGACACAGTGACCCAACCTTCCTAGCAGTGGATTTAGCTATTAATTCAATGTAATGTTTCCACTTGAAGTAGAAAGATAGTGTAAGGCCGAGAAGGTGCAGTGTATTGCTTTCAGAGAGACTTGTCTTGTACAGGAGGGGCTAAAGCAAGTTTGGGAGATTTATGGGATTTGGTGACTGTATGAGATTTTGGGAGGTAGACGATAGCAATTGACGTTGTATTTAAACTTTTGGGAATTGTAGCTATCAGGGAACCATGTATGCGGAAGAAAATTCCAAAGCTTTAAGTGCAAGAAAAGAAACTACTCTCGTAGAAGTGACAGCATAATTTGACTATTCTTACAGTAAAATGGTGGGACCTACTTGCCAATCTAGTAACACGAATAAGTTCTTGTAATCGGAGCACCAGGGAAAGAATCTCGTCAGAGTAAAAGTCGTGAAAATATTTGTAGAAAAAACAGAAAGGGGCCACATCTCGCCAGTGTGAAAGTGACTGAAGGCGTCTTGTTAAGTTAGGATCAACTAAGTTGCGAAAAGAGATTTCCTGTCATTAAGACAATTTTTAACAGAAACCCATTCTCACACGTCTAAACCAGGACGTATTTAATTCAGATTAACATCTTCAAATTTAAAATATTCTGGTATATTATTGCAATTTAAGTTTACACTTTAATCGTACAATATTTCTCAAATAAATAGCAGTTAGTTTCAGCTGTTTACTAGTATATTTCCTTGGTATAAGTTGTTAAGGTGTGAAGCTCAGGTATTCCCTCTTTGTTTTGTGTGAAACTGTTGGGTTGCTGTTTGATGTCCGAGTATTGACGATAATTATCACTGAAAATGTTGTATACTATTCCGATCTATCTATCTATCTATCTATCTATCTATCTATCTATCTCGGTCTGTTCATATTTAACTAACGCGACCTGTTCATATCTATCTATCTATTTATGTATCTGTCCCATTCTGTTATCTATCTATCTATCTATCTATCTATCTATCTATCTATCTATCTATCTATCTATCTCGGTCTGTTCATATTTAACTAACGCGACCTGTTCATATCTATCTATCTATTTATGTATCTGTCCCATTCTGTTATCTATCTATCTATCTATCTATCTATCTATCTATCTATCTATCTATCTATCTATCTATCTATCTCATTCTGTTCTTTATCTATCTATCTATCTATCTATCTATCTATCTATCTATCTATCTCATTCTGTTCTTTATCTATCTATCTATCTATCTATCTATCTATCTATCTATCTATCTATCTATCTGTCACATGCTCTTTTCTATCACTATTTCTGTTTATCTCTTTGCTGTTCTCGAAAATATCGCTCCCCTTAATTTTTTGGATTTTTAATATTTCCCACTCTTTTTCCAACTCTCTCTAATTTTCACTCCTCTCTCTTACGCATTTTTTCTCTTTCTTTATTTCTCTCTATCATAAGATTTATTTATCGGGTATATTTTTCTCTAATATTACTCTGCATATCTCTCTCTAAAATTTAATCTTTAAAATAGTTTATCCTGCCGCGAGATTCGTGCATTCCTTTTGTTACGTTTCGTCACCTCGTATTTTTCTACTATTATTCTTTCGATTTCCACCCCCCTCTCTCTCTCTTTGTCTCTCTCTCTCTCTCTCTCTCTCTCTCTCTCTCTCTCACAAACACACACACACACACACACAAGCACACACACACAGGCGCATGATTGCTCAGCTGATTCCGCGCTTATTCTACTCTCGCTATGAATATCGTTCCTTCGTCTCTCTATATATTTTTTTTTGTTTTCTCTTGCATTTATCTCTTTGACGATCACAATTCACATAAATATACATTTCCCCTTTCATCTACTCATGTTTTTAATGACAAATGTTTTGCCAGCTTCTAATATATATATATATATATATATATCTTATTAAACAACAAAATAGAAAAGCTTAAACGTCATATGTTACTTTACGATACAGATTTAGTTCAGACTGATAAGATTTTTTTTATTCTGGAATTTGCTTTCTATTTAAAATAGAGTGAGGAAGTGATGGGATGAATCGACAATATTCCTAAGTTACAGTTGATATTGAAAAGTTAAATTCATATATAAGTCCCGTATACCATATGTTTCTTTCTCACAAAGCTTCCCTTTTTCATTTTGTCATTTTTTTAGCCACTGATTTAACTGAGAAGTTTATTTTTTTATATAAAATCTTTTTAGATAGATAGATAGATAGATAGATAGATAGATAGATAGATAGATAGATAGATATGAACAGACTGAGATTTTGTCTCAGGGAGTTGCTGCCTATATATTTCATTTTTTGTGGTTTTCATTTAATTATTTCCATAATTTGTACCTCAGCTAACGCTCAGCTATAGGACTCTAAATGATTCTTAATGCCAACTTCACTCTTACAACCTCTCATACACCTGTGGCAAACATAAAATATGTCTGTGATACATATGTTTAAAACTTGCCTGTCTCTGTGTATAATCATGAAACGTTTGAAAACCGCAATACACTTACAAACCTTGTGACAACACTCTAAAAAAATTAACCGGTAGATGTTTCTATTAGGGAATTTGTACCTAACATATCCGATGTGATCTTATATGACTGGTTAAACGGCCGCCGAAAAGGTGACTTTTCCACAGATACTACAAGTGTTGTTATTGTTGTCGAAATAGCTCTGGGACGGATTCTATTTCTCCTTTTCTAATGAGAAGCGTTTAGATAGAATGCTCAATTCTCTTCTGCTGAAAATTGTTGTAGCTTTGCCAAATCAACCTTTTCTATTCACATCTTTTTCCAGCAACGGTTTTTGAGTCTTCAAAATCAACGCCAGGTTACATTTAACTGCATCATTGAAACACTAGAGGATAATAGATAGCGGCTCGAACTGAGAAATGGAAGAGCCTAGTTTAAATTCAAGTCGAACATATTATAGTCACTTTCGTGCGTTAGGAAAGGTAAGAATCCATCTACTCTCCACCCAGCTATGGGTGAATAGCAGGATATACTGAATTCTATAACCTTGGTTGGTAATCATTCTACTACAGTATGGATTGGCATCCTCCTACGGTAAAATTTCTGCGCCACATGCAGTTGGGGACCGCTTGTAGAACCCAAACAATTCCTGGTAAACGTCTAGGAAAGAAGCTGGCTCAACCCGCCCAGGGCGAATACAGATCCTTGAAACTTTTTTTTTAGCTTATAAGTGCATACATCTTGTACCAACTCACCATTAAAATCATTAACCCTCTAGGGCCATTCGTATCATATTTGATACAGTATTTCCCTATAAGGAAACATTTGGTATTTCCCTATAAGGAAACATTTGGTATTCATTGACTGAGCAGTCAGTACTGCTTTCATTTGAAATTTATAAAATATTTCTCTTAAAAAATTTTTCAGGAAAATATTTCTTTCAAGGCTTGTTTTCATACTGTATCAAATATGATACGAATGGCCCTAGAGGGTTAATAATATAATATGATTAAGGCTTCTACTTGTCATAAAGTGGGGGATCAGTTCTATATTGTTATGAAGTAATAAACAGATGCCCCACTAATTACTACTTAACCCACTAGGGCCATTCGTATCATATTTGATACAGTATTTCCCTATAAGGAAACATTTGGTATTTCCCTATAAGGAAACATTTGGTATTCATTGACTGAGCAGTCAGTACTGCTTTCATTTGAAATTTATAAAATATTTCTCTTAAAAAATTTTTCAGGAAAATATTTCTTTCAAGGCTTGTTTTCATACTGTATCAAATATGATACGAATGGCCCTAGAGGGTTAATAATATAATATGATTAAGGCTTCTACTTGTCATAAAGTGGGGGATCAGTTCTATATTGTTATGAAGTAATAAACAGATCCCCCACTAATTACTACTTAACCCTCTAGGGCCATTTGTATCATATTTGATACTGTATGAAAACAAGCCTTGAAAGAAATATTTTCCTGAAAATTTTTTTAAGAGAAATATTTTATAAATTTCAAATCATAGCAGTACTGACTGCTCAGTCAATGAATACCAAATGTTTCCTTATAGGGAAATACCAAATGTTTCCTTATAGGGAAATACTGTATCAAATATGATACGAATGGCCCTAGAGGGTTAAGCTAATCGGTCATCCTCCATACGTATCAGATATCCTGTCTAGGGTATTTTATTACGGAAAAGAACTTTATCTTTGCTGGTCATATTTACCCGCTGAAGTGGTTTTGTGTCTGGTGTACAAGACTACCAAATCAATGTCAAATATTCGCCTCAGACACTGTAAGTGAAAACGCTCTAAACCTTATTAGACTTTCGATACCTGCTCCACATTTCAGAGGAATACAAAATGACAACTGATTCGTAGATGATGATCTTTGTGCTTGAGATATTACGATCAGACTCTATTCCTTTTTCAAGTCTCCTCAATGTTTGATATTTTTGTTCAATGCGATAAATCACTTCTGCATCCTATGAGTCATTCCCAGAAAGTATACTGCATAAGTATACAAAAGTTTCAACTATCTTCATCCTGGATTCGTTAATGAAAATGTTGGGTTCGATGTAATTTAATCCAGGTAGATGCATGGACGTGACTTTTGTCTTTTTAAACTTATGGTTAACCTATAAGCAGTACAAATTCCTGAGAAATTGTTCATTATTGCATGCATGGCCGTATCTGACTACTGGGCACACAGAGCACGGGTCCGGGCCACTCCGTGCAATCATAGTGAAAATCCGGGCAAGGAAGAATGTCTTCGTCAGAAATCACGCTAAACAATTCACAAAGAAAGAAAGAAAGAAAAAAAGAAAGAAAGAAAAAAAGAAAGAAAGAAAAAAGAAAGAAAGAAAAACGAAGAACAAATCCGAATGAACGCAGTAAAAATCTGTTTATTTATTAATTTTGGGAGAAAAGACTGGTTATACTCGGAAAGTCCGAACCCGATTTCCTGCTTTTGTTCACGTTCTGTGCCTAATTTCCATTGGAATAGCCGAACAAATCCGAAAAAATCATAGTTTCTGGAAACGGATGACACTGATTAGATTGTCAACTAATAAATGCGGCCAATTTTCTTTGTGTCCGGTATTTTTTTTAGCATCAGCTACGGCCCCGATTGCATACATGTTATCTTTGCTGTGAACAACAAGATTGTCATCGTCAAGTTTAGGAATAACCAACTTGATAACCATAGATCAAGCGTTGAATGGTCTTAGATGAAAAAACCTTCCATTTCTTTCTGAAACGAAGATAAATGTCAGCAGTTTTAAAAAGATTCAACTAAAGTTACCGCAACTTTGATGGTAAAGAGATTACGATCTGGAGTGTCACTTAGTTTTACACTGTTATTAATTGTAAAAGGCCCTGAGAGAGTATATCATTATAGTTAAGTCTACCATTTATATTGCTATGCAGTTCACGAAATATTTTAACAAACTTTATTGGACATATCAATTTGCCTAAAAGGATTCACAAAACTATCAACAAACACATGATACGGGAAGACACGATGTTCAATGATTTATCTTGCAATAAAAATATCTCCATTCTTTATAACTATAACGCAATAATAATATTTCCCTTATATATAATTATAACACAATAATAGTACCTCCCTTCTTCATTATAACGCAATAATAATACCTCCCTTCTTTATAACTATATCGCAATAACAATATTTCCCTTATATATAACTATAATGCAATAATAATACCTCCCTTCTTTTTAACTATAAGGCAATAACAATATTTCCCTTATATATAACTATAAAGCAATAATAATATATCCCTTATATATAACTATAACACAATAATAATACCTCCCTTCTTTATTATAACGCAATAATAATAACTCCCTCTTTTATAACTATAACGGAATAACAGTATTTCCTTAATATATAACTATAAAGCAATAATAATACCTCCCTTCTTTATAACTATAAGGCATTAACAATATTTCCCTTATATATAACTATAACGCAATAATAATACCTCCCTTCTTTATAACTATAAGGCAATAACAATATTTCCCTTATATATAACTATAACGCAATAATAATACCTCCCTTCTTTATAACTATAAGGCAATAACAATATTTCCCTTATATATAACTATAAAGTAATAATAATATATCCCTTATATACAACTATAACACAAGAATTCCGCGAGGAGAAAGACAACCATGAAAGAACTAGAATTAACCAAAATAATAATAGAAAACAGGAATTCTGGTGGAATAAATGCATAAGTTAAACAAAATATATGGACACTATACTTATAGATCTCATGCCCCAACAAACCTGGGAACTTAAGTGCTACATAGAAGCATTGGTTGAATATTTCACACCTCGGTGTGAATACCTAGAAAGTATCAGAAAGTCACACACCGAAGAGAAACCGTAAAAAACAAAGAAAAAGAATCTCCGGATGTGGAGAAATCTGCTAAACCAAACGAAGCTAGCATTATTAAATGCTATGAAAAAAAATGAAACTGCACCTATATACGACACATTCAGAAAAATGAACGAAACATTTATCCAGAAGAGGTTCCCGGAAAAAGATTATACCTCAAGACACGGGGAAAAAATACACTGAGTCTAAAAAAAATTCAAAGCGAAATTGAAATCCAAGAAGATAGAACAATCCACTTTTCGAAACCGAGATTGATATTGAACCATTGACCGAAATCAGGGAACTATCCCCTAAAGAAACTCACCAATTCCTATTGGAATTTTGGGAGTCAAAATACAAAGAGGCAAAAAGGCCCGGAATATTATTTTTAATCATTTCACCCCAAGCAAGATTGTACCGCCACTGATGTGCAGGGGGTTACATAAATGAGTGAATGTTTTAGGAAGGAGGAGAGTGAAAACAAAAACAAACCAGTTCCAGCAGGTGAAAGAGAAAGGGCAAGGGAAGGGTGTAAACACAGGAGTGAAGACAGTTGCAAAGGTAGAGAGAAAGGAAACGAACAAGATACACGGGGTAATGTGGAAAGGGTTGGAGTTAAGTGGATAAGAGATGGGAATTGACTTTGCATTTAAATTCCTGGAGGTTGTAGCCGTCAAGAAAGTAAGTATATGGAATGGAGTTCCACAAGCGGGCGTGCGCGAAAAGAAGCTGGTGGAGTAGAATTGTCGCCTGCATTTGGTTGATCTAACTGTAAAAGGGTGGGACCTTGTTGCCAGTCTGGCTGCCCGAGTAAATTATTGTGGAGGGGGCACAAGTGACCTGAAAAAAAAAAAAACGAAACCTGTCTAAAATTAAGATGACCGAGCAAGGAAAAATAATGGGATAAAAATCTAATGGAATAAGAATCTAATGGAATACAACAAAAGAAGGCAAACCCACAATAATACACAAAATTCAACACAGGACAACTACACACAACATCACCAAATACAGAGAAAACCACATAACAGAGGTAAGGATCAGAAAACATCCTACAACACACAAACATACCTACACAACAAATACAATTACCAAAATATACTCGACAACACACAAACAAAACTTTACAGCATACCATTATAGCGTAACACAGTCAGACATAGGTCAAAACACACACTATAGAAACACAAATTATTACAGACACCACTCTACACAACAAAACAAACCTAACAGTCAATATTCATATCAACAAATGTAATCAAAATTCTCCACTAATCGCTTTCCATCCAACAAGGCTTACGGCCATAACATGTTGAATACACCGGTTCTAGCATGATCGCCGAAGTTAAGCAACGTTGAGCCTGGTCAGAACTTAGATGGATGACCGCTTGTAAGCGTTTAGTGACGGATGTGCGTTGTGGTGCAGTAGATATCGGCTCGGAAAGAGAAATCGGTGAACCGAGTTCGAATTCGCGTTGAATACCCTGCATTTATTTAAGCACTGGTATCCTTGGGAAAGATATTAATCTGTCCCTTCCCTCCAGTTATGGGTTAAATAACAAGAATAGGAGTTGGGTACCCTGCCCCTAAAAACAAATCCCAATGAATCTTGATACTCGAAAAGAAAAAAGTATTACCAGACACAAAACTTATATAAAAACAACAACAAATTGTTGAAAGAAAAAAAAGTATTACCAGCAATAAATTAAAAAAATTAGTTGGCAATAAATGACCCGCCGAGGTTGATATGCCATAATAGCAAACCAAACATCCAACAAAGAAAAACAAATAGAAAATATAAACAAAACTTTCAAATATAAAGAGAAAATTTAATCACATACAGAAACAATAGACCTAGCGATATCAGGGAGACTCCTGATAACAAAAAAGTACTTATACAGAACCATCTAGAAAAAGCAATCCTAATTTTACTATTTGAGAAAACCCAAAACGTAAAAAGAGGTAAAATTCCAAATTTGAGTGAAATAAAAGTAGGCATTCGAACACAAAAATGAAAATTTACACAGTCGTACTATAAGACTCTGCGAGTGATCTTAGCTAGGTTTTGTGTCGAAGTACCCAAGATAAATATCGAAAATCGATAATCGAAACAATCAGGTTATAGAAGGAGCGGTCCGATTTTAATCAAATTTGATACACTCATAGTCAAAGATATAAGAAACGATATTCAGAAGTTTCAAGGATGCAATTCTTACAATAGTGCAGAAAATCGATAATATATATATATATATATAAATGGCAAGATGTTTGTATGTGTGTCTGTTTATCTGCCTGTATGTCTGTATTTTTTCAGCCCTTTTATTTTAGATTGTGCTTCGGGTTTGACTCTAAGTAGGTATAATTGTAGTTCTTAGTCTCAGGCATGATACCATTTACTAAGAGGACTTATTTAGCCTTCAAAATTCAGTTTACGACGAAAAAAATATTGCTTTTTAGTCTTTCGTGCCAACGTCCAAAGAGTCTGAGCTCCAGGACATTGGATTAGTTTTAAAGCTTTCATTATACCCGAGCAACGCCTGGCTATAATGCTAGTATATCTATCTATCTATCTATCTATAAACACACGCATATATATATATATATATATTACATTAGAAAAGGGAATAGGGTTGTTCCAACGAGAGACATTAGTATAGAATAAAAAGTGTGACGGGCCGTAAACGTTTTATTTAAAGGGCATATTTATTGTTTAAAAATATTATGCAAGCAAAATGATATTTGTGACGCTACATGTGTTTCGAGTCTAAGATTGACTCTCTTCAGGCGAATAAATTTGTGGTTTTACATGTCGGGTTCATATATATATATATATATATATATATATATATATAGATAGATAGATAGATAGATATGAACATATATATATAATTTTACACCTACACACACACACACACACACACACACACACACATATATATATATATATATATATATTAATGTATTCATATATTTCCCTCTCTTTATTATTGATATATGTGTGTATTTATACTCCAGCCTTGTGCAAATTAACTGAAACAAAATGAATGACGTTTTCAAAGTTACATTCACAGTTTTCCTGATCTCATACATCGCATTTCATTTAAATCTAGGACTAATCGATTGAGTTTCATTCTTCACCTTGAAGAAATGACTGATAGTTGAATGCTGGCAACAACAATATATATATGATCTCTCTGTAAGGTTTACCAGTGTGTTCATGCAGCGTGACAATTTTCGTACGCTCCTTAGAGTAACATCTATCGTAAACAATGACTGTAGGACAACTAATCCAGAGTTGAGACAATAGTGTTTGGGCGTGATAAAAATCTAAAGCAAAAATGGTTGACTCAATATTTTTCAAGGCTAAACAAGTTTCATCATAGACCACGAAAACAGATTATTTCTGAATACCACTTCAAATGGCCTGAACTGAGGCAAAAATTGAAACTCCAGTGGGTCTAAAACTGACCTATGGTAACAGAAAGGAGACTAAAGCAGTAGTTTCAATCAATTTCCACAAAGGTGTACTAGATATGAATAGCATGGCGTATATAGATAGATAGATTGATGTGAACTGATATAGATATATAGATTGCTCTGTAAAATAGTCCCGTAAAATTTCTAATATCAAGAAATAAGAACTGGATAAGTAAGGTGACTAGACAATACCTTCCGTTAGCACATTTGTCTTTCGTCAATAACCACAGAGGAAATCTTTTTCTTTTATACTGCAACATTGCTGCAACTATCTGTCGGTCCACTACAGAACCCATTTGTAGTTTATGTTGTTACTATGCAGAGCAGAACTTAATTACAGTTTCTGCGAGAGAGCGCACAATCTAGCGTGATCAGTTCTTTTTGGGTAGAGCAGTCATCCTCGGTAATAAGCCCTTATTTTACTTGAATAACACCCACAAAGCCAACCAGTTTAAACGATGCCAGTACGCTCAAACCCTCGGTCACAATAACTTGTCACTTCGTGTGAGCACAGCCATCGTCGGTTTCTGAACGTTTCCATACATTCAGTTTCATTCACAAGGCGTGTGCCAAACGATAGGATGCTTTTCAGGTTCTTTCCAACGGTTTCTCACGTTGGGATTGCTTCCACAAACCGGTAAAATCACGACCACCTAACTAACAAACCGACACTGGTAAGGTTCGAACGTGTTTAGGAAGCGTTCTATTCTAACAACTCGCCCAGACGAATTCATACGAGCCGAAGATTTGTAACTCTGTTAGGAGAAAGTAGCATTATCGACAACAGGTTAAAAAAAATACAAACTTCATATCGAGTATAGTGTAATAAACCCAATATCGATTCAGGCACAATTTCCTGAGGCGAAAAACGCACCAGGAAACAAATTGAAAACCTTTTAAGGATTTCTGGCAAAACTAAGAGTGATACTCTACAAACCAGTTGCAAATATATGCAATTCGTTTTCTTTTCACGTTTTGAACGTTATCAAACAGGAATAAAAATAAAACAAGTCATGAACAATAATGAAAAAAATTATAGGCGTCAAATCCAATAGATTATCACTAGTTGATAGATAGTTTGATAAAAAATCGTAATCAAGTATTAATCAAAGTACCTTTAAGACCAGGTGGTTCAATCACAAGTCTACATTTAAAATAGAAAATTTAAAAAGTGTACAAAATTCACTAGCCACGAGTGGAAATTGAAATTAAGATATGGAAAAGACTCAGACATAACGTGGAGTATAGTGAAAACAGCCAAGCTTTACAACGGTGGCAAAATATGTAGACTATGCCAGGAAGAAAATTTAGCGATTATACTATTTCCAAACAAAAATGAACTATTGAATGAAAGAACAGAAATTATGACTAAGTGTAACCATACAAAAAAGTAGCTATTAGTTTCATACAACCATAGATGCAAACGTTATAATTTCTTGTAATTTTAAAAATTGCGCGTTCAAAAATTGCGTTACCTGAGCGTTCAAAAAATCAGCGTTAGGTGAGCGTTCTTCAAAAAAAAAAAGGTAAACGGTAAAATCAGTTATTGCAAATCGCCTGAAGACACTACTCATGGTAGAAACCTAGGTCGCCTAATATCTCGTTTACAAATGAAGAATATATACGTGTGTGTGTGTGTGTGTGTGTGTGTGTGTGTGTGTGTGTGTGTGTGTGTGCAAGTTTCGTTTAAATTGACAGGATTCGATGGTTAATTTTTAATATAATTTTAGATGTGATCATACTTTTTTTTTCAGAACATATATTAATAAAAATTGTCCGAATAGTTTATTTTTCCAAGTGCTTTCGGCTATACATTTGACCATTATTAAGGATGATTTTTTTTTACTTGAGTATATAAATTGTATAAATATTTCGATTCATAGGAATATTTTATATAAATGCTCACGTGAAAAAATATATAAAAATTTAAACATAGCTTCTTGGTAATTTTTAACGTAATGCTGTATATATATATGGAACCAGAACAAAAATAACATTAGGAAAAAATTAAATGGAAAATAGTAAAATAGTATATATATATATATATATATATATATATATATATATATATATATAAATCCAGGTGTATAGGATCCAAGGTTTTACGATTTTGAGTCCCTGGCATTTATTATATATATATATATATATATATATATATATATATATATATATATATATATATATATATATATATATATATATATATATATGGTACATCAAACTAGAATAATCTACTATGGGAGGACAACATAAAAGTTTCAGTTCGAAATTCTAAAATGTATTTCCTGAAGAAGGTGGGAACTCACAAATGCCGAAACGTCTTGAATATGGCAATAAAGATTAGGACAAAATGTAAATAATATATATATATATATTTGTGTGTGTGTGTGTGTGTGTGTGTGTGTGTGTGTGTGTGTGTGTGTGTTCAAAATTTTATTTATATTGAACCTTTTTCGTTCAACACTTCTTCAGAATGTTCGTTAAAAAAAAAACAAATATACCAAAAATTAATCATAAACAGTGAAACTGAAAAAATGCTTGAGTAGTGAGTGTAAATATTAAGATAGCGACTGACGCTGCATTTAATGTATTAAAGATTCTTGATGGCGAGGAAATAGGAAACACAAAGAGCGTTCCATAGGGAAGAAAAAAAGTAGGACAGAAAATACGGTTGCATCAACAGCAAAACGATGAGACCTAGTTACCAATCAAGGGGAACGCTTCAATTCAGGCAATCGAAGAACCAAGATGAATGTTCATGAAAGCGAATGCCATAAAAGTATTTCCAGAAAAGCTACAAAGAAGATACATCATGGCGGTGGGGAAAGGACTGAAGTCGAGTTACTACGCTTAATAAATTAAGAACTGACAATGCTTAAAAGGGCTTAATAATTACAACGTTTAAACAGGCATAATAACTGACAATACTTAACCTACAATGCTTAAAAGGGTTAATAACTGACGATTCATAAACAGGCTTAATAACTAACAATGCTTTATCTGACAATGTTTTATCTATCTAAACTTTTTTATAAATAGAACTTTATCTGTCTGTGTGTGTCCGTTACCTATAGACTCCAAAACGGCTGAACCGATTTTCTTGAAAATTTACACAGTTGTACTATAAGCGTCTGCGACTGTTCTTAGCTAGGTTTTGTGTCAAGGGACCCCGGATAAATATCGAAAATCGATAATCGAAAAAATCGGGTTATAGAAGGAATGGTCCAATTTTAATCAAATTTGATACACTCATAGACAGAGACATAAGAAACGATATTCAGAAGTTTCAAAGTTGCAGTTCTTACAATAGTGCAGAAAACCAATAATATATATATATATATATATATATATATATATATATAAGGCAATATGTTTGCGTGTGTGTCCGTTTATCTGTCTATATGTCCTTTATACAAATCTACAATTTTTATCCGATTCTCACCAATCTTCACACCAATATTCTTTAGGCTGAGTCTGAGCTCCAGGACCATGGATTAGTTTTAAAGCTTTCATTACACCCGAGCAATGCCGGGCTATACTGCTAGTTTAACTATAAAATTAAAGATATTTTGCTAAAATGAATGAAAGTGGTACAGAATTGCTATCATAGCATAATCAAGGTATTCATATGTCGGAAGGTCGATTTATGAATAAGGGTAAGTGTAGTAGGTAAGTAGTATCTAATCTGCCATATGGCTAGAGTATCTTTTCAAAGATGAAGAGATGACAGAGACGTAGTTCTACTAAAAAGAGAACATAAGAAATGATGAATTCTTAAAGGCAACAGGATCAATATAGAAACTTTCAATTACAATGAGAAAGCGACAGGAAACATTTCTGGGAGATATGACGAGGAAAAGCGGTTTGGAGAGTTTAACACTCAGAAAACATGCTGAAATAAAAAAAAGTTAGGTTGGGGAAATTTAACATATTTATTAGAGTGGGTAGTGGAATAGAGAAGTAGGAAATTACTTCGACATCCAAAGATAGGAAGTTGTGGAGAGCCTGATCACCAAATCTTTAAAAAATTAAAGACATAATAAATTTATGAAAATAACAATCTGAATATTTTCTTTTTTCAGTATTTTTTGCTCTTTCCTCTCCATTAGCTGATTGTTCAATTTTATTCTGCCTCAGGAACTTATGTACGCATCGCTCATTCAATAAAATGAATTAGATCACTCTGGCTATTAGGCAGGTATAATGATAATATACACGCTAAAAAGTCTGCCTTCTTCTACCGAACGCCTATAGCCCAGAGGTAGAATCGCTGACTGACGCCAATTCGGTCGGGTTTCAATCCTGAGTTAAAAAGCAATCGGAGTCTAACCTTGCTGATGCGCTGTGGTACAGCGAGGCGGATCTGTCTGTAGATGACAATATATATATATATATGTGTGTGTATGTATACTATGTGCAGTATTAACAAAAGAACCATTCTATTTTAATTTAGAATTATCCACTTGGTATTAAACATTAAAAAACGTATGAAATACATTTTTTTTTCTAAAACTGGGGTAGCCTGATAATTATGGCCTGTAGTATATATATATATATATATATATATATATATATATATATATATATATATATAGTGGCCGTCTACTTGTTAGACGAGCATAACCATCGCTGACAGGTTCAATTATAAATGGATGTTCCTACGAATGGTGAGATCGACAGTGTCTCCTGAAGATGGCGAGAGTCTTGAAGAGTTGACAGCAAAGACCGCAAACTATATTTATGCTTTAGGCTTGACGGTTAGTTCTCTGAAGTGGAGGATCATTATGGGTTTGGAAATGTTTCGTGAGATGGACGAGGTTCTTGCAAACATTGCTGCACTTATTACATGGAAGCGCGTCTACAATAAGTTAGCATAAGTTTATGTAATATTAATGCATACACACAAACACTCACATGCACATACACATACACAAATAGATAGATAGATAGATAGATAGATAGATAGATAGATAGATATGAACAGAATGGAATAGATAGATAGATAGATAGATAGATAGATAGATAGATAGATAGATAGATAGATATGAACAGAATGGAATAGATAGATAGATAGATAGATAGATAGATAGATAGATAGATATGAACAGAATGGAATAGATAGATAGATAGATAGATAGATAGATAGATAGATAGATATGAACAGAATGGAATAGATAGATAGATAGATAGATAGATAGATAGATAGATAGATAGATAGATAGATAGATATGAACAGAATGGAATAGATAGATAGATAGATAGATAGATAGATAGATAGATAGATAGATAGATAGATATGAACAGAATGGAATAGATAGATAGATAGATAGATAGATAGATAGTTAGTTAGTTAGTTAGTTAGTTAGTTAGTTAGTTAGTATATTAAAAATTATTTTTACAAACAAGGACAAATGTTCATATAAACATATGTTCAAAATACTTCGTTTTTTTGGTCATTAAGTTTAAAATTGTTTATGAGATGGTACTTTGTTGCTGGATGTGCATTGTGATGCAGTGGATATCAGCTCGGAACGAGAGATCTGGGAGCCGAGTTCGAATTCCAGCTGAATTCCTCGTATTCACTTACGCATAAATAACTCGGGAAAGGTATTACTCTGTATCTTCCTTCCAGTTATGTGTTATATAATAGGACAGATTGGGTTCTATAGCATTGGCTGGCAACCAGTCTACCGCGGAAAGCCATGGCAACCTACTGCAGGATAACCTTCTATCCAGGCAGTCATATCTCTTTCGAGACATGATCGCGCAAAGCGCGTATCACGTATGACTTAAGTGATTGTGTTGCCATTAAACTCGGTTATATTTGTTATTCGTGCACATTTGTGATTAGCCTGTCTTCAACTTTTAACTTGGGAACCAGTGAGTTAACTGCACCGTTTAACAATGGCAGGAGATTCGTATCGTGTGCAGGCAGACATGACTTTTACATACGGCCGTGTGATGGACGCGAGGCTGCACTTCTGTAACAGTTTAAGCTTCTAACCCGAACGCAGCCGAGTCATCCACTTGCTGTATATCGTCTCTTTAGTCTTGTATACGGATGAGTCAATATTTGGAAGAGATGGTCGAATTTGGAAGAGTTACTTCATGACAGAATACAGGCTAGACACATCAGTTGACGAACTATCTCTTATATCGGGGTTTCTCTTATATCAGCATCTCTTATATCCGGGTTATACTATAAATCATTCAAAAACCATAATCTTGGCATTAAGTATCATCACAACTGAACACTATATATATATTTAATCCTCTCATATTTTGCCGTAATTTTTGGCGACAGGGATACACTCATACATATCTCCAAAAATGTACACACCTTTTTACTCTTTACGGAAACGTGCATTCAATTTACAATTATGATACAGTGTTAATAGCAGAACCAGAAAGGAGAAATACAGGACCTCCCATCAATGGTAACAAAAGAAAGTGAGGTGAAAGGGCTAAACTTAAAATTCAAGAAAACCAAGTGCTTTGATATCATTAAAAACATGTCCCCGAAATGCCAACTACACGTTTGGGAGACTAAAATCAAAAAGGTACAGAAATCTAAATAACAGGGAGGCATTCTGATAGAGAATGAAAAGTACGACACTGAGATTCGAAGGCGGATTAGGATGGCCATTTAAAAGACTAAGCAGATTATTAAGAGACAGAAAGATTTCGTTGGAGTCAAAGAAAAGACTACTAGACTGCTGTGTGAAATTTCTCCTCCTATATAGCAGCGAATGCTGGACGATCTCCTCAAAGATGAAGGAAAGACCCAAAGCAACAGAAATGTTGTCCTACAGAGGGATTCTGAGGATACTATGGACTAAACCTGTGAGTAGAAGATACAACCGAAAAGGAAACATACTTAGAATCAGGAAGAGACAGCAGATATTTCTGGAAGACATAATGAGGAAGAGAGTCTTGGAGAAACTAATACACATAAGACGGATAGAGTGAATGTGAGACATGGGAAAGCAGCAAGAGACCTACTTGATCTTGAGCAGGTCGATGATGGAGCTGGGTTTGAGAGAGATACCAAGAGGGAAACATATTAAGAACAACAAAAGACTAGGGCAAGTGGGAGTCTATGATCGCTTACGTCCGGCAAGTGAATAGACATTGATATTACTTAATTATGAGCATTAATCATCTTCGTAAATAAACTTGGCATTTATTCTCAATTAAAGTGTCAGTACATTTTGAGGTGACATTCCTTCTTCTCTCTCTCTCTCTCGTTCTTTCTCTCTCTCTCTCTCTCTCTCTCGTTCTTTCTCTCTCGCTCTCACTGTCTCCCTCCCTATATACATCACTGTATTGTCTGGTCAAAATTAAAAAGTGACATGTCTAGATACCAAGTCATCCTGCTTCCTTTCATAACCTCCATGTTTACACAAGTCTCATTTTTGATTGAAGAATATTGACACACCTAAATAATCATGACTTCATCTTATATTTTCAAGATGGATCATTGTTACTATTTATTTTAACATATCACCTGAAGAGGAACTGTATTGTTCTGAAACATGAAAAACCTGTGTAGTGATATAATGTTTTATAAAGCGTTGTAATAATAAAATTACTATATATATATATATATATATATATATATATATATATATATATACACTACGTATCGCCGAGATGTGGTACAAGGTTGAAATAGTAGGCATGAGGATGAGGATTAAACACACTAATCTGTCGTAACTGATATGAAACAAGTCTACTAAGGATTACATCACGTTAAATTGCCCTGTGTGTGTGTGCGTGTTCATGCACACAAATTTTT